>RAHM01000015.1:422009-548141 GCA_003713295.1 Parotia lawesii
TTTTTTTTTTGTTTGCTTTCCTCTAATAATCACATGGAAATTTTATTTTATATTTGCTTTGAAATACATTTGTTTTGAGAAACATTACAAGCAGAATGGAACAACTATACGTAGACCTAAAATGTTTATATCTGGGATTTTCTGTGAGTGGGGACTGTACTTGCTGTGTATATTAAAAGAGAACCAGTGAGTGACATGGAGCTTTATTTTAGGTGAAAAACTGTTTGGAGGCTGATTCCTGAGTAACAGAGAATGAACCCTCAAGTACAGAATAAGAATAATAYCTATAATATCTATGTATCTAAATAGTTAAAGGTGTGTGTTTGAAATTACTGTATCAAAAAGATCAGTGGAATACTTTTATTTCAAGTTATTCCTTTCTATTTGGAAGGGATACATTTTCAGACTAAAAAAACCTCCTTTTCTGTCTGAGATATTAAGAAATTATATGGTATTACRAGCTGCTTTTCTCCATTTCATGTCTCTTTTGGGGGCGAGTGAAACATGCTATGAATTAGCTCTAGCTCATTCTTATTTTAAATCATTGATTGTGTTGCTGATTCTCTTCAGCAAATTGCATAAGAACAGAAAAAATGCGGTAAAGCTCTGCAGTGGCAGAAGCTGCTGAGGGGGCTACAGCTAGCTGGGCAAGATCRCCTTAGGGCTGAGAAGTCTCGAACCAGGAGCACCTTCCCAGTGAAACTCTCAGGGGAATGTGGCAGGACTTGTTGGTTCTACTGAGATATATTAAAACAAAACAACATAAAAAACCCCTCCCACTGCAAAAAAACCAACCAACAAAAAAAACCCAAAAAAAAACAAAGGGGAGGGAGGAAAATTATTTTTTGGTTTTTTTCTCCTAGCTGGCTTTCTTTTAGGAGGTATTTCCACTATTTTTTAATAGACAGGTGCAGGTGATCTCTAAGTGGACTGTGCAAATTAAGGCTGTGTGCTAATGCCAATGTGGCACGGAGTCCTGCTTAGAATGGCCCTGCTTGGCCACAAGGGCTATCAAATCAAAGTTGAGTGCTGAGTCTGTTCCACCACTGGGATCTTTGAAACTTGGCTACACGCTGCCTGTRCAGCTTAACTATGGCTTTTACAGCAGAGGCATCTTTGTCCTCCTATCTCTTCACTACRGAAGCACAGAATGGTTGAGATTGTAAGAGACCTCTGGAGATAGTCTAGTCCAACCCTGTTGTTGAAGCAGGGTCAGCTACCACAGGTTGCCCAGGACATTGCCCAATTGACTTTGGAGTGCATCTGCAGATGGAGACCTCCTAATCTCTATGGGCAACTTGTGTTTAAACACCCAAATGGTACAAAACGGTTTTGTTCAATTCAGGTAGAACTTTGTGTTTCAATCTGTGCCCACTGTCTCTTGTTTTCTCAGTGGGCATCACTGATCAGAGTCTGGCTCATTCTTCTTCCTTCCATCCCATCAGTTATTTCTATGCATTGATAAGATACTCCCACTTCTTGAAGCATTCCTCGGAACTCATTTATGTTCTCTTGTCCCTACTTAATTGAAACACTAATTCTGCATCTTTGCACAGAAAGGGTCTTGAATCTTCTTGGAGGACATTCACAGTTGGAAGCTTGTTTAAATGGGATTAAAAGATTTAAAGATTTTATGTGGGATGAAAATTGATTTGTATCCTTTCCTTCTGTCCTCGATATATCCAYTGAGTTTGCTTAGAGCAGAGGAAAGGCTAGCAATCTGTGCATGATCAGCCTTGCTGAATTAGACTACTGGCTTCTGCCCTTCTCTGTGGGAGGCAGTTTTAACTCCTTGAGTGATTTCTTACAGAAATATCTTATACCCAAAGGATTCAGAAAAATTGAAATTTCTAGTGTGTTTTGAATCAATTAATGGAATTCACTGAAATAGCAGATTTTGGATCCTGGCAGACTCAATTAGCACGTAYGTGTTCTCAATACAGTTGGGTATCTGTCAACGATTCAGGAAATAGGCGAGTACATTTGGAGGTGTGAGATTTCTCACTTAYGAAATGTATTTGGACATTGATGGACCAAAATGGCTTTGAAAACATATAGCAAATGTGTACTTGGAAATATGATCTGAACCAACAAGAATTATTGTACCTGTTCACAATCTATCCCCAGAACATATAAAGGAGTGTAAAAAAAACCAGCAAGGGAATGCTTGTTCTTTACAAATTAGCCAAATTCCTTAGGTAAAAAAAAGGAAGTCTRATGTGTTGACACTTTCGTGGGGTAGTTTTAACAGTGTGGTAAGTATTTTCCTTTCAGTTTGCTTCGTTGGGCCGTAACATGCCATCAGATATTTCCTGGGTAGGGACTGAAAGTAATGTCTAATTTGCCTAAATGGATCACAGCTTACTGGAAGGAAGGGACCAATATTTTACTSTATCTGTCCCCCAAGAAACTGCTTTCACCGTGTTTGTAGGTGTTGGGGGGTCACTGCTAAAGCAATAGAAGTTGTGGCTGGCATTAACCCATCAGCTCTGAAAACACAGAGATGTCTTGTGCAAGATGACCTATTCCTTTTCAGATTCCTGCCTCAAGATCAAGTGTTTCCAGGAGAAAATGGAAACTGTCCTGCAACAAAGTGGGGGTGAAAAGGTCTCACAGGCATTAGCTTTTCCATAAACAGATATGCAGCATCATTATAGATGCTCAGATTTATGTGGAATAGCTTTGCTAAAGGAATGGTTAAATGAAGGAGAGTTTCTTCTGCCTTGAGAAAGAAATCTATTTAATAGCTATAGTTTCCATCTAATCTTATCATGTGAGGCACAGAGGAAGTAATCCTGTCCACTCATTCTTTTATAAAAATGAGAAACAGATTAAAACAGCAAGTGTCAGATTTAAACTACCATGAAACWACCAACTACTTGTCACAAAGTGTTGTGGAGGATAGTGTTGATACTAAATCTCGACATGCGTTAAAAGGTAAATACATTACATAAATAGAAGAAAATCCATGATGAGGAACCTTAAAATGGAATTTTAGTGCTTCTGTGACTTAGAAAGCTCTTCTAAAGCTTCAGAGTTCTTCTACCTTCTTGAATCAAGTGATTATCCAGGCAAGTATCTTTGTAYGCTTGTCCAATTCTTAGAGTGCCCCCTGCACATCTACTGTATTTTGTCGAAGTACTGTGTTACATGTATTTTGGCCAACATCAGTTCAGCTATTGGCATGTAGCTGATAGTCATTCTGTGCTCATTTTTTCATATGATTCCAAAGATGGAGAATTGAATCCACCCAGTAGAAGTAAATGTCTAAGTGAGAACATCCAGGTTAGCAAATTATGTTGGCTCTTACACCAAGAATCTCTCCCACAAGACACCATAGGAAGGAGGAACGTGTCAAATTCCAGTCTTGTGTTTAGGTGAGCCTGTGAACCTTATTTAATTCAAAGGGTACAAAAAGAGCATTTTGATTCGCTTTAGCTGGAATCAGTGCTTTACTGCTTCAGTGACTATCTGTACTGGCAGAACTCTCCAAACCCAGTGGGTTTTCATCCTCACTGATACCTTGTGGAATGGTTGATTTATTCTTGTAATCCTTTTGTCTTTCTAGAAGATGACAGTGCTCCAGGTTATCTCCTTCATAATTCCTTCTATGCCTGGAAGGAGAAGGGRGGGTGTGTGTGTACAATAAGGCCACACATGTAAAAAATTTCATTGATAGCTTTTTCTTGTGAGCTATTCGTGATAGTAATTGTACATTTGATACAGCTTCTTGAAAATGAAAATTTTTAGTARCAGTTCTTCAGGTATGAAACATTCCTACATCTCAATAGACTTTTTCTTATTGAGCATACCCTTGGGAATTTTAGATGCAGCTGAAGCTGTGGATATTTGTGATCGTTGATTTACTGGTGTAGACTGGTTTCTTGATACTTAGCTTCTTTCAGATCGTGAGAGGAAAATAAGCCCTTAAAAACCCCCAAAATCTGAAGCAAATTCCATCAACATAGTGATGTTTTTGAAAGTTTTCATGGAGCCATTCTTCAGAATGCCAATCMTGGCAGCAATAAATCATGTCCTGCTATGTTCTTGTCCATTGTAATGTGATGAAGGKTGATATATGTCAGCCAAGGATTGTCAGAAATACACCATCTTTTGATTTAAAACACCATTTCAATGTGACAACTCTTAAATAATAAAAATATGGGCATGAATACAGCCCATTATTTTACATGTGTATTCACACATGAGTATGCAGCCAGATGGAAACAAATTTTCATTGAGRGATAATGGTAAAAATGTTTTAGAGAAGAGACTATACTGCTTCCATAAATTGGAAAAAAAGGAAAGGGATGGCAATAGATAACGCTTATGTCAAATATTATTTTAATTCTATTTTATTAAAATATTTTAATAATTTTAGTGAAGTTTTACCTTGAGAAGAAGATAAACAATATTTGCGATTGTTACAGTGGGCTCTGACAGTCTCATGCAGTCGTGTTGGCATAGTGCAAGTTAGTGCTCCTCACCCAATACACAAAAGCCTGTTCTGCATATGGTATTGGGTAATTTGTAGGTGAAAGCCAGCAGTCTTCTTGAGCAGTTCAATCTTAATACCTATCTGTCTGTCCTCCTAAGTCACCCTCTTTTTCCTGTATGTTGTTCTCTCCTTGTCTCTTTTCATCTTGTGTCGTATAGATRTTCTCCTCCTCTTTCCCCCTCATCACCTTTAAATTCTATTTAGAGAAAACATGAACACGGGTCACATACTAAGAGTTTGAATCCTGATTATTTCAGATTTCTGGGACAGTCAAAACATAGAATTTGTTCTACTCTATGTTCAGATGCAAGCCCAATCATRTCTTAGTCTTTCATTTTATCTCAATTTGGAAGTCCAGCCTTGAAAAATCTCAGTGTATGGAATGCCTACTGACTACTGCAACAGGGGCCATCTGAGTGTCCATGATGGGAAAATGGAAAAGCAACAAGTACTACCAAGCACTTTGAATGCAGAGTTGCATAGCTGTCTGCAAGAGATGGGATACCCTGTTAAAATAGGGATAGATGTTTGTCCAATAATTCTACATTTTTTGTGTGCTGTTGATAGAATCATTTCATGGTAGCTGGTGCTGTCTCTGGCTGTCAGCAGGGGACAAATTTTTCAGTGTGAAAATAGGATGTAACTGGAAAATTTAAATGGAAACTCTATCCTCCTGACCTTTGCAGTGTCGTATTTACGTGTGTACATCAGCAGTTACTTGCTCAATGTCAAACCACAAGGGCAAGGCAAAAATCAGTAGTTTCTCCATCACTGTTTTTTTTCTCCTACAGTCCCCAGGAACTTTGCAGGAACATGGAACTGTTGCTTTTTGTGATGTGAAAAAATGAACTAATGATATAAAAGAAAAGGATTTTTTTTTTCCCCCTGGGATAATTATTCTTCCTTTTTGGCAGCAGATTTAAATTCATAGTAGTCATGCATAAGAGTCATTATCCATACTAATGTAGTTGCAGAGAAGTGGGTACTGAGTTATAGTTTTAAGGTAATCACTCTGATACTTTTTTTTCTGTGGAGTGGATTGTGTTGTGTGTTTTTTTTCCTTTTYCCCCCATTTAAGTACTTCCAAATAATAAATGAAAAGGTGATGTTTCTTCCATGGCCTCCTAGCATTGGGTATGGAAAGATGGAGAGCCTGAACAATTAAAGCTCAACAGTCTCTTRAGAAGATTCAACAAACTCTTTGTGAGGATACAAGTCAATTTAGGATAGTTAAAAATTGCAGAAGAGGAGGCACTGCCTTACTTTAAGGAGAGTGGAAAGTGCAAGTTTGCATTGCATTTGGGAACTTCAAATGGTGTGTTTATAAAAATGAATGGATGCAGGTCTCAGTACCAGAGAAGACTCTGTGGTGGGCAGAGGAGTAACTTAATTGAAAACATGCTTTTTTTTTTTTTTTTTTTAAGACCTTCTAGAGCAAAGGGGTTTATGACTGTGCTCTTTGTAGGGATGTAGATATGAACCCCACCTAGCAACTTTTGAACCCTTGAGCCCTCTCAGATTTGAGACATAAAACACAAAGCTATGATGAGCTTCATAAAAAACAGATAAATATGTTGGTTCTATTAGTCCTTCTCTTGGAAGGAAGGCCACAACGTTAATGAATGCTATTGGATGTAAGGAATAGGGAAAAAATCTCACAGTGTCCAAACATGAAAATAAGTCTGGAGAGGTACTTGGGCCCTTTTAGACAATAGAGTATCAAATCAATAAAAATACCTTGATTATGGAACATGCTTAATTAAAAATAATTCTGCTTGACAGTAATAAGATTAGAATTTAAGTGATAGAGATCAAGAAGGAGAAACAGATTATTAAAAATACCATAATAATTTAATGTGTTTCATGAGTGAAATAAATGCACAAGATTCTTGACTCTAAAATGGATTGTGTGGTTTTGCAGCTAACGGGGCTGCAGATGCACGGTTTGTGTTCCCTGATGACTCCCTATGTGAACATGGGAAAGTTTCTTTGTGCTTCTGAATCCTAATCTGAACTACAGAGAAGATAATTTTTGCATAGCTTACTGTGGTATTGTGATGCTAAATTAGTTATTGTTGGGAAAGCAAATTGACCTTGAAAGGAAGATTTAGTATAGCCAGAGGAGAGATGTAAAACAAAACAAAAAACCCTCAAGCTGAATACAAAATGAGCTTTCAGTAGAACCAGAGCTCTGAGAGGAGAGAAACTTATCAGCAAACTCTACTGTTCTAATTGTGCAGTTCTGATAAATTCAGTGTAACTCAGATTGACACTATAATTCCAGAGTAAATTTTTGATTTATGCTTTCAAGGGCAAGAGTCTAGGAGCTGGTAGTTGCTCCATTCCAGAGCTTTGTCAAATTAAGAAAAATTGTTAAAGGGTATATGAGTGTGTTTGAGATCATGGTCTTTCTACATGTCTTAGACTTTCTTCCTCATGTCCAGAAGAGGGCAACAAAGCCTGTGAAAGGGCTGCAAGCATTGTTTAAAGYRGAGCAGCTGAGGATTTTGGGCTTGTTTAGAGCAAAGGAGGCTGAGGGGTCACCTCACTGCTCTCCACAGCTTCCTGTGGAGAAGGGGAGAGGGAGGTGTTGAGCTCTTCTCCTTATCCACTGATAGGAAACGTGGGAATGGTTCAAAGCTGTGCCAGGAGAGGTTTAGAGGGACATTTGCAAGCATTTCTTTACTGAGAGGGTGGTGAAACATTGGAACAGGCTTCCTAGAGAGGTGGTCAATGTCCCAAGCCTGTCAGTGTTTGAGGCATTTGGGCAATACCCTTAAAAGCAGGCTTTAAGTTCTGGTCTGCCTGAATTGCTCAGGCAGTTGGACTAGCTGATTGCTGTAGGTTTCTTCCAACTGAAATAGTCTATTTTCTTTTCTTACTGTTTAACTATCATTTAAATAATCAAATTARTATTTAATGAGCATGGGTACCCAGAGGATTTCAGAGGGTTTCAGTTAGTTCCTACCAATAAGAAGCTACGATGGAGGAGTTGTAGAATGATTTAGGTTGAAAGGGACCTTAAAGACCATCCAGTTTCAATCCCTTTCATGAACAGGGACACCTTTCACTAGACCAGGCTGCTTAAAGCCCCATCCGATAAGACCTTCAACACCTGAAGGGGTGGGGCATCCACAGTTTCTCTGAGTTACCTGTTCCAGTGCTTCACCACCTTCACAGTGAAGAATTTTTTCTTAGTACTATCTAATYTAAACCTACTCTTTTCAATTTGAAGCCTTTCCCCCTTGTCCTATCTCTACATGCTATTGTAAAAAGTCTCTTTCCAGCTCTCATGTGGGAGTCCCTCAAGTACTGATGCAAGGTCTCCCCAGAGCCTTCTCCAGGCTGAGCAACACCAACTTTCTCAGTCTTTCTCCACAGGAGAGGTGCTTTACCTCTCTGAGGATCTTAATGAACCTCTTCTGAACTCGTTCCAACAGGTCCATRTCCTTTCTGTGTTGAGGATTCCAGAGCTGGAGGTAGCACTGCAGATGTGGTCTGAGGAGAGCAGAGTAGAGGGACAGAAGAGTCTCCCTTGACYTGTTGGTCACAATTTTAATGTAACTCAGGATATGGCTGGTTTTTTTGGACCACAGAGAAGGGGATGGTGAGCCTTATTGGGACCATCACACAGCTATTGGGACCAAGCCTGTCACAGCTGCCCTCTTATACACAGCCACATTACACCTTGGAGCAGCATTTCATCACTGAGTGGCTGAGTGCACTCAGCATTGTGGGAGGTGTTTGGAAGGATTAATGCTGTTCTTAGCGCTGCTTTACCCAMGTTAACAAAGAATATTTTGGGGACTATGTCTCTTTATAGTGGCAGTCATATATCTACCTTGACCTCTTCCTCCTTTGAGTGGTCTGGTTTCAGCTGAGGTTAGGAACCTTCCTCCTAGTAGCTGGTATTAGTGCTGTATTTTGGATTTAGTATGAGAATAATGTGGATAAAACTGATGTTTTAGTTGTTGCTAAGTAGTGCTTATTCTAAATTACAGACTCCTCATTTTCCCACGCCTGCTGGTGAGAAGATGCACAAGAAGCTGTGAGGGAGCATGGCCAAGACAGCTGACTTGAACYGGCTAAAGGGATATTCTATACAAAAGAACATAATGTTCAGGACACAGCCTGTAGGGAGACGGTTGGGAGTGAGCTAATCGCTGCTCASGAACTGTGCATCACTTGCTTTTTTTGTTTTACTCCTTTCTCTTGTTTTCTTTACAATTATTATTAGTTGTATTAGATTATATTTTGTTTCAATTAATAAACTGTTATCTAAACCCAAGAAGTTTACCTTTTTCTGACTCTTGCTCCCACTCTCAGGGTGGGGATAGAGCAAGTGGTTGTGTGATGCTTAGCTGCTGGCTGGGGTTAAACGATGACATTGTTTCTTATGGACAAGACAATAAATATTTCTAGAGAGAAAGAACAGTCACAGACTTCCAGATAAGATTGTGGTAAAAATTCTGTCATAAAAATAGCTGCATTATTCTGTTTATTTTCAAGCTTTCATCACTTTTTTTGCTTCTGTTTTTCCTTTGTGTGGCATACAGCTATGTTCTTCTTACAAGTGTTAAACCTCTGGTCTGGATGTTTGCTTGTCATGCAAGAGGAAAGATCAATAGAACATGTGTGTCTTGACATGGTTATTTTTTGGGGCATGGTGGTGATTTCCACAAACCTTTATTTCTAGGTCAGTTTATTTTGAACTTTATCCTTTCAAATCAGCAGTATATACAGGTTCTAGTATTTTTTGGTCATTTTTTCCATCTGAATGTCTCTCCTTTCTCATTCATAGGACTTCTGTGCCCTCTTTAATGAGCTTATCAGCAACTACAGAGACAAATTTTCCTGGGAAGTGAATCACCACAGGACTTTTCAAATATTAGCTGTCATTTGCCCTTAGAACACTTTTGAACCCTGTACTGAGTGTATGCAACAAGGGTTTGGTAACAGTGGGATGGCAGGAGTAGCCTCTCTGGGAGAAGATAAGACCAGTTATATTCAAAATGATGCTTTTCATTGGATGGATTAGATGGTGAAAGTAAGTTCCCCTTTTTAAAAATGCCCGTCACTACTTTGCTTCCCTGAGCTTGTAGCAATTGTCAGCTGAACAGTGAGGCATGTGGTGAGAAGTTATAGTCTAGGTTTACAGGATGGATTAATAAATAGGTTTATAAAATAGATTTATAAAATTCTAGGTTCATGACAGCTTGTGGCCTTATGTTCTCACATACACAAAGAGGGTCTACAAGATGTGCAAAGGACAGCCACCAGCTTGGGCTCTAAATTATGTTATTCTTAGATTAAGAAAAAAAGGAGGACGCGGCAAATTCCTGAGAGGGAGCAGTTAAGAGAGTGTCATACACACCTCTGSTTTTTGGCCATGACAAGCACTCAAAATGGCTGGAGAGCTGAGCGCATGCATCTGGAGATGTAAAGATTTCAAGATTCTGTTTCACAGCTTCATGCACCTCACAGAAACCCTTGCTTAACTCCAAACACATGCATGGTATTGGAACTGCTTGGCTGTACCACTGGTAGTGTAGCACGTTCCTCTGGCCAGGTTACTCTTTAGTTGCCTTGTTACTTCCCCTTCAGTCCTGCTCTGAAGGGCCCTTTCCTCCAGCATGCAAACTCGTGAAATCATTTACTATCTCTTTCAACCAGCATTAGAGAGAAATTAGGGGAAACTTAACCTCAAGTCACCTTTTGGCTTAGTAATTGCGGAGATTTGTTCTCTTTGTTTAATCCTTCAGAAGAATTGCTTTGAATGCTTAGGTATGCATGCCATGACAAGTGTGCTGGAATAAATACATATTAACAAAAATCTGGCAAAGGCAGTTGCTTTGCTGCCTCGTTGCTTCCATCACCATCTTTGTGTTATTATTCATTCATACTCTAGTTCAGAAGACTTACAATCCACAATCTACTTTTTATTTGGATGAAGGCAAAATGGTTCTGCAACTGAGGTTGCATATTCAAAGGAATAAAATATGTCTGAATTTTAATACAGTGCAGTATCTATTCAACCAGGCAATGGTTCTGTGTTATTTGTGTTGCGGGTGAAACATCAAATACATCAAAGTCTTGTCAGAATGAAAATATTAATGGGAAAAATATAACTAAACATCTTTAGTATTAAAGAATCTTCAGAATTGTTTCAAAGCTGTGTGGTAACAGAAAGACATGGATTGTGAGCAAGAATGAGTCAAGCAAAAATAAAGGTCTTGCTCTGTGCTCTCATTATGCCACTAGCTGGATTAGGGCATAGGGATACCAGAGGGCATGAGCTGTGCGCTGCTTACTCTGCTACACAGCCTGGTGGGACAAGAAGAGAAATTGGAATTGTGATGCTCAAGGCTGTCCCTGAGGCATTGTCTTCTGGCCTGTCCTGGTTGTGGGACTGAGGCTTGTCCATGCCACTCCTGCCCTCAGATTTATGCTTAAACAGTGCAGACAGCTGAATTTTTTTTCTTTGACCTCTTAAGTCACAGCTGAGATTACTGGCTAGGAGTTCACAGATGATGGTGGTTGTGCTTTTTTGTGTCTTTTCCCCTTATTTTCAGACACTGTATTAGCTTTTTTCCCCTTTCTCTACAAGTCTTCCATTAACTCTTCTCTAAATACACCTTAATAGGACTACAGGAGGCTTTCTGATGCTAAGAAAAGATGAATACAGAATGTAAAAAGATATTTAAAAAGCTGTTGTTAGCCAAATGGTCCCAGGATATACGGTTATATACATATCAAAATTTGAAAGGCAACTTTTTTTTCAAGCTTATGTGATGGGAAAAAGAAATTCCTCCAGCTTTAGTCCATAATAAATGCAAATATGTATTCTAGCCAATAAAGATCTTCTGTATGTGCTAAAGTTTGGTTTTATCAAGAATCTGATYGGGACTTCACTGCAGCTAGTGATGTCTAGATCAAGTACTAAGTTTGTTTCATCGGTTGTGTGTATAAAATTTAAAAAGTATTTATGAATGCCTCACAGCTGAAGTTTGAACATGACTAAAAAGGTAATACACAGTGTGGTCTGTAACAATAGGTTATTTTCTAAACTTTAAAAGCTTATGTTATGGTTGACCTCTTCTCAACACTATCTTCATATTAAACAGACTATAGGCAAAGTTTTTGCAGTTCCATTTTTTCACATATTGCAGAAGACTAAGGAGCATAGAATGTTGTAGTTTGGGAATTTTGTGTGTAAAGTAGCAAGACTGACCTCTTCAAACTGTTATTACAAAAGCACTGTCTCGATTGCCACTTTGTTAGAACCGCATAAGTCTGCTGTGAGTTCATCCTCACAMGACTATAGCCACTTAACTGTAGTTTTAAAACATCTACAGAAACTAAAAAAATGAATGTGGCCTATTTATTTCCAAAAGAGGGTGGGAAAGCAGCATGAAAAGCATGGAAGTGTGCACTAGTGGGAAACTTACACTGATAGAAATTTCTATCTTGTAACCTCTACGAGTAAGTCAACAGGTACTAGCAGCCAGAAGCAGTTGCACATCAGTAACCCCATCTGAACATGTAACACTGAGTTGTTTCTGAAGGAAAGAACCACAGGAAAACTAGCATGCTGTTTTCTAAGCTGCCAGTTGAATRGATTTCCTGGTATGTAAATACATTTCAGCAATGGTGGATTATTTTCTTTGCTTTGCAATTGTTTTAGTAYGCAGTTAATATTTATGATGTCCAATTTTGTAGCTGCATGACTTTACAGTGATTAAACTCAGTGTGTAGCTTCCAAGGGGGAAGCCGAATGCAATGGGGATTAGAGGAAGTAGATGTGATGGATGTGGTCAGTTGTCTGGGACCTCGGAAAGAGGCTGTGACAAGTAGGAGACAAGTCACACTAAAGATAAGATAAAGCAGGTTGGATGCTAGAAAGTACGTTGATGTAGATAAACTAGCAAAAAAAGATGGAGATTGGCAGCTGGAAGATAAGATGGTGTGCATGCCTGCCTTATTGAAAAACTCAAATAATGCTAGAGAGTAAAAATAAACACTTAAAGGGTAGGCAGAGCTGGCCCATCCARAGCAGATGTCAGAAAAGTAAAGCTTTGCAGCCAGGATCGAACATAAAGTGGGCTCAGGGCTCGGTCCCTGGTGGATATTGCATTTTGCTTTAGCTACTTGATAKGCTTACCCTGAAGGAAGTGGTTTAAACCTCCTGAAAAGTGTATGTCATCTGAGCATTGGGACCCAGTCCTTGAGCTCCAGTCTCTTTCGATCATTGAATAGTTACTCTGCTACAGGGAACCTGACACATCATCCAGCACTTTGTGGACATAGAAAACAAACAGCAGCTAGGGAGTCCTATGTCCTAACCACACTTTTATTCAAAGAAAGCTGACTAAAGACACAATGACTGTTATAAAATTGTTAGGGTTGGAAAAGACCTTGAAGATTGAGTCGAACCATTATTAATAACCACCATCATGCTCACCAGTAACCATATTGCCAAATGCCACACCCAGATGCATTTTCAACACTTCTGGGGATGGCGGTTCCACCACTTATTGGGGAGCCTGTTCCAATGCCTGGCCACCTTTCAGTGAAGAAATTATTTCTAACATCCTAAATCTAACAAGCTAAATACCCTCTGACAGAGTTTGAGGCCATTTCCTCTGGYCCTGTCACATGTTTCCTGGGAGAAAATACTGACCACACTCTCCTTTCCGGAAGTTGTGGAGAGCAATAAGGTCCCTCCTGAGCCTACTTTTCTTCAGGTTAAACAACCCCAGCTCCCTCAGCTGCTCCTCATCAGATTTGTGCTCCAAACCCTTCACCAGCTTTGTTGCCCTTCTCTGGACTCACTCATTTCTCATGAGCAGGGACACCTCATTCCTTCAGAATTTGAGGACAGAACCTGTAAGGAGGGAAAGTGTGTTCATAACTTGCTTTTTAGAATAGAGCTGCGGGTTAGTGTTGTTTGAGTGTTTGAATTTAAAAGGTAATTTATATGTCCCTGTACATTTGTCAAAGGACAACTCAGGAAACTGTTTACCAGCTTACGGTGGAGATAAAGGAAGTAAGTGAAATTGTTAGCACTAACATGTCCCTTAATGCCTGAATGGGACTACTGCACATGGCAGTAGAAGATTTGGGCATAGATCCACCATACTTGATCATCAGATTTGAGTTCAATTGCCTGAAGTTGTGGGTAGACATTGTCTTGCTGCTCCACACCAGTCTGTGGAGGCTGGTCTAAAACAACTGAATGATTATTGGATAGGGGAATTGGAAAGTGGGGTTAAGGACCGAGAAAAGTCTGGTGAACATAAGGTCGATTAATTCCTACAAATTTCTGTCCGGACTTGTCTTTAAACCAAATCTGACTTTTTAACATTCAATTTGTGCACTACTAAGCAACTTAGTTGAGGATTATAGTATTCTCCTAGAAGTGAGTAACTCCCAGGAAGTTTAACAACATGGCTTTCAAAAGTAGGTTTTTTAAAAGCTTCAAAGGAACTTAAATGTTTAGGTCTCACTGAAAGTCAGTGATAGGCAGCTGCTTGCCATAAAAAGTAGTGCACCGAGAAATTATCCTCGCGTAGTGTAGATACTGTAAAGTGAGTTCAAACATTTCTGCATGAGTACAGTTTCAAAACTAAAAGRTGTGTCTCAGCTATCCACTGCAATGATATTTTTTGCATTACTCTAAAGCTCCAAAGGGAAACAAATCCAAATGATTTAATGAAATTAATTTCAGTTGCATCTGACTGGGTCTTTGCTTCAACATTATTGGATGAGTTATGGAGAGGACACAGGAGGGGCTTGTGTCAGCTGCACATGAAATTTTAATGCATGAACTTGTGTCCTGCATCTGACAACTATTCTGGAAAGAACAGTCTTTCTCATGAGAATTCATCTGAAGAAGGGAAACATTTAAAGAAATGAAGTTAAAGTACTCTACTGCTTTAAAAAAATTTTACAGTAATTTCAGAATTCGTACTTTATAGGTGCCAGTGGGAACAGCTGTACTTTCAAGCCAGTAACTTGACACTAGATGTGGTCATAACCCTTGAGCTTTCACAAGTTCTTCAGATTTTTGTTTGTTTCTTAAACTAATCTGTTTTTCTCTATGTTCCCTGCATGTCAGTTTGGTTTGCAGAGTGGCTTTGGTGCTYGCTGGTAAGGCAGTCATGCCAGCATTCCCTCTGAGTACCCCATATGATCTCCCGTGCTTAATGCAGAGCTTAGGTGCTGAACCAGTGCATGGGCTACATTGCCCATGGGGTCCTCAAACAAGCATTGAAGGGGGGTTGTAGCACTGACTGCCTCCATCTACTACTTTTTTTCTGTCATGCTGACTTTCTCAGTAATACAGATGTAGCCAATGAAGATTTGCATTTGGGTCCAGGTTTGCATTTCCTTCTAGGTCTGCACCTTGCGCTTTGCTCTCAACCTTAATATATAGAAAATATATATCYGACAGTAAGCTTATGCAGCTCCAGTATTTCAGTGATAGTTTCCAGACTGTTAGCTGAGTCTGCAGAAAAGTTAGGAGACCTAGTCTTGGTCTCGGGTTTCTGCTTAAGGTGCCTATTTTTAAGTGTCGGCCAGTAGGGAAAACACTTGCAGAAACCCAGTGATGCTGAAAGTCATCTGGTAATTGCCTTTTTAAGCTATATTCTCTTTCACTAGGCTTTCTTTAACACCGGGGCTGAGAGCTAGGATTAGTCTTTCTAATAATTTTCTGCTTCGTGTAATCTACCCTTGGAATAAGATTTCCGCTTGAGGGAGGTTGCTTGAGGTTATATTTTGTTTGCTACCCTGTTCCTTGGCTGAGTCTTGAGGTCTGTGGTTCTAAGCTTCATGTTAAAGCAGATCAAGGAAGACCAGGAGGCTGCAACACTGTTGTCTTTAATCTTCATATTCATCCCTTCATTTCTTATTGAGTGTTGTAGTCTTTCACCTGCAAAACAGACAAGAAATCCTGTGATGAAAAAGAGCATGTTAACATTTTGAAGCTCWTGGTCTGACTTATTTCAAGTTTGCTCTTTGAATTTTCCAGCTAATGTTGTGAAGAGGAAAAAAAAAGCACCACAAACTCTTTAGGTTTAAATGAATAAAAGACTGACTGATCTTTTCTGTCAGCTATATAATGCAGTGTATAAGATTTACAGTGACAAATGTCTTCATCTGGTGCTTTTGCTAATTGGAGGGGCAGTGCATGATTAGGTCAAGCTTGCCTTCCAGGACCAAAAAGAGCAACACAACCCTTSAAATATCTAGGCTGTGATCAGAAGGTGTTACACCTAAAATATCATGAAGTGTGAAACATCCAGGGGAGCAGAGTGAAACTTATTACAATGCCAAAAAAATGTATTATGAGAGACCTTTATAATGAAGATGGAAGGAGCTGAAGTTACAATCTTTGCTGTCTCTGTCCTCTAATACTATTTTAGAGAGGATGCCAGCCCAGCCAGGAATTTATAGTGGAACTGTAATCTGGAGTGGTGCCTTCCATAACTCAGTGCTACAGGCAATTCTATCAGCTTGACACTTGCTCTTGAAGTGTCTGTGCTGATTAAAACAGAATGCCCGCTTGATTTGAAGAATAATCTTTCAATAAAGCAAATGGAGCAAAAATTGGCTCTTTTACATTCTTGATGTTGAGCATCAACATTTTTTAAGGGAGTGAAAAATCAGCCCATCTGGAAGCTACAAAGGGCAATTGGTAGAGGTCTTAGAAGCAGAAACTCTATAGAAAACAGAAGTTTGATGGAAGTTAAACTGCTAACTATTGAGGGGTCTGCTCAAGGCAGGAAAAAAAAAAAAGTGGTGTAGTWGAGCTGGAGACCTTTGCCAAAACCTGCCACTCTTCCGAAGATGCCATTAGCTGTTTTTGCGTATCGCTCAGTTTTTGCTTCTGTGTTTATATGACCCGTAGAAATTGCTTGGTGTTCTGTGCAGGGTGCATCACCTGCACGTTTCCTGTAGCCTGCCTGCTCAGTGTGGTGGCAGCTCTTGCTCTAAAGGCTTCGGTGGCACTGCAGGATGTGAGGAACGGGAGGGTCTGCCTGCTTTTGTGGCAGTTCTGCTCCTGGTCTATCTAGAAGGATTGCCCAATGAATTTCAACGGTGTTTTAAACTTAAAAAAGAACTGATAAATGGCTGCTTTCCTTTAGCAAAAGGAAGTGGATAGAGGTTGGAATGTAGGCTAAATGTGATTAAAAAGCTTCTTGGTGTAACTGGAGTTATAGAGAGAGTTTAGATATTGAGATGAATTTGCTCAAATTGAGTGCACTGATAGGTAGATAAGGACAATATTTGAGTTGAGTTTATTGTAATTTCAAGAGAAAATGGGATATTTTTACTTCCTTTTCACTAGCCACCATTTGTTATATACATTTGTTGTATTGTACAAAATGGCCTTTTAATACACTGGTAGTGGATATCATTTTTGAAAAATGCTTATAACTGAAATAATTTGGAAAATTACATTTTAACAACTTAAATACATGTATGGATCTTGTAGTAAGGGATTTGTTTTAATGTAATAGTTAGAAGCCTGACAGAAATCTGTGGTAAAGGCCGAACAGAAGCAAGGAAGCATAATTTGCCTGACCTGAAGAACAGAAGAACTTGCAGTTAGTGTGAAAGATTAGGGGCATGAAGAAAAATTTAAAAAAACTCACAGAATTGGCAGTAGGTTGATACTGCTTTCAGACACATATGTATAAGTCTTGGTGACCTCATTGAGGAGTAAAGAAAAATATAAATGGAAATATAATAGAAATTTTTACTGCTGTTATGTGAGACAGAACAAATGGTGTCTAATTGGCTGCGCTAAATGTGTGGTACACTGAAGTGTGAGTATTCCATCAGATAAATGGAAACTTAGTAACAGCAGTGTCAAATAAGGAGTTGTTCTACTCCAATAATGGAAATCTTGAAGTAAGAAATTGGAATGGAAGACACTTTCTTTGTACAGTAGTATGTTTCATGTAGATATCCTCCTAAAAGGGCAGCTTAATTTATTTTTAAAAAAAGGATGTACTTAATACCATTGGCTTACATGTGAGACCAGTGCATTTATTAGTTTGACAATGACAGGTGTCTTTCTCCTTAAATATAGAAACTAGGACTAATTAAACAGCTGAGATAAAAAACATAAATACGCATGAATTGTGACTGAATGCAAAAATACTAGAAAAAGTGGTTAATACAGTGTAAATGTGTAATGGGAAATTTGTGGTTGGCCTAAATGATTGTATTCCCATTGATGTCAAAGGTTGCTTGATAAAGGGTTTGTTTAGCATAACTTTGGGAATACTTGTCTCACATACCTAAAAGCGGGTAAAGGCCTAAGGGATTTAAGCAAGTAGAGCGGGATAAGGCACCATAAAAGCTTTCTGCCACATCACACATCAAGTATTATATATATGCTATGTGTGAAAAGCTCTGTTATTTTCAGTTGGGAACTGTTGTGGCTGCTTAGCACAGTTTTCCCAAAGTGTAAGTGCAGTGGAGTTGGGAGGAATGGGTAAGAATTGGGATGGATGTAAGTAACAGTGGGAATTTGGGAAATGTTAACAGGGTGAGAAAGAGGATCATGGAGGATCTGGTGGTGGGTAGGTTGCCTGGCTGTCTGGCTCACTGGGGATTTGAAGGACTTTCGAAAAGTATGAATTRCCAGTAAAATGTGAGAATTTGGGAAAATTTTTTTTAAGTTTTGGAAGACATTGAGTGGAGTAGGAGTATATACATTGAACAACTACAGTTGTGAAAAATAGTGGCAAAAGTTCTTACTAATGCTAAATATTCCTTAAAAAGAAGACTCTTTCCAGGGCGAGAGGGAGAGAAACTGTTTTCAGTCTAGCTGTTTAATTCTTTGTAAGTCTTCTGAAACACCAATGAATGCATGAATCATATATTTGTAGTTACCCTGCCTGTCCTACTAGTAATTAGCTCTATTAATCTCTTGCAAATGCAAAATCTGTAAAGGGTTAATAAATGGCCTGATTGCTTCCCTTCCCTGTGCTCACAAGGCAGAAATAGCTGCTTTAAAATAAAAAAATCACAAGAGTGAGAAGACAGAATCAGAAGCTTGTTGTGGATATGCAGCATTAGGACAAGAGGCAACAGACTTAAATTACATCACAGGAAAGCCCACTTGGATAGTAAGAGGTGTTTGTTGGCTTAGGATTTTTTTTTTATTACCAGGAGTGTGGTCAAAACACTGAAACAGGGGCCCAAAGAAATTTCCGTTCTTGGAAATTTTTAAAATTTCATTGTCAACACTGAGTGACTTTGTCTCAATGGCCATTTGAATGAGATGCTGGACCTCCAGAGGTCATATTCTGTACATAAGTTCAAATCCCATCCTAGCACTGCRTACACTGACAGTGAGGTGCACCGTCTTTCTCTGACTTAGGGACATTTCATAAACAAGTCTCTTCCAGAAGATAATTGTGCTATTAGTGACAATCAGTGTCTCTTTACAAAAAGAACTAATATTGGCAGGCAAGCTAGGCTATATTCCTAGATAAAACTGTGAAAACAGAAACTGAAGGGAGGGCAAAGATTAGTATATTGTAGCTATTACAATATTAGGATATTAGTGCATCACTTAATACAGTGTTTCATAAAGTGATACTTGCTTGATTAATTTGGGTGGATATCTGATGGAGATCTGAATTTCATCAGAGATTGGAAATAAAAGTAAGTATTGATTTTTCTACAGCTAAGCCTTTAAAAGATGCGTAAAGTTAGTTCTGTTTTTATATAACTTCCCTATGAGGATAAGAAGAGAGAAAGTAATGGTCACAATAGTAATTATTGTGATGGAACCTGGCCTTGGAGCAGACTTCTGACCCTTTCCCCCTCATTCACTGATGTATATGTTTTGTTTGTGTTCCTGATGTCTTAATGTTTTCAGTAAGTTGTCTTTACTAATTACCTCAGAGTGGGTGTAAGCATACAGTAGTGGCATTAAGAAATAATATCTAATTGAAGTGAATCACATTCTTTGCTGAAAATAGGAAGAGAAGGACAAAGTGAGTTAGTAAAGACACAAATTAGCAATACCATACTCCACTTGGTAAAAAGTACGTGAAGGTTTGAGGAAATATGATGCAAAGCTCAGATAACTGTAAGGGAGGTAAAGTGTGAGAGGCTGAAAGTATTTCTGGTCTTAAAGGAAATAAAATACATTTTTACTGTGTATTGGAGTTATGCTTTTAGGCTAAAAATGTGTGCTCATGCACAAATGACTAAATGGCAAGAGGATATGCTTGTTCTGGACAGCATAACTACAGTGTGAACACCCCTTTGTTTCCAGAGAGCACATGGTGTGGTTTCTGGGATCTTGACCTCTCACTGACTTTTCTTCATCAAATGTTCTTGTGTTGTTAGTTCTACTTTCCTTCTTTAAATTCTTTGTTACATATTGATAATTCTGCAGTGCTAGGCTGAACCCCTTATGTCTTACAGATGGATAGCCATGATACAGACTAAAATTGGATTTGAGAAGGGCAGGTGAGTATTTAATCAAGACTGTTGAGGCATGGAAGTTACCAGTCAGTGTAAGAAGTGCTATGTGAAACCCAGTGGACTTTGTTTATTTAGAAACTCTTGGGAAAGCAATCTGTTGGTTATACTGTACAATTAAGCCAGAGTGATAAGTTGATGGGGGGAGAGAGAAGTGATTACTACATATCTTCATAGTCTCATGTACCACCTCAGTAGTCAATGTCTCAAACTAATTAAACAAAAGTTCTCATTTGTTTTAATGAGACCGAGGTTTCTGCTCTGTCACGAAGCTTGCTTTCTCATTGTGGTTTTGTGAGTAGGGCATCTTCTGTGCCTACTGACCAAGGACTAATGTTAAATTCCAATTCAAGGATGCCCTTGAATGCGTTAGTACAGGTCAGAGAAGAGACCTTGCTGCAAAGGATTTGCTTAGCTCTAAGGGCAGCTGTGAAAAAAAATGAGGATAATATTTTCTGTGTTCCTCTCAAAAGGACCCTTAAAAATTCATGGAGGTTGTGATTCATGCTTCTGCACTTCTCTGCCCAAATAGTTGGGAGACTGAAGATGTTCTCAGTGGTACCACCATCCCTAAGACGAGGCAGCTTTGGGAAAAGATCACACGTGACTGTGATTACTGCTGCATTCCCTCTTTCTCAAGCAAAAGTGTTCTGTATGTTATTATGGGCCAAGTACTCTTTGGAGCTTTCAGAAATGCCTAGTGAACATGCCTAATTTGGTAGTTATGGTGGTACGTCTGCAACTTGTAGGAAAACAAGAGTGTCGGTAATTACCCAAATTCTTTTTTAAAAAAGGTGGTGACTGGTGACCAATGGATATCTGCCTTGGAGAATTCTTTCTTTTTACAACTCCCCCCATGTGCCCCACTTTGTGGGGTTTTTTGGTGTTGGCTATCCAAAGAGAATTTCTTTTTTCTCTCACTCTTAGAAACTATTTCTGTGTAGCTTGGATGAGATAGTGGCATTATTTTGCAGTAAGGAGCTCAAATGCTTTAGGACAGATGATAAAAAAATAAGTCATGAGGCTAAAAGGTGTTAGTTTCCCTTGTCAGGTTACTGAGGTTAAGAATGGCAAGTATTAATTGTGCTGTATTATTGAAGATATGCTCCTTCACTCTGAAAACATTAGTCAGCTCTGTGGTGTTTCTCCAGTGTTTGAAAATATTTATTTTCAGCCTTTGGGATGATTAAACTTTCTTTCTACCTTTTGAAGAAGAAGATATGAAGTGCAGTACAGAACAAAAAAGAGCTTTTGTTTTTAGGAGGCTAATTATGTGAATATCAGCCTGACACAGTATCTTTCAGTCTGTACATGTTTGACCCTTGTGAAGATAATATTTAGCCCTCCTAATTTGTAATTTAACTCCTTAAGCCTCAGGGGCACAGCAGAATTGCTCAGAAAAGTCACATATGGAATTTCTTGTAAGGCATAATCTCCAAAGATGAGGCTGAGTTCTTCACTTTCTACATTGCAACAGAGAACATCAGCTTAACAATTATCAGGCTATTGGTCTCTTGCCATCTGCATGCATTTTCTCCTCTGCTACGTGTGAGCATTCTTTAGGTATGACATCAGAAAGTTTGTGAAATAAGCAAACTCACAAATTAGACTACTGCTGTTTTGAGCAGTTTGAATATGACCTGATTTTGTGCCTTAAGCTCTTGAACTCTTAAGCTGAATTGAAACGGCTGTAAGCAGCTGTATTGATGACACTTCGGATAGCTGTGATATTTACCTGATAAATTTTTTGCTATTGTATGGAACTGGACTAGGGACACTAATGGTGTGGTTTTTTTAGTCTCTTGCCATGGTTCATAATATTGATAATTTTAGTCTTCTGCTGAGAGCCAAGTTCTCCTTAGGAGGTTATGTGTTCGTGGTCATTGAGAGGCTTACGTACATGGGGAATGAACAGTGTGTTCCCTTCAGTGCTGCAGAAGGAAATTCATCATTCCTGGCTGTACATTTTGCCTAGGTAAATGAGTCTGCAGTTGACGATGGGGCTTAACTTCAGCATGTACTACTATTTTATAATCGGTCATTGCACTAGAATAAGGCTTGCTAACAAGAAAAGCAATTAACTTCACAGATGAATATCTTTTTCTAAGTTAGAATGACATCATTATGGTTATAGAGCTGTAAACAGCACTGCAATCTGTGTTTATACACACAATACAAATGTTGCAAAGTGGCTTAAAGGAATACTTCAGAGTAGGGGACGAATAGTTAAGACTTGTCTGAACAAGATTGCTTTTTGTCTGCTTGTTTTGTTAGGGCTGTTCCAAATTTTGCTAGGAAAATTGGTTAAAATGGTTTTAGAAACCATTTCAGAATGTACTTCACAGCATTAATTGCTACTGCTGAGAAGTGGCTTAGAAATGAATAAAAATATCTGTTTCAGCACTAATAAAACCCTCTTACTTAAACATAAAAAATTAAAATCAACTCAACTGTTAGATTGTTGCTATATAAAAAACCTTCCTGCCTTGTCTCTGAGCTTTTAAATGTGTTTGGGAGGTAGCTGGTTTCAACACTTTTAGGAAAAACGGCTATGGCTGTTCCTGCAGAGACTAACATCTTTGCAAGGCCTACCAGCCAAATGTAACAGGCCTTATGTACAGAGAGAGAGGCACAATTATTATGCATGTTTTTGACACATAGATATAATAGAATTTCAAAAAAATGGGGAAAATACAAAAATTAGGAGTAATCAGCTGGCTGGAAATGTGGGTGATGCCAAATTTTAGAGTGTAAATGGCATGGTCTTAAACTTGTAGAAATCCAGAAATAACAAATCAGAATGTAATAATAACAACAGAAATAACATAATAAACTCTTTGCTCAACACAGAGAACTGTGTTTGCCCAAATCATGGGAGCCCTTTTCTCTGGGGGTCCTGCCCTGTGTCATTCATTGGCGCTCTCCACTCGTGTGAAGCGGACGGGCAGGTACAGCTGCCTGACAGAGTGACCTTCGTCTGGGCTTCTTTCGTGGGTCTGTTGAGCCATCAACTTGTGCAGAGCACTCACTGATATACTATTTTTTAAAGTTATTTTTATTTTTTTTAAAACTGTATAAACATAGATGGACACTAGGAGTGAGAGGGAGAATTGGCACCAGAATTGTCATGAAAATCATTTGCTAAGCTGTGCCTGTCCCTGGGAGAGCTTTAAAAAGAGATGCCAAGGATATGTATTGTACAAGAAGACCAGATGCTTGTACCAGCCCTGGATTCTGCTCTGGATTATTCAGGAGTTGAAAAAAGCAACGTCAGTCTCTGAGACAGCAAACGTTTTCCTGTGCCAAATGCATTTATTTTAAAAACATGCTGTTTGATGTACTGTAGCCAAAAGTTTCTATTACACCATAAAATATATTTCTGCCTCCAGAGAGTACATGGATTCTTAATATGTCCATATTAATAAAATTTTGTTCGCTTGCAATTAAATCAGCATAGCTTTTAAAGATCTACTGTAATACAACCAAACCACCTTTTGAAAGTACTATGTAGTTTGATTTTATCATAATTATACCATGTTCTAAACCAGCAGTTGAAAGACTTGATTTTATAGTAATTAAAGCCTTTGACCTTTGTATTGCAAATTCAAATATAACAGAAAAGTACAATAATTAGTATGTTATTGGTTGTATAATTTAAAATTATGCAAATTGCACAGCTACTGAACTACTCTAAGTGGAATACGTGGCCAATTTATTTTTAACTAGCAGAAAATAGTAGTTAATTATATATAAGAATACTTGAGATGCATAATCTGGAATATCACTAAACTTTGAGAACTCCTTTGCACTGGAAATTTTGGAATTTGAAAATAAAAGATAAATTGGTACGTTTACAATAGAAAAATCTTCTGGTGCAGCTCAAGTCAGACAAACATCCCTGGGTTATCCTGCTGGTCTGTGCTGCAGCCTGAAGTTGGAGGAAATCAGAGGAACTGGCTGCAGCCCACTGGGTGTGTGCTGCCAGGACATCTCATGATGGTACATCACTGGCACACAGATGCACAAGGATCCTCACTTTTATTCTGTTCCAGTCTTTTGTCTTGCAGATTAAATGTAGGGCAGAAGGGCAAAAATTCCTTTCTCAGCCTGGTGCAGGAGACTTTGTAGGGCAATGGGAATTCTTCACTGATCAGCTTTGAACAGTTTCTATTTTGTGCTCCTAGTAGTTCAGTTGTCTCATATCCCAAAGATGCTGGACATGGTGTTAGCTGGCTGTCATACATGCAGCATGGTAGGACTCAAAACTGGGGGATGCTCTGAAACACTGATTTTTGGGACAAAAGTCAGAAAGGCTTAAGATCCAGTTTTGTGGTGTTGGGAAATATGTGGACCCATGGCTTTTATAGAACATTTTTGGGAAATCAGAATCTATACAACTGGACAGTTGAGCTGTTTGCAGAGTGGGTAGGAGATCTAGGTTTTGAGGAAGAGTTGTGAGGTTTCTTGCACTGATGGAAAATTCCATTCTGGCTTCCTCAGGGTCTATCTGGCACAGAAAAGGAAAAGCATGTTTGATGGAGAAAATTGCTGTTGCAGGGTTTTTGGCCAAAATTTAGCTTGCCCAAGTTCACTGTAAATTCTGTGGGATATGGTCCCAAGACTGTCTGTCCCAGATACATTAAGTCTGGATTAAGGGTACCTACTAAGGATCAAAACTGTGGAGCTACATGATGAAAAGCACTTATGTCATTAACTTGCTCTGCCAATTCAACTATTCAAAAATTTGAATGGGTAAGTCTGTAATATGTACCAGGACTTCTGGATTAGATATTGTCTGTGTGCATCACTTGAACTTTACTGAGTCTGTATTTTCAGCTCTTGGAGCACAGGAAGCCCATATTTCAGCTTGCTCACCAAAAAAAACAACTGCATGTCCTTGCTGGATCAGGATCTGTGTAAATCTTAATGTCATCATACAAGTACATGGATTAATTTTTCTAGAACTCGTGGTCTTAAGCAGAGTGTGCCAGTCAGGGGATATACCTAAGAACTCTTCTTGCAGGGACCTGGGTCTGAGAAGAGCTGTGAGAACATGTCCCATAATGCTCTGTCCGTGCACTTAGGATAACTTAGCTCCTTGTGTCAACAGCCACACTTGCCAGAAAAAACATACTGCTGAGTTTCTGATTACTTAACTATTTTGCTAAGTGATAGGAAAAATGTGTTTCATTTATTCTGTGGGAAAAAGGAAAGGTCAAGTCAGCTTAAAAGTTATGAGTAAATACAGAGGATGAAAAAGAGATAATTGTCTTTAACACATGATTTGTCAGTAAATCTAAGTTAAAACTTATCCTTTAAAGTAGTGTCTGGAGAACAGGTGAAGCTTTGAGTTTAACAACTTTTTCCTTATCTATTATTCCTACTCTGTGTCTTTCATAATAAATTGATTTTGCTTGTATAAATGGTATAACTGTTCTTTGCGTTATTGTTTTTTTTCTGGTTATAAATTAATGATTCAGGCTCACCTGTGGGGTTGACATGTATGGTTTGGAACAATAAGGAAAAGTAAGAATATACTGGGGAATTAATACTTCACTTTCCTTTGTTTGCTTGATATATAAGAAGAGAATTCAATCACTTAATTAAGCCTGCAATTTTTTCTTTGTAGAGGTCAAGTGCTGCAGAACAGTTCAAGCTTCTCCAGCTTTGCTTTTTTCATAGCTTTAAATAGCTTGTTTTGGCATCTTTGATATCAGATACAATTCTATCTGCATTTTTATCTGTTTTGCTGTTTGCCTCTAAGTGTGAAAACGCTTATATAAAATTCCATATATAGAAATATAKATGGAAACTGTTTCCTGTGAAATGACATATGATCATTGATGAATTTGTGTATCACTGCAGTGACTAGGATTGTTCAATTAAAGTTCTGTTGACATTTTTATGATAAATCTTTGTTTTCAGGTAGGAAAATTTTTCAGCAACACTGGGACTTGCACTTCATTTAGAAGTTATCACAAACACTTTTTTTAAACTTGTGGAAATTTGTTGAACTTTAAAGACTTTTAAAACTTTTCAGTTGTAATTCTAAATAATTTTAGCTTTAATTTAACTGTTAATATTCAGTTAGGCCTAATCTTGCAGACCTTGGGTAGTTCAGAGTTTGTGATTTCCTCCTGTGCGATGTAAACATTTTAGCTAAGTTACTTCTGATTTCACTGTATAGACTCTGCTTTCAAAAATAAGCAAAATAAGTGATAGATTTCTAGATAGTGACAGGAAATAATTTTTAAGTGACACATAATTTTTGGTATTGCTGTCTTTTTAGGTGTTCTGAAGGGAAATTTTGCTGAGTTTTGGGGCACATATGAAAGATTTTATTCAAGCATTTGCTTGAGAAAGAGAAGTATGTGGGTTCTGGCAAGATTGCTCAGGCCCAGCCTTGGAACTGATGCGGCTCACTATATTCACTGGCAACCTTAAAGAATCAAAGTCCATTGCTACTCCACTTCCAGCCCTTTACTTCTGCTTTTCAACTCCTCACAGTCAGTCCCTGCTACACCACACTAATTCCTCTCTTCTCTATTTTAGCTGGTCTCGCGTGGCGCTGTATCAAATGCTTTTCTAAAGTACAGATAGGTTGAATATACAATTTTCTCTTCTTCAAAAAGTTTGTGCCRGTCAAAGGTTTGTTATTACCAAGATCCTGACACCTCTTTCTTGGTTGTTGCCTGGATTATTTTTTCTGATGTTCTGTCAGATAAGGCCAACTCCAACTCTGCAGTTACTTTCTTGTTTTGCTTGAGATGATATCCAGTGGCAGAGCCCCCTCTGAGCAAGGGAAGTGTATTTTTACCCTATTTTTCCATTGCTGAGAATCTCTTATGCTGCTTAAGGCTATCTTATGTAGTGACAAAAACCCCTGAACTTGTYCTGTACCGTCACGTTGACAGAGCTGATTGTGTTTTTCCAAAACCCTTTTTGATGTGACGGGTAAGAGGCTGCCCCAAGGGAACCATCAGTCTTGTTCTTATTTCTGTTTCTGCAATTCAGAAGGATATTGATTCTAAATATATCCACCTACAATCTCAGAAAGTCCTACTAATTTATCTCTGTGTGCAGAGGAAGGAGGCTAATAAGTTTTCGTATTTCTACTGAGTTGGAGGGGTACGTGTGAAACCCACCTGCTACACGTACAAGATTAAACTTCTGGCTGAGCTGCTATGGCCATGAGAAATGGAGTCCTTGGGGCAGAGACTTGTCATTGCCATACCTCTGTGGTCATCTCAATTGCACTGAGCTCTTTCAGACTCTTAGGTAGTAGCTGAAAGCTGTAATGCACTTTCTCGTGTGTTGTTAAATCTAATAATTTTCTGGCAAGTGTCCTGTCTGAGAGTGTCTTTTTGAAGTTTACTACTTTTGATACAAAAAGAATTAAAAGTTCAATTCTGTGACAGATTTGTCTCAACAAAGCCTTTGTTCTTGCACACTTGCTCTTTTATTGTTGCTGGGAAGAGAGTTCTGAGGTTTTTGCTAGGCTCGGCTCAGCGAGGGAGATAGGAGCCTTCATACTTCTCTTTCTGTTTGCACAATGGAGAGGAGGCAGTGAAAAGCATAAAGGCCCTCTAGAGTTTGGGTAATGGCTAATTGCAAACTGTTTGAAAGCCAGGTTGACAGGTTGCTTATTCTTCCCCCTCSGCCAGCAGAGTGAGGTGTATGTGAATGTGATTGCTTGCACTATAATCTCTCTGGTGTAAGCCTTCTGTAGGTGCACTGGGATGCTTTTACTGCTAGAGGCGTACTGGCTTCATGGAAGCTGTATGGCTGAGTGCTTCTCCCCATGGAGAGGCCTCTGGCTGAAATAGCTTGGCTGCTTGTATGAACTATTGTTCTTTCTCATCTTGGCATGATTATCTTTCAGCTGTTGCTGTGGATCTCTTTTTCTGTGTGTGGTTTGTGTCATACTGGGGAGAAAAGGGGGCTGCACAAGGGCTAATTTGTGTCTTTATTTGCCTTGGGATGGGGTTTTGATGTGAGATTTGACCTGAGGAGTTACATCTTCTACTACTTCTCTGAATTGTCTCAAAGTGTGATTATCTCAAATTATTTGGGATGATGCCGGTGGCATGTTCTGCTAAACAGTGTTATTGGAATAACATTTGTGCTATCATTTTAAATACCAGCTTTGGGGCAGCAGTCAACTAAGATAAGACAATTTGCTAGCTTTTTGTAGGGATTGAGAGATTAGCAGTTTTTAGTGCTTTTCCAGTGCCTTGCCCACCCTAACCTTTCAACTTGTTTTAATTAGTACATGGAAAAGGACATTCAGAGCCAGGTTGGTCCATAATGATTCAATTTTTAAGGGCTGTGATTTAAATGTGACTCTGGTTATTTAGCCTTCTGAAACTTGGCAATCTTTTCTATTAATTAGAAGTCCCAGAATTCTACAGCAAAGTATCTGGCCCCTAGGTGTAGAATTCCTTTCTTTGTGTTATGTCAGATTGTTTTTAGTAAGGCTGGTTGTGTGCATGTGACGCACAACCGACAGGAATCAATGTAATAGTGTACTTTTTTGTTCTTTCTTAGCTGTCAGGTGTCTCTGTAAATCATTAGTCTTCATTATTTTAATTGGAAAGGCAGTACTGTAATATATCAGGACCATAGGAAATAAGTACTGAATGTGATTTTCTGTGTTTCAGAACTGTCTTCCTGCTGTCTGATGGATTTGCCTCTGAGCAGACTAGAAGTTCCCTAATATATGATGCCCCCAGCCTGGTAGTACATCAGTTTAGATTTTACCTGCATATCTTTACCTGGTCTGCTTGTGTTTTCATACTAGTTATTTTCTGTGCAATAAAAGCCATTGCAATACCTCTTGCATGCTTACTCACTCTTATGTTCTTATTGTTTTCATACCCTAGAAGAAATCGAAATGGTTTTGCCAAATCCATGCTTATTYCAATGTATTTTACAGGTGAATGAGTGATACTGGTGTTTCCCCTCCTGTTCTCCTCCCAACTTGTAAAACTTTAAACTTCAGAGGTCTTAATCAACTTTGATGAATTCATGAAAGTAATCTTGAGCAACTGTCAGACTGCCCTGGCCGGTTCCTGAACTAATCAGGAGGAAACTTCATCAGTAATATAGTCTTATTACAGATGAATTATRGTAATTCAAATGAAATATGTTGTAGTCAGACAAGTTCATTCTGAATGAAAATTTGTGTTTTCACTAGGGTCCCAATTCCAAATTGGCTTGTACAGAAAAGGGATCCTTTAAAATTCATAAATGAAGAAGCAGTGGATTGTGGAGAGATGTCCAATTATCCTCTGGAAATAAATGTTAAGTGCATTTTCCTTAATATATTTATTATCATATAAGAAGTCAAGTGAACAATACATTAGTTAAATATCCAGATGATGCTAAATGCAGAAGCCTATGCAAATGCATGAGCTAATATGGGAAAGAAGCTGAGGTACCAACAGAGCTTTGAAAAATGCGTAAGAAACAAAAAAAACTAAACAAATTTTCCAGATTTACTTTGGAAAAAAAAGCCTAGGTAACATATTTTCTGCAAAAATAATTGGAAATTTAATTTTTTTATATGATAAAAATAATTGGCCTACCTGTGCAGATATATGTTCTTATCTTCCTGAAATAATGGTGCTTTCTTGATGCTGGAGAACATAAGCATTTTTGGTGCTTTAGTTTCAAAGCATTAACAATGATCACAAATCTGTATTGGCTTAGACCAAGGGTTTAACCTGTTAATTCTGCCTGAAGGGAGAGCCTTTAAAAGAATTTAGTGTTGTTAAGTTTCTTAGACTTAAGATTAGACTTAGAATGTGAAGATCTTGGCTTTTAATCATCAACTTTGGATAGAGTTTCAAGCTAAAAGATTTTTTGTTTGGTTAGGGTTTTTTGTTGGTTTTCTTGGTTGGGTTTTTTTGTTGTTGTTATTAATTTATCTATTTATTTTTAAAAGTGAATCCCATAAACTCTTCACTAAGTCTCTGCTTACCTTGGGAAAGAGATTCATCTTTCTGAAAAATATCTTTCCTTTGTGATATTTCTTGATATCACAGTACTTTAGCCAGAACTTAGTAGAGTCTGTCAAGAGACCAATAAACTCATGTGTCCTATATTGTTGTGGTAGTGATGGCATGTTTTGTAACTGTAACCTGTTTATTTCTATCAATGTGCAATTTTTTTAAGATTTTTGGAAGATGAATGAAATATGTCACTATTGGCATCCTACCTGGTAATTTAGGACTGTTAGTAAGCACTGGCTTATATCACAGTGAGTCTAGGAGAAATAGTAGCATACCAGAAGCCTGATGTTTGTTCTTGTGGAAATAAGACAAAAGTAATTATGTTAAAATAAATTATACCTTTCTTAATTACAGTATTTAGTATCCCAAGGGGTGCAAATAGCTGATATGTCAGATTGTGTATGTAATAGTCTAAACTAATCATCTTTTTTAAGATGAAGCTGAAAGGAAATCGTTAAAATAACAATACTTTGAAAGACCAAAAGAGAAATATTTGGTTTGTAATTACTGTTATTCAACCACCTATTAAAACTGAATAAACGTGTTAAAGTTCCTTGAAAGTCTACAAACATCCTGAAATGTAATGCAGATTGGTCTATGAGTTTGTGGTCACTGTACATTATGAACTGTGGGAAAACACACATATTAGGGGTACAGTGACAGTTTGGTTAACCTAAAATCTGGAATTCCCTGGACTCCCTGGGTTTGATCATGTGGCCGCCTTGTTTGTCAGTAATAATTTTTCTATTTTTCACATGGTAGGAAGAGACAGTGAAGGAAAACTTCAAAGAAAGCTTCTGGAGCTGTCATGGGATAGGGGCATACTAAAAAAAAAAAAAAAATTAGAGGGTACCTGACAAATTCTTTAGCGTTGAGACTATTTAATTGGGCACTTCTTGAATTGTGCCACTGGTATAATGCAGGGTGGTATAGGTGTTAGAGGATCTGCATAAATGTATTTTATTCCTRTGGTGATTCCTTTGGTCTTCTGCACTGGATTACATGGCTCAACTAATATTTCCCTATGGCGGCACTGCCACTTTTTCAGAAAAAGGAGTAGAATGTGAGACTTAGGGTTCAAAATGTGATCACTAACTCACCTTTTCTGGCTTTTTGTGTGGCCCACAGCCTGGATTTGTCCTTGGAAGAAGTGAACAATAATGTTCTAACTTGAGAATTATGCTTGCTTGAACCAGGTCTGAATTTGTCCCAGCTCTTCTAAGTGGGTGAGTTGTTACAGTGTCCCCAAATGCAAAAGGCATTTGACWAGTTTAAATTTAGCCAAGCCATTAATCTGGTAAAAAATACTGATTTTCTTTCTTCTTCCTTGAAAGATTTTTAGTAGTTTATATTTCTTCCATCTTCGTCATGCTTTTCTTTTTCTATTCCTCCTTATTCTATTAACTTTGTGACTAAATGAAAATAATTTCAAGGCTTTAAAAAAAAATTTTATTCAAGTGTGTCCTGTGTCAGTAAAATGCTGGCAGTAGTGTTTCTGATTAGATTTTTGCTTCGTTAGCTAATTCTTTAATCCACAGTAATCATCTCTTTGTTGCTAACTAGTTGCTAAGAAGGATAGATTGCCTTCAGAGGACATTCTGGGAAATGGTCCAGTTCCTTGCTTGCCTAGTTTAATCTCAAGTTTCCTGTTAGAATTATGCAGTGTTATAGAATAACAAGTCAGACACAAAACCCCCGCTTCGTTGGTTGGAAGACAACTGAACACACGTGCTCTCTGCAGAATAATATCAAATAATGTGCTCAGTGCTTTGTATCTCACTTGTGCTTCATTATGTGATCATGTGGATTTCTGTTTTGCTCGCTAAAAGAAAACAGGATAATAGTGTTGTGCTGTGCTGTATGTTGTGTGATGATGATGATTAATTTGTTAATCAGTCTACTGGATTTGATATAGGGGAGCTTGATGAGCTTCTTATAGGCTAAACAAATAAAATGAAATTTTTCAAGGTATTGATTGGGTGTATTTTGATTATGGCATAGCAGAGGTCGGCTAGATACTGAATAAAAAAATGTTTTGACTAATTTATTTTATGAGAAGGGAGAACAACAACTCTGATTAAACAGTCAGCACTAGAGACCAAAATGCATTTTGTTCGAATGCATCTGGCCCTTCTACAAAACACATGTGGCACTAGCTATAGCCCATTAGCTCAGGTAAAATATAATGTTGTGTARTCTGGCCTGGCCTGTGCCTGGCTGCCTATTTGTGTCTAAATTGGGAAGGGAAGAAAACCAGACCTATTCCCTCCCAGTACAACTGGCACAACCAGGCTTTATAATGAGCTGCAGACGTAATATTTTGTTGATTTCAGCATTGCAAAGGCTGGCCAAAAGTAGGGGGCAAGATCAGATGTTAGAAAGCAATAGGGCTTATCTAGTTAGGAAAAAGGGAAGAAACAACCAAGCACTTTGGAGTAAGGCTTTGCCCATTTATCACACTGTTATTGTGAGTGGTTTTGTGTGTAAAGCCTGTTCTTGGTATCAGTATTTTGCTTTGGAAATTGATGAATCTGAGGAAAAACTGGAAACAAGGTGCAGTCAAACATCTTTCTAGAAYGAGGGTGAGTCAGTAGCACTTGCTGTCTCAGAACCCACAGCCTCCCCAATCCAACCATGAAGCTGTCTACTGGAGCAGTAACTGCTGAACTAACAGAGTTTATGCTCAAATGTTCACTCATTTAGTTATTAAGAAGAGGAGACTTTAATTTTTTCATATTTTTTGTGACACCTGGACTTAGAACAAACAATCCTGTATTTATTTTTACTTGGTTCCAAACTCAGAGCCTGTGTTTTGGTGCCAGCTCTGAAGTGTTGATTCCACACAACTGCTGAAGTTTTTGAGAAACTGCGAAATACCCCCTTTTCATGTTTTTAAGAAAGAGTTATATCAATAGAGTTTTGTCTGTGTGCTAGGCTTTAGACTGTGAATCTGTATGGTTATTATATGCAAGCGTGTATACTGCCAGTGTGTTTTAAACTAATTTTCCTCAACAATCTCTGCTTCACACGTTTTACTTTTGTAGAGTTCATTATTTTGCATATTGCCCAATTTCACAATTTCTTCCACCATCAAAAATTCTCAGGAGATAAGCAAAAGGTAAAGCTTGTACTTTGAGGTCAAAATTTTCTCTTGCTGTTTTAAAATCACTTTTATTCCCATGAGAACTTTCATGACTTACTTGATTTTGATCTTGTAGTGAAGTAAAAATACCATAATAATGGCTTTAGCATGTGTTATATAAGTTAAAACAATGCCAGAAGCTTAGAAATACAATGTGCTGGTCACATCTTGTTTTTGTGTGGAAACTATGCCAGCAAAAAAAAGTTCTTGTGTTTTCAGAGCTCTAGCTCTTTTTTTCCACTGACTTTGTTCAATGTAGGCTGGATACTAGAAAGTGAAGTTGTGCAGGCCTTGTGCAAATTGTGATCTCAGTTCAAATTAGTAATTACTTTGGGCTTCCTACGCCTACTGCTGCAAAGCAGACAATCATGGTGCTCTAATCCACATTGGCTTGTTCTCCAAACACAGCACTGCCTTGGTTTCATCAGGCCTGAGGAGGACCTGGAATTTTAGTGTGGGATGAAAAGCAGCAGCTGCAGATTGACAAGGAGAGAAAAGTTTCACAAGAGATGCTGGAAATCGAGCAGACTTGCTATTGGTAATGAGCACAAGTATTTTAGAATAGATAAATGTAGGTGTAAACTGGATAAATAGTAAAAATTTTATACTCTTTCAGTTCTAGATGATCTCTCTTGCAAGAATTCTTTTCTGTTTTGGAAAGTCAATGGTTGTACTGAGAATTTATCAGCCTGTTAAGAGAAAATGTATCATAGCAAAAATCACAAGACACTTAGTACATCCATTGTTCCTGAAAAACTAATGATTTGGAGAGAAAGTTRTATGTCTGGATGAGCTCCATGGTTTTCTATTTATTAATTCTGATGATACCACATTAAATGTTCATTTGGCAACACTATAAATAGGGAGTTGGGTTGGGTTTTGCCTTGTTTCTTTCTACAGAGGATAGATTTATTGCTAATAAATATCACTGAGGGAGGTGAATTATGTCTTTTGTTTCAGTAGTCACTTAGCAATGCAACTGCTCATTACTAACTCAGTGAGTCAGTGTTTTCAGAAATTACTAACAATTTTGTATGCCTCAATCTTTGACTACCCAATTTGAGATGCCATAAAAAGCCTCTCTAGGGGTGTGGCTTGTGGTTTTGTTTTTATCTTTTTGTGATTTTTTTTTTTTTTGGTGACGTTTTTTCCCTTTTTTTTTTCCTCCGCCCACCAAGGAAATTCTTATTATCAGCCTTCTAGAAATCTGGATGTAGAAAACAGTGCATATAGAATTCAAGGGAATGCATTTTCTTCAGTGCTGCAAAGGGGATGAGAGGCAGTTCTTAAATGTATTGATGACTTCTCCATGCTCTGAAATGATAGAGAAGGACACTTGATTCTTCAGCTTTACAATAACTTCCATGAAATATTTAATGCTTGTCTGATGATTTATTCTTCTTTGCATAATGCAATCTAAAAGAGTGGTTTCGTTAATTATTTACATTGTGCTGCTGATGTTATTTCTCTCCAAGTGCTTTCCAGCAGTAGTTGTTTCTGCTTATTACCAGGAGAGACTTTAAGAGGCAGATCTTGTCAAGAAAGCAGAATTATAACTTGTCTTATTTGTATCCGTGTGCTTTATAATGCGTGTGCTGGGTAGAAAATACTAATAGGGCTGGAGCAAGACAAGAGGGACCTAGGAGACCCATGCTCAGGAATAAGAATAAACCCTTGGCCTTGCTGGGGTTTGTGAGTGTAGCTCTTACGGCTCCTGGTGGCTGTGTTGGCAGGATAAGWACCTGAAAAGGGCAGTTCAGAAATGCTTTTGAAGCATCATCTGTGTAGAGTGAAGAGCAGTAGAGAACCTATGTGAGATGCCTGAGGGTAATGATCCAGCATCACTGCAGGGCTCTAAACAGCTTGCAAAGTGGTTGTGGGTATGCTTTTACTCCTGTAATCTTGTTTTAATAGGGTGTGAGTCTGACAGCCAGCATGGACTTGGCAGCAGTGGTGAAGGAAGGAGGATGGCTGCCAGGTCTTCTTAAGCATGCCTGAAAAGAAGGTCTTCAAGTATTTAGTTCTCATGGCTTCTGCTGTTGGTGATCTCCCTGGCTGCCTGAAASCCACACAAGTAAACCCAGGAAAAGGAGAGCTGCCAATTCTGACACCTCGTCAAAAGCTCTGCCTGCTGACTCTGTTGGTTCTGACCAGAACGCGAGGTAGGAGAGCAGAACAGAGGACTGGCTTCTCTCTGTGACAGCTGGATGATTGTGCCACTCTTGTAGTGCAGTGGGGAGCAGCATCCCCAACTTCATAGGAGGGAGAGGAGCAGGCTGACATTTACATTTTTCTCTTGATTAATCTTTCAAAAATAGCACTCCTAAAGGGGAAAAATGATTCTCAGCAAAGGTCAAAGGACATTCAAGGCTCAGTTTCTTAAAGGTTGCATTGCTTAACTTCTCAGATGGCACTGCCTGGGATAGCCAGGTGTTAGGTGACCAATGATAAATTATACTAACAACCTGAAAATTTTATTTAAGGAGATAAATCACAGGGAAAAGATCCTCCTAAACATTCCACAATATGTGCTGTTGAAGACATAAGTGAGTTTGGGTTTTTTAGCTTTTCTGAGGACTTTAATTCAGTAGTACACAGATTTAGATTATTCACTACAGTGTGTGCTACTAGGAAATAGTAGAATTTACACCTTCTCTTTTGGTAGGAGAAGAGGAAATAAAAATCCCTGTGCACAGTGTAGGACTCTTTCTGGGTTGCAGAGATGTGCTGTGCAGGCTAGAATCTAGCTCAGGGCATCCCCTGAGAAGAACAGCACAGATTATTTTCTCAGATACAATGGTAAAAATTAGAAATAATCTCAGTCAATTGGTTTGCATTGGCATGAGAAAAGAACAAGGGTCAGCCAGTGAAGCTGGTTAAGCAGTTTAACTACTGAGTTGGCTCTTTTGCTTCTGGGCAGGTGTCTTAACTGCTGATGCTCAGAGCTGTAGTAATACATCTTGAGACAAGATATGCTCMACTTTGTGAGGTACGACTACTCCAAGAATAAAAATCATGCAGTGGTTTATTGGATACAAGGAATATCTGGATATCTGCCTCTGTTAATTCTATGGGACCTGAATCCCTGTACGTGCTTGTTGACTTAGTCCAACAGCCACAATAATCCTGCTGGCTTTCAGCACAGCAGACCATGCATTCACCCATGACTGAAAGGACTGCTCTTGGTTAGTTTTGTCTTACAATAAAGCAGAAACAAAATGTGGCTGTAGTTTAAAACTTTGCTAAGCATGAGTGACTTGTTAGGGTTTGAACTGTGCTGCGGACAGAGTTGGGAAACTTTCGGACACGTTGCCCTTTTAGTCATCGCTGGGAGTGYTCTGGAGCAGAAGCCTTCCCAGGGAGCAGCTCGGAGACTCCATCAATGGGCTTATTGCCCAGATGGAGCTTCAGATACATTCACAGGAATTTCTGTGCTAAGCCAGCTGCCCCGGGCTTAGTCATATCAGAGACATATCACATATCTGAGAATCTCGCATTAGACTTTTCTAAATAAACAAACATATAGGACAGTGAGGGATAGAAAAAACACTGCAATTATTTCTTTTTTTCAAAGGCTTTGGCATGAGCTGAGGTATTTCTTTATTCTTTCTAAGAGAATCCAGACATGTTGCTTGAAGTCTCTTGTGAGTTTCCCATACAAGGCTCTTGTGATATTCCTTTATGCATTTAGAAATAGTTAGGCTTTCAAATTTTGTAAATCCACAGCACCCTTTCAGACCTCRGACCTCCACGTGATGAAAAAAGTTGAGAGTAGACTGACTTTTATCTCATAGTCCTTATATATAAAGCAACCTATATCCTTAAATAGCTTGCAAGACAGAGGAAAACTAATTCTTGTACATCAGTGAACATTGCTCTGATCAGTGCCTATGCATGTCAAACAGAGTTGCACAACAGAGAACCAATGCTGACAAACAGCTTGCCTAYGCCTGCTTGTTGCTTGTGTACAGGTGCTCTCTCCCCATTAAAAGCTTAGTTGGCAGTGGTAGGTGACTTGCTGCTCAGAGAGCTGTCACAGGTACAATCTGCAGGAGTGTGTTTCTGAATTCACTTGTACATCTTACAGAGCTGATCRTGGAGGACAGTTTGTTAGCAGAACTGCTTCTTGATAAGTATAAACCCATCCTATTGCAGTGTTGGCTACTGCAAATCATAGAACTTACTATGGTATTGCTGCAGGACACAAAAATCTTGAAGCCTTGCATAAGGAGAAGATAAGCAAGAACATGAAGGTGTATGAAGTCCCAGGAGGAAAAAATTAAATACACTGAACTATGATTTCAAGTTATCTGGATCTTCTAAGACTATTTCCATTACTTCTTCATTTCCTTTGCTCTTTATTGGATATTGTCTCCTTATCTGGTGTTCTCTCAATTATTAAAACCCAATTACTGTTTGTTTGGTTTTTAAAATTAATTATTTAAAATACAGAATGAAGCATAAGAGATATCAAATAGCTGTGTCCATCACAAGGGTTTTTTGGGTTTTTTTGTACCTTATTAAAATTCCTATTAGTTTCTCATCTAACTGCTAACCATCTCATTTCCTTCAGAGGAGTTCATTTCAAGATTTGTGCATTTTTATATGAGATGGAGAAAATCTATTTCTACAGTTCTATGTGCTGTGAGCACTATTAGACTTCTCCTTTGGTTTAGGGAACTTTGGCAATATTTTATTCTGAGTGGCTGCTCAGGTCACTGTGACATTCAGAAATGGGCCTGATTTGCATTAGAATATTTAATTTGCAGTGCTGTATCATTACACTTGTCTGTGCCCAAGAGAAAGGAATTAAAACTTCAGCAGAGCTCTTTTCTTGCATGTCTTCATGAATTATTTTGCTGTAAGAGTTAATGTGGGCACACTTATCCACTGGCTCAGGATATATGGGGGGTTTTCTGGGGGATAGTGTGTTGGTGATGCTTGGATTTTTTGCCTTGGGACTCCATGAGAAATACAATTACAAATTTCTTCTGAAAGCATTCAAAGTTTAGACTTTCATATCCTTATTATCATCTCTTTCCTGGTTAATGGTGGATGAGTTTCAAAGGGTGTTTTGGTTTCCAGCRTTTCTGTAATGCTTACCTCTTGGGCTGCCATTGCACCATGCAGTGAACATGGATGTTCCCTGTGTCTCCAGARGGATGCCGAGTTCTGTTTCTAAAATAATAAGTTTCTTTCAAAACAAAACAAGATTGTAAGTCTTCCTCAGGAAAGCAGTCTCATTTCTGACAGGAAGGTGAGGTCAGGTCCCAGCCGTTGTGGCGGAGATGCTGCTCCAGGGCTCTGACACACGCAGCACTAAGCTCAAGCACATACGAGCACATCCTGCTTTTGGCTGAGGAGCACCATCTGTGGAGCAAATTCCTAGGTCTGGAGGCAGGGCTGGAGCGTGTTCTGCAACACATTCCAGGTTTCTCAGTGTTGCTGCTGGTACTGAATTTGTTTGCCCTGAGTGGGAGGTACCCAGACTGCATATGCCACAGGAGGGAAAGAAGTAGTGGGAAAGGCCAGTGTTTGGGTGGGCACTAAAAATGAGAGGCCTGGAGAATGAGGCTTGTTGAACCTGCTTCTTTGCATCAGGGATATGAAGGAATAGGTGAACTTTGCTTTGGGAAAGGCTGTTCCCTCATCCTCTGCACAGGAGCTGCTACTGTCCCATACGCCTTCCAGTGGCTTCCAAAAGTTTCAGAAGGAGAAGCTGGAATCCCTCTAGAGACATAGGAAACCCCCTATGCRTTGCATGGTGAAGTGCCAGCCCACCAAGCAAGCCTTACAGAAGCACTGGAAACCAGAAGGCTCTTTAAAATTGGTCCACCATTAAGCAGGAAAAAGGTGACGATAATATGGATACACAAATCTAAACTTTAATGTATTCAGAAGAACCTGTCATTACCAAAGCAACTGATTTGAGGATCATGCCATGGAGACTTAAGAACCTCAGAAACCCTAAAGCTTGCTTTTCTGGATCCACGTTTAGGATTTTGTCTGTAAGACTATGCTTTCTTAATATTTTTCTTGATTATGTCTGCAGGAGCTTTTGATTTATTTGGCTGATTTCTCAAGGTTGCTTAATTCCTCTGTTCAAAAAGGCTCATTTACCTTGATGCCACCATGCTGATATAATATTATCAGAGCAGAATGTGTTGACAGTCAGCTGTTGCTTTCATTCCGAACTCCAGTTTGTTTCCCATTGCTAAAACTTCCCTTTCATCTTACATTAGTTTTTCTTACAAGTTAAAGCTTGTAATGATTGACATAGGCTGGAGTGGAAGGTGATAGTCTGCAAGAACTCACAAGCATATGGGCAGCTGTTGGGGAAATGTTTAAAACTGTGTGTTGTTCAATGATTGACCTTAAACATTTATTGTTTTGCTTTTTTTTTTAATTACTCAATTTAAACTTCTTAACCTAGACATGAAAGCAAASCTAAGAGAAATCCCATTTGCTTGAGGGGATCACTGGCAGTATGGATTGCTTTAAAATTGCTTTTCATTCAAATATTATTAAAGGCAAAGCCTAGTATAAAGAATTTGAAATTAAGGGCATTTAGCAGCAGGAACATAGCAGAGAGTCAGGGGGGAAAAGGCATTTATAATATAAATGATGATGGGCAGAGTACTTTGCAYGTAGACAGTGCCACTAATTAACAACTGTGAGGTGGCCCAGGACAGGGACTGAGCTCAGAGGAAGACAAAAGTCCAGATGGCTGTCTGTGATCCAGAAGTGCAGGGTATAAGACTGTGTTACAAGGTTACTGCAAGGTGAGAACAATGACTACAGGGACTTTTTTTTTTTTTTAAAGCAAATGCTCTGAGAGAAACTGCATGAGGTGGTAATGATCTGCTGTACAGATAGACCTAGCTTTAGAGCTAAGCATACCTTCTGTTTTGCTCTCAAGGTTTTGTGATGTGAATGTCCCCTAGGAGACATTTAGCTGCTTGGAAAAGAAAAGTGGAAGCTGTTATATGGAAGCAAATGTGAAAGCAAATATTTTGTTTACCTTGTGCGCTAGGTATTTAGCTGAACAGTTTATAGTCTAGGGGGTGATATTGCTGATCCCTGTGTGGGTGTGCAGAGAAACGTGTTGCCACTGCAGGGTGTCAGCTCAGGAGTCTGGGGAGATTTAGGGAAYAGAGGGTGATACAGAGGCCAAGGTGCCCCCCTTCTGTGGACGTGGGAGCTGTGTCTCCTGGAGCAGGATGCTGCATCTGTTCTTTACTTCACCTTTGCAAAGCCTTTTCAAATTATTTTAGCGTATGCACTGTTTGTCTCTCTCAGCCTAATCTATCTCAGTACTTTGCTTTCAAGCACTGCATTTCCTAGGTAAGTAATCCCATGTGTTTTGGAAGCATTATCACTTTGAGAAGTGTCTGACATTGCAAGGAATACCCACAGAATGAAGCCATAGGGTAGGATAACTAGGATGACACACACCATATACACAGTGAAATACTGAGATCTTATAAGTCTAATTATTCATAACATATATCAATTTTTGATGTAAGGTTAAAAACTTTTGAGAAGGGGTGAAGTATTACTGAGTAGTGTGTGTTGGAATCAAGTTTCATTATCAAAATACTTCTTCACACAATATCTGATTCRGATGCAGAATATGAATGTGTAGCAGAAATAAAACCCATAGAATATATCCTGTTGTTAGTGCCACTTGACATGGTTCACAGGTAGGTGTTTCAGCCCTTAGATTAATTGTAGGCGAGTATCTATTCATGGTTTTGTCCTCTAAAATTTAATTGGAGTCCCCAAATGTGAAGTATGTCTTCTCAGGCCATATTGAATTTCAGATTAAAATCTGGATCTCAGCACAGTTTCTGTGTTTCTGTAATAAGATGTGTTTTCCAGTCTAGAGCCTGGAGATATTATTTTTTTTTCGCCTCAAGTTTAAGRTCTATATTTGCTATTCAGCTTCAGTCTGTTGAGAGATGAAACTTGCACTGCAAATTCAGGCCCGGGCTGCCAGTTGGGAAAAACTTTAAGCAATATCTCTATATGTATTACGTTAAGAATAATTCATAGTATATAGTATGAGACAACTGCTCTTGCTTACAATTAGAAGAACGCTTGTGACCAGTTTTTGTTCTTGTCGTGTACATATTTGTTATTTGAAACTGGTTCACCATATTTAACATGTTGAGCCAAATGTTTACTATGTGATAACATTTGCTGTACAGAACCTCAATTAGTGTTCTTAGTAAGCAAAACCAAAGATGCGGGAAATAACAGCTGCAGGGATTTGATTAAAAATTCACTGAATATAAAGGCATAATATCTTTGTACTTTTAGTCCAGATAAAGTACAGTGCTCAGTTGAGTTATTGAGTGAAACTTCTACCACTCACTGAAGCCAATTTCGTGTATTTGTGGAAAGCATGAAATGGGATGACAGCACTGAATGTGTCACTTTCTCTGTTTCATTTTTGCTTCGATATGAGGCAAAAAAGGGTTGTGGGATACATTATGGTAGTCAGTAGAAAGAACACTAGGGTTACAAAAGCTTTAGCATGATGTTCTAATGATGATGGAAAATGTATTTCTATGCAATTTTGAAAAAAAATGGACATGAATCATGCTGTTTCTTTTTCAATATACTTCCTGTAGTAATTCACTGCATTTTATTGTATGAGACAACTGCTAGCTTTTCTGTTTTTTATGCGAAGACAGGACTGTTGTAGTCTGACAGAGCTGACAAGGACACTAAATAGACTAAAAAAATTCTGTAATGTTTATAGAGCTTGGAGTTTAGAATTTAGGGTACAATTCAGCAAAAAGCCTCAATACTAAAGAGGATTAAGGGCAAATCTCAAATTGCTTGTGAAACGTGAACTCTGAAGAACTTTCTCTCAGGACTATTCTGACAGATTTTAGTTGTCAAACTTCTAGTTTAGTTTAATAAGGCAAATTTTTCTTGGTTAAAAAGTTTTTTAACAAAAACAAATGCAGTAATTTATGATGTGGGGTGCTAAAAATTCAGGAATTATATATGCAGCTTAATGGATTCCTCTGTTCATATAATTTGCTCTTTCTTTTCCTGTTTTATGGGCTTGGTCTTTTGGTAGTCTTTGAGTGTGTATGTGTTCTTCCTTACGCTGATGTAAATTAGGAGTAATGCACTAATATTAGTGGAAAACTGGTATAAAGCCTCTCAGATCTGTATTGGGGCTTTTGCACTTAATTCCAGCTTCCCTTGAATCTTTATAATAGGTACTTAAAGCTTTGTTTCACATGAATTGTGTGCAGATGTGTATTATATATTAAATGCTTTCAGAGAGTACTGGAATATAATATAAACTGTAACCATTTTTCATCAGTTATGTAGTAACAAAATACAAAGCAGTAGGGTATTGGACCAGGAAAGACAAATTATCTAGGGTTTTTCTACTCTTGCACAGATGCTACTGTGACTGTGCATCAGGGTGCACCCAAGTTAACTTTAAATTCGCTGGCTTGGCCGACAGCCCAGGAACGTGAGGTACTCACCAAGAATTTCCTAAGCTTCCAGGAAAGGTGTTTCAGCCTTGTGCTGAGCTTGCTCCTCTAGTYAGCTCAGTCTAACCTGACCTAAGTTCAAGGAATTGACTGTGCTGCAGAGGTGGTTTTAGCCATAGCATGGATGCAAGCATATAATTTACATGGTATTTTGTTATCTCTGTGTCTGATCTGCTGCTTCTGGGGGCTGATGTAACCCGTACTGAGGAGCACCTGAGGGGCAAAGAGCTGTCAGGGCAACATAGGTATTTGTATGTAAAGAGGACAGTAGTTCTACCTTAGACATTTTTATCCCTTCTGACTTGCAGGTGCAAAGGATGATATAGAAAGAGGAGGAGGGAGCTGCTGACATATGAAGGTGGTGAACTCAATGGCTCGCCTTCTCCATGTGCTTTCTGGGCTTGGTGAATTCACTTCAGGTAGTTCAGTGGCCAGGAATGATCTCTAACTGTGTTCTCCTCATCTGTGGAGGTGGTCAGAGGGAGGTCCTGAAACAGCCATTGCGGGAAGTGACAGTGCAGGCTTGGGATATGGGAACAGATAAACCTTTATTTCTGGTGATGAGATTAGACTTTGGTAACTTTTTCTAATAGTGATATGGGAGCAGAAGGAGAGATAWATACCAATTCTGCCTTTGCTTCTGATAGAAGATACTGTGAATTACTGCTTTATCTCTCCTGAATCACTCAACTGCTTCCAACTGAAATTGGGTTGGAAATTTTAAATGTATAGCACTCCTGAAATGAAGGCACATGTAAGTGACTGTGCTTCATGTGCAAAATACTGATTTCTACAAATACATTTATTTCTTGCAAGTGGTAGAAGACCCTCCTAAGTGAAATGTGCTGATATGAATAACAAAACAGAATGACCTTTGGCTGGCTGTGCATTCCCAAAGGATACAAGACATGCAGCTTATACTACTAAATATCTGTGAAGTTATATTGTTGCTGGGTTCATTATTAGCAGATCTTTATCTTCTAAAATCAATGGTTCTCTTTGTAAGATTTAAATTTTCCATGCAATCACTTCCCTATTGTAACAGAGGATGCCTGATTTAGCAGTGACATTTGTAGTGAGACTCACCATCAGGTGATTCAGTGTGTCCATTATTAGTCTTTATTTTCTTCCCAGGGAGTACTTTTCAATTTAGTTTGCCTCATACCGTGTTTGGCTTGATTTCTTATTAAAAACGAAAATGTTTTGCTCTTAGATTGATCAGAGGATTTTAAAACCTGAATAGTGAGGAAAAAACCTCATTAAGGTTAAAGGCAAGAATAAAGTGTTTGAGAAAATGGAAGCATTGGAATCTTTTGTTCTTCAACTCAGGCCAACAGCTTTTCACTTCACTTCACTGTCAACAATATTGTTGTCCCTTTGCTGTTTGTCTCTTAAATCAGTTATCTGTGGCACAAGAGAGGGAGGTTAGACATGGGTGTATGTTTAAAACCATGAAGGTGTCAGATGCAAACACAGAAATGCTTGGTAAGATATTTTCAACAGGTGTGGCAGAGCTGGTGGCATAGCTGGTACTGGGCATTAATTCAAAACGTTTCTGTTAATGAAAGGCAATCCAAAATGAGGGTCAAAAAGCAGCATTGATACTGAGAGTGGGCAGTTTACAACAGGGATTGTAATCGCCTGGATGCAGGGCACCTACTGAATGTGCCAAAAAAAAAAGAGCCCAAAATGCATTTCAAAGTGCACAAATACTGACTCATGATATATCTACATTAGCAGTTTAGTTTGGACAAAGGACATGCTTTTAACTTGAACGTCCTGGGTTTTTGCACTTACTGCTTCGGGTTCTCACTGTGAACAGTCCTGGGCTGTGGAGGCTGGTGATAAAACTAAACTGCCAGGCCCAAACTCCTGTGTGCAGGAGCACTCCTAATTGTGCTCCAGCTGCTAATGGGCTTTCAGCCAGTGGGGACAGACTACAGTAAGTTTGAAACAGTGCTTTCCCTCTCTCCCTGAAGCGTACCTAGTGTGGAAGTGTGCTTCTCAGCACCGAGTGTTTTGCTCTACGGATGCACTCCTGTTGCACTGTGCTAGCTGACAATGCAGATATATCTGTAGGGCATTAGCAATAGGTCTCATCTTGTCTGACCAGCTTTTTGAAAGTAGCTCTGCTAGTCAGGAACAGAGATATAGAGGACATGAATCACCCTCTGCAATAAGTGGGTGCTCCAGATAAGCTGAATCAGCCTTAGAGGTCTTGTATATTTTTTTTCCCATAGCCTATAAAGGAAGGCTGGCTTTTAGGCATCTGTTTGCATCTAACTACTAGAGTTAAATGAGAAGAATACCATGCAAAATGGGGAAGAATATATTCTGTAAGAGAGACAAAATTATGTGAGAATAATGCAAAACCAACCATAAAAATATGACTCAGAAGCTCTTATTCTCAGGAAAATTATTTTAGAAGAATGTGGTGTAATATTAACTAACAAGTATTTTTACCAGTAATATTAAACCAAGATGTTAAAGGAAGACACTGTAATTTGCTGTGGAAAATAATGATAAAAAAGAAACTCCAACATTTTGCATAAGTGATACATGATTCAGCAGCTCGTTAGGAAGTTATGATTATGGGATGGTTTTGTTTCAAATCCTAAACAATTTGCATGTTTCATATTTTGCAGGAGGGAAAAGCTGGTAATTAGATATAGTTCATTTGAAGCCATACATGAGATAATGAAGCTCTTCACTAGAAAATAGATGTGCCACTTGACTTAAGCTTTTTGGTGTCAGTTGGCCAACAGAGCTGATTGAGTGTGCTATTGTGTACCTGCACCATGAATGCCTGTGTGTTGTCTCACAGTAAAATAGAGAGAGAATAACTTCACAAAGGGCATCTCCAAGATTCTTGCCTGCTAGTTTTTTTAGCAGATTTTTTGTTTCAGTGATCAATTTAGCTTGTTTGAATAGATGTTCTAAAATGCATTTAGTTTAATCTGTTTTGAGCATTTTTGGTAAGTAAGGGTGTTGATGGACTCTGGGTCACATACAATTCTGATATTAGACTTTGTCTTGGTTAGCTTGCAAATGACATTTGATAATGCATTACTTTTAACATTTTCAATGACTCTTCTTATTTTACATGAAATAGCATTAATGCTAGAAATGCTGAAAAGAATAGGTTCTTTAGTAAGGCATTTGCAGAGCTTTTAAAAATGATTCCTAAGATTTTTTTTTTCAAGGCTTTGTTGTATTACATAAGCAAAGATCAGCTCTTTTTTGATTCTCAATCATTTTCATGGGGAATTCAACCTTAGTTATAGTTTAGGTTATCTCTGGTTTTCTAATGACAACTTCAAGACTCATTCTACTTTCCAACATTGTAAGGACTTAAAGAACACAGTTGCCTGTCTCAAACACTGTCAAGGCCACAGAAGGAACTTGCTATAAGGTAAGCCACCACAGCAGGAACTTGCAATAAGCACAGAAGGGAGGAATTTGTGACTGAAAGGTGCTAATTCCAGGCCTCTTGGTGGTGGTTAGCATATCCTGGTTAATGCGTCTGAACAGAAATTCCCACTGTGGCAAAGGAAGCAACTGGTCATACACATTATCTTCCCAAATTATGGGAGTGGCATCTGCCACCACCCTGTGGGTACGCAGAACTTGGACTGTATAAAGGTGGTACCCCAGAAGAATGACTCTGAGACCCTCACCACTGAGAAGTCCAGGGTGAAGAAGGACCAATGGGATGTCACTGGATTCATGGGTGGTGACCATCTTCTGTTTGACCTTTCTCTCTTCCCCTTTCTCCCACTTTTCTATTTCTTTCTATCTCTCTCTACCTCACATTTACTGTTTAATAAAATCTGAATTAGTATCTTTGGCATATGGTCTTCTTTACACAATAATTTGAGCGGAGGCATCTCTCACTAGTCAGATCACAAGCGTGGGTTAAGCAAACACAAAGAAAGACTTTGCTATCTTCCTTTGTGTTGTCTAGAAATCCTCTGAGAAAAACTTGTCTTTTTGATTCCCTGGTTACCACCTGAAGCAACAGCAGTGTTCTCTACTGCACTTTCAACTGCTTATGACTATTATTGCTTGAGACATAAGCAGCTCTGCTGGGACTGTAGATTTACAGCTGGTATGTCCTTTTACTTACTGAACAGGAAAACTGTGTAGGAGTAAAATTCAGTAGATATGGTCTTTGCTCTGTTTTGCATGGAACACTAAATCTTGCTGCCTCTAGTTCTGTTTAGTGATGTGTTTGCTAACTGGCGTGTACCGTGATCAACTAATTTTTGTTTTAGACTCTCTTGCCTTTTTCCATCCCTCTTCAGGCTAGCTAAGCCACCAAGCCTGTTAAGTTGCTGAGTTCTTAAAGCTGCTATGCACTCCAAACTGATCTGGCCATTTTAGGCCGCTGTAAAACTTATGTGACTACTCCAAGTTTACTGGGTGCTGGTTTTTTGTTGGTATTTAGTTATGCAGTTAGCTCTGGTAATCCCACTGAGTTGATCTAGAAAAGTGAACCTTTTCTGGCAAATATGAAGATTAATCCATATGTGCAGGTTTTATTCTTTCAAAACTGTTCATAATGTTGGTGTAAATTTGCCCAGAAAAATAAATTCATCTTGCATCTATAGCAGAAAAAAGAGCGACACAGTAGAAGCAGAACTGGAGAGCAGACTGATGGTGAGGACTTAACATCTGCACTATACGTTTCAGCATGTTTTTCTTTGGTCTATTCCTAGACTGATATGTGGACTGATGTCCCTTAGTCACTGTAAAGCATCAGGTAAGGTCCTGGAGAAAGTCTTTGAGTGGCTTGGTATTTCATTTTTCTTTTCCTAAGGATTTCCTGCTTATGTGCTCTGAAATCTCTGCCAAATTTGAAGCACAGCACAGAAAGCAGGGATACTTGGAAGATCTGCTTCAAAAACACTTTTGAATCAAACTAGGTGCAACCTGTGGCCTGGAAGGCTGCTAGGAGATCCAGTCATTGTAGATGAAGGCATTCAGGATGTCAATGCCAAGTCAAAATATTGTCTGTTCTGGATTGCGCCTAAACTTGTCTTCAAGAAGACCATATTCAGAAGAGTGTCAGAGTGTGTTTTGGGGTGATTTTTTTCTTGTTTCTCCCATTGAGTTTTCTGCTTTGTTTAGACAAGTATTTGGTGAAGATTGGCATGGTGATGTGCTTTCCTATTATGCAAATGCCCTAACCATAAAGAAACATTCTTACTGTCTACTCTCTGTGACTCTTGAGTATGAAATATCAAAGTTAAAATGAGAGCGGTAGCAGTTAGATAATAATTTACGTGAATTCTGTTGTATTTCAAGTCTGTCTGACACAGACAGTACGGATTTTTCCTGAGGGTTTACTGTTGGGATCTGCTCAGCATTGTGTGAYGTACTTAATGAAAAATAGGGAATAGAGCAACTCTCTGGTCCAGGTAAGGTTCCTGCCTGTGTGGTGTGCTGTGGGTGCAAGTTCCTCCTCTAAGAGCAAGAGGTATTGCACACGTATCTGAGATATTTCCGCTCTTCTGGAAGGCTGACCGTTTTGTTCGTAGAAGAGAGCCAGAGTTTTGCTGCGGAAGATAATTCATGAAATGAATACTTGAAAATTCTACTTGGAAATTAAGTAAACAAAAATTTTTATTTAAAAATTTTTTATTTAATTATAAAAAACTGTCAGGTTAATGAAATGTATTACTACTCCCTGGAATTTCCATATTGACCTTACATGTAAGAGGAATCCCTGTAATGGCACTGTTACTTGAAATAAACTTTGAGGCTGGACTAGTAAGAGAGAAAAGGATTGCCTAGTCCAAACCATGTATTTCCAATACCTTGATCCATTTAATTTTTTTCCCCTTAATATTATTTAAAGATTGCATTTTTGAAAATGGCCTCAAACTATAATTGTTCTCCTGTTAATGGCAAAAAATAAAGATATTAAAATGCATAATTTTCTATTGGAAAAAGTAAAATGATCCCACAGAGGAAATAAAATCGTGAGAAGACAGGAATAGTTTGTGTAGGTTATATGAAAGTATACATGGGGGTGTCCTCATAAAATTGTCTTCTCTCTAGAGGTTCTTTTCTAACAATAAGGAACCTTGTTTACTGACTCTTTGGAAGCATAACAAACAATACTTTGCTATCACAGGAGGGCATACTTCTCTGGTCATCTTCTCAGGATAAGGTGATTTGAACTGGCTTTATTAATGCATGGCAACATCACAATAATTTTACATTATTGTTGAGTGCTGCTTGAAGCCAAAAGGGAGGATGGTATCTGGAAACACAATAAAAGGTAGAAAAAAAGAATGTGAAGAATAAGTCTCACTTGAGGKAGTTCACATTTGTATCTCGTTTTACAGGGCTGTGAAATTATATTCTTTGCRGAATATCATTTTGATTGTGGCTGTGCTAGCTATTGCTATTACCACAAAAGTTTATTTTAATGCTTTRTGGAAACTGGCACTAAACTTTTCAAAGTTTTAAGTGCTTTTTTGTTCTAGGCTGTCAAAATGCCTCTCATAAAAACACAACAAGAAGGGCCAGAAGAAAGGAAACAAATGAGGCTTTAGTAATGCTGAAAGCRCTTGGTATTAGAAGAGAAAACTTGGATTTCAGGAAGCAGCTCCTGCAATGAACAGATTGTCTCATTTAAAGAACAGCARATGTGTCATGGGGAACTCCTCAAACTGTTATGATTTTGCCAATTTCTTACCATTATTTTTGTTGTCTTTCCTTATCTTATTGCCAGACTTATTTGCAAAAGAGCAAAGCATATTGTTTAGGTTTCAGTTACATTTATATTTCCCCCAAGAAGCAGTATTACTTTGAGTAACAGTAATTGTTCCCCATAGTAGAGCATTAGGCCACCTGATAGCAGCAAGATTGATAAGAAAAATACTGCAACTCAGGTTATAAGCAACCTGTGATGAGTTGCTGCTCATTTTGTAACCTCAGGGTCCCACTTTTGGTCAGTCTTGCTGGCAGCAGTGGTCAGTCAAGCTGCCAATAAACCCCCCCCTTATCTCCTTCTGTTAAATGCAGTGAGATTAAGGTGAAAAATCAATCTCTTCTGTCTGAATTAGATCCTCTATATGTGTGGATATCATGGACTGCTGGGTTAAAATGCCAGGTGCTTTTTGGAAGAGGGAAAATATTGGGCTTTGTGGAGTATGTCAGAAAATAAGTTTCCATAAAAATATAATTTTCTTCTAGGCAGATGCAGGTGCCTGGGTTTTATTCCGACTTCTAGAGAAAGAAATGAGCAGAAAGAAGGAGACAAGGTTTTGAACTACCTCTGAGTTATGGAGAAGGGGTCGATGTCAGTGTGAGGGGGTAGTGCCAGAAAGGAGTTTTATATGCCTCCTATCCAAGGCCTGGGTTCAATGCTCCTTGCTGTGCACAGCTTCTAGTGAATTCTGCAGGCTCGGATCGTGTTTTCTTTGAACAGGCTGTAGCTATATCTGTGTGGATGGACAGCAGTGAGCCTTCCAATAGCCCTGCTTGCGCTGCCTTGGTGTTGTCCTCATGTGGGCACGCATTGAACAAGCCAGGTGCCTCTGGAGGAAGCTTGGCTGCAGGCTGTACCCTGGGACAGCCCCTGTGGGCACCAGCAGTCATGTGGGTCCCAGGGGCTCCTGGAGCCTGARCAGGGTACCTGGTACAAGAGGGTTATCATGCAGCTCTGCTCCTGTAGGTGGACATGGCCTTGGGGCACTGCAGGGTGGCCCCAGGTRAAGCTACCTGGTTGTGGGAGGTGACCTGCCTGGGCCTGGGGGTGCCCTGCTGCTCCCTGGCTGTCCCACGTTTTGCTGAGAGAGTGAAGGCAAGTCCTGGCTGCAGCACTGTGGCCCTGGGGAGCTACCAGGCTCTGTACTGCCATGGCAGCACTTCAGAGTGAGAAGAGTAGGTGTCGGTGGTGTCTGGAAACTGGTGGTTGGTAGGTGGTCCTTGGTGCYCTTAGCTTCCTTCACCAATTTGGTTAAGAAATATGCCTGGTAAATCATTTATTGTTTACTCTCCTTCTGGTGTGCATGCTTCCTTTTCAGGGGCCAGGCATCTCCAGATTTATGCCTTTTTTCTTTTTTGATTGGTTTCCTTTTTTGGTACCTCTTTGTTGCATGGCATTAAAGTATTCATTCCTGTTCTTTGTTTCTGGAAGTTCTCTTCCCCTCCTAAGAAAGCGCCAGAGCTCCTGTTTGTCTTTCTCCCTTCCTTTCTCTTTTTAAAACTTTTTAAAAATTTTGTGATGTTCACTGTCGCGAAACGTTTTCTTAAAAAACCTCACACCTTGCTGCACAGGGAATCCATGCATCTCCTTTGCYGTGCCTGCCCCTCAGGAGTTAAGCAGTCCAGAGAACTAAATCCCTTTTGATGTCTGCTCGTTGTCAGTTCTTATTTGGTGCACAGTTTATTCAGAGGAATTTAGATGGGAAAAGCCAGTGAACAAACKGATCACAAGTGTGTTTGAAGGAAAAGTTGGATTAACATAGAAGGGAATGTTTGCCAAAAGTTGCCCTTGAGGTGCCGCTGGGTTTACCGTTGTGTGCACTGTGATTTTGCTGTGCTGACTGTGTTCATGATAGCATGCAGACAGCTGGGGAGAGGCACTTAGCCAGCACAAAGTAGCTGTGAAAGAGATAAGCAGTGGTTCATACTGAACACTGGCAAATGGCCTTGACTAAGAGGCAGAAAAGTGTTTCCATGATGCTAGCCATGGGCAAGCCCAGCAGTCACTAGCCAGTATCTATGAAAAATAAAAACTGTTTGTACTATTTCCCTCCTCTAATATCCTGTGACTACCTCTGTCCCAGGGCACGTATTTATTCATACACACCAGTGCAGCTGGCAGCAACTTTAACATCTTCATGTTCACTGTTTTTTGGAGAACRTGCTGGGAGTGTTGGGAGATCCTGGCTCATGCCACTGTTCATCTGTTAAAATTTGTAACCGATGTTTTGGTTGTTTTTTTTCAAGGAAGTACCGCAACATTATGTGTAAGGATTATGTTGAGAGTAGGTTGTCTTCACTACCTCTCAGAGATGCTGCCCTAATCCTACAAATGTTTCTGTTGTTAATAGGATATCATCAGTAGCAGAGATGGAGAGCCTTCGATGTTGTCTTCTGGGTGTGGGGCAGTCAGAGATGATAGACTGCTGCTAGAACTTTGTTTTGTAAATGATGCCTTGAAGGTTAGCAATTCGCTTCCAAACCTGGGTGTTTTGTGTAAGCTGCYTCAAAGAAGAAAATTTTAGGTTAATAATTTTTTTTGTTTTCAGCATTTTCTTTTGTTCAGTATGTTTTTGAGAAATCAATCCCTTGAAAAGCTTTAGTCAGCAAAGTGCACATATTGGATAAACCTCCAGAAAGTGTTCTCACAGAATTTAACTCTCTCCATTTTGAGAGTGGACGGACCTGGCTAAGGACAGAGTATATGTTTGCAAAATTCTTTCTGAAGTGGTCTTGACTCCATTGTCTTGTATTTCTGGATTTATTTCAGGGTGGGAGTAGAGTACTAGAGATGTGTAAGGCAGAATTTTCTCTCTGACCTCCAGTCAATAAAGCTTTCTTACCACTTTTTATTAAGTATTGAACCTTCTACCATTTAAGTGTTTCTCAAAATTGTTATTTCACCATTAATCCATTCTGTAATACAAACTTGTTCTAAATCCTGTGCTGGTAATTGTGGACTAGGGCTCACCTCACTTTTACAAACTCTTACACCATGGTATGATGTACTTCCAAATGTGGCAAAGACAAAAAAACCCCTGTGAATGCAAATAGGCTACATGGACTAAAATTTATACCTTAACATAACATTAGGAGGACCCCGAACAACAGATATAATGATCTAGAGCAAGCAAAAATCAAAGAATCAGAGAATGGTTTGGGTTGGAAGAGAACTTAAAGGTCACCAAGTTCCAACCCCCYAGCCCTGGGCAAGGACGTCTTACACTAGACCAGGTTGCTCAGAGCCGTATCCATTCTGGCCTTGAACTGTCCCAGGGATGGGATATCTACAGTCCTAATCCTATAAGAAGAAAAAGTGTATAGTCTAAAAAACGACATAGTTTTCCTATGGACACCACATACTGTATAACTGCCCATCCCCTAAAAATAAATGGATTTCCATGTTCACATATTTGCTCTAAAAATACAGCTGCTTTTGGATTTTTTTCTTTTTTGAAAGATCTGTGTGCATAGTTAAAAGAGGCTTTTTGCTTTCATCAGTGTTGTGTTTTACCTTTACTTTGATATAATTTAACTGTTGCTTTTTCTCCTTCCTATAAATATGGATATTTACATGAATATATATTTCACCCACTTTCAAGCAGCATTTTCACATCCTTAATGATAACGAGATGGCAAGCTGTGATATGTGTGTTCTTCCAGAGGCACAAAGAGTTTATAATGAGTCATTATTATAATTTGTGTTTGTGTCTTTGATGCTATTGTAGCTTTCCAGGCAGATGTCCCACCCGCTGCGTGTTCCTAGTTTCAGTCTAATGAATTGCTAAAGTTACTGGACACTCAACAGTAGCTCTGGCATCCCACAATATATTAGTAATAAGTTTTCTTCAAGATGAAGAGGCTTTAAGTACAGCACACAATCAGTAGCCCACAGTGGAAGAAACAAATCAGAAAACCACTGTTCCATAAGGACAGAATTGAAAGAGCTGCATAAGTAAAATGACAGACTATCCATTCCATTTTGGAAAGCATGAATAGGATTTTTAATCTAGCTTAATTTCCTTCAAGCTCTTCAGCTGTGGCTAAACCATTTAAAATAAAATAGATGTGTTATGAAGCACTGTGTGCATCACTGTATTATTTTGAAAAAGCATGGGTCCTCCTCCTGTACCTCTTTGCTAATGTCAAACAATAAGCAGAATCCTCATCTCCATTTCAGCAGTGCAGAAGTGGGCTGATTCCCCTGGCTGCAGTGACTTTGCTTCACTTTTATGGCAGAAAATGGAAGGAAACATCTGGACCAGTGATTTTTAACAGCTTGCAAATATCAGAGTGTGTATTTTCTGACACATCACTGCGCTTTAGATTTTTAAAGTGTTTGGTGTAACTTACATGAGCCTCCGGCAGATAAAATGTTAATTGAAAAGATTCATTTTACTGACCAATGTCATGCATTGCTATCGTCAAATAAGCCTCCCAGGCATCCTATACCCTTTGCACTGACTGCAAGCTATTTCACCTCTGAACAGAATGCATCCTTGAATGATTGTATGCACTTCAGCTAAACCCACTAAATCTTAGAGAACTTGCCCATTTCAAGGGATTTAAAAACAACCAAAAAAACCCAACCCACAAAACCCTGCCACTCCCAGTTCTTTGGAGGAGAACCTTCAGACCAAGAATACACTTACACTCTGGTGAGCTGAGCTGACTGAGGCAGTTTTGGACCAAAGGCAAGGCTTCAGTGCTGGATCTTGTCTGCCTCAGCTCTTGGTGGGCACTGTCTKGTTGTACAAAGAGCCACACTCACTCCAGGGAGCCTGCTTAGGGATCTCTGCCCCAGTCAGCTCCACTGCCATTGCAAGAATCTCACCTTCTATTAGGTGAATGACAAGCTCCTTGGGGAACATGCAAATCTGTGCTGGACATACTGAAGAGCTGGAGCAGATGATAATTATGAACAGAAAAATACAATYCCCCTTCTTCTTCCTGATTCTTTTCTCACACTATTATCTTTTGGGGCAATCAGAAGGATGGATGAGATTGTGAGTCAGCATCCTTTGAAAAAACTTAAACAAGGTTTCAGATTACTTCCTTTTTTTCTGTACTTCTAACCATTTTGCAGCATAACATGCACAGACCAGAAGAGGTCATATAAGTTTGTTACACTACAGCTGTGTTTTCAGCGAAGGCCTCTGCCTTTTTTTTTTTTTTTTTTGCTGTGTTTTTTGAAGTGAAAGATCATAGATAGACATAAGAAGTGTTTTTGAACACTCATTTTCTGAAGAGCTGATCAAGTGGCCAGGCTGTTATTGAATATATTTGGAAACTGCTTTGTCTTTACAGTGGTGCTTGGGGAATTACAACATATCATTTGTTAACCACTGTTGGTTTGCAGATTTTTCTTGTTATGAACGTATCTGTAGGAGAGAGCAAAGAGATGTTATGTTACCCCAGTGTGACCAGTTGAAGCCAAGGAAGAATGTATTATCAGCATCAAAATAGTTTGCTAACAAGTAGCTCAGTAATTGCACATAGCCCAAGAACAGAAGCAACAAATAAATAGATTATGAGAGATGAAGAAGGTAAACAGAAAAAAACCCCTATTACCTGTCTCAGAGTGCTGATTTATTTGAGACAATAGTTTTGTCAGTCCTGGCTTAGGTGGCAGTCACTGGAATAAACAATTTTTAAACAGGATTCTGTTTTAAAGGAAAATGAAGAATTTTTTGAAGGCTTGGATGTATTTATTTGTTTTTCAAGCCAGTTTGCTAGATGAAAGACAAGGTAAGTGACACACTGRTTAATGCTGAAAGAAAATAAAAATGGCAATTTGATAAACATTTGCAAAACTCACAGCAGGAATACACATCATTCAGCTACAGAGAGTTGAATATTGTTGAGTTAACAGCTGTTTCTGCATGTACTGATATATTTTGGATCCAGTTTTGGTCCTGATGAGTTGTATTTAGTAGCATGAAGCTGTGGCCTGAACTGATGTCTCTTTTTGTCAGTGGAAAGAATTCCAGGGAAGAGCCAGAAGGTTTTAGATCAACTTTTTGCTTTACAGAGTTCACTTCAGTGGCACCACTTAGCAGAGCAAGCTCTCAATTCATGTCTGCAAGGACACAGCCCTAAATCTGTCTGTTCTCTTTGCTTGTTTCAGCAGACACAGAGCCCGAACGAGACTTCCCACCGAGTTATACTCTGAAGTATCAGCTGTTTGAGCATCCCATTTTCAAGTGAGTAATTCCTTTTGATCCTAAGGTCAGCTATAAAGTTGCTCAAAGTGCAGTCAGTACTTTCAGAGCGTTATGAATGCTGGAGATACTAAATAGATTCCCGTGAATCATGGAGTAGGGGTGTTGTTGTATCTGTCTTTATGGTTAGTCTGCCCACGGTCCCATGGCTTTCACTGTGGATGCAACTTTTGTGCAATGTCCTAAACGAGATTGTCTGGGATGCAAAAAGAGCCAACTTTTTTTGAAATTAATTTTTACTACTTAAGTGTTGACAGCACTAACGTCAAGTTACAGCATGACTTACTAGCCRTGATCGAATAGGATCCATCACATTCAAACAGTAATGTGTTTTGTCCTCCTCTCCTCAATGAAGCTTGACAATTCCTGTGAACTGGTATAATCTTATTTTTATTCTGTCATTAATATTTGATAGTATGAGGGAGAAATGAACATTTTATGGACTGTCCATTATTTCTTCAGAGCTTATACTGGAGTCTTTAAATTGTTCACGTGAGGCAGATGATTTTGTGCTCTCAGACTGACCATACCAAATAGACGAAGAGCATTATTGACACATTTGCCTTTTCCTTCTTCTAGGATGAGTGAAATGCAAAAGCTCAGCTTAACTGGTCGTGTAAATAGAAATCCCTCAGGATGAATAATTAGACCTCAGGATTTTATGCTTCCTTTTGTTGCCTATGTCAACCTAGCAGTGTCATATTATTTGCTTTACGTCTAAAATGTATCAATCAAAATGGWTTTTTGTATTAAAGAGTAGCAATGTATTTAGTAAACTTGGAAGGCATCTTGCTACTCTGTCTTCTGCTTGGGTTTTTTGTTAATCTAGATGGGTTTTGTTTTCTTCCAGAAACTTTTGAAGAAGAGTGAAAACAGCATCTTAACTAGCTTCTCTAGTTCTTAYGCTGTATTAGAACCACTGCTACTCTTTGTGCTAAATTTTAGGCTAATACTTGTATAATGTGACCATCAACAACAGATATGATTCTGTACTGATATCTATAATGTGCCTTACTGTGTTGTGATATTATTCAGTAGGAGAAAGAAACTGAAGGAGTTTTGTAAATATTTGAAAATTGCACAGGAAAAAAATATTAAAGGGCCAGACTGTGGAATAAGTCTTTGAGTTCACTAGCTCTGGATCAGCTTACTTACCTGCAAATATTTTTGGGGGGACAAAACTGTTCCATTTCTTAACTTCCTCTTTTCCACAGAGACCAYATATCAAGTCTTAATTCTTCCAGTCCTCATGGGCTAGGTATAACTTTTTTATTCTGCTTGCAGTGGTGCCTTGTATATTAAAGTAAATGCCAGATAGTTCTCGTATCTGGGATATGGATGTGCTCTTACAGAGATGTCTGTTGTTTGCCTGGCCCAGGACACTGAGGTGCTCTCTCATTTGGCAGAACTTTTTGCCACTCCTACAATCGTGTCAGTTCACTGTAGGGAACAGATATTTTTCTCTTTTTGTACTTCAAGTTTACTTGCTTTGGGTTTAGAAAAAGAAAATAGTAATGATTGTTTAAACAGGTTAAAATACAAATGGCTTAGGTAAGTATGGAAAAAAAMCCCCTTCTAAACAGAAAATATACATCCACATATTGATTGTTTCTAGGTATATTGCAGAACGGATGATGCTGGAATTTCCCCAAAGATATTATAAATGAACAAAATTCTGAAAAGAAAAAATAAAACCCAAAGAACTAAATCCCCAGCAGAAATCAGTAAAACACAATTCTAAGGTAGAATTTTTTTTCTAGCTTTTGAAAWAATTCTGCACATATATAAGTATGTAAGTTTTATAAAATTTCAGCATCCTTTCAATCTGAGTTAGGGTCAAAATAAATACTGAACAGAATGCTTCCTGTGAATTGCTCTATGGCCTTTGATCAGCAAGGTCATATTCATTTCCTCATAACTGTGGAAGTATTTTACAGTAAAACATGCCAGGGGCTTGTATGAGTGGGCATAGGTTTGGCTTTTCCAAAGGACATGATACCGATAGTTCTCTCTCTTGCCTTTCCCCTCATATCTGCTCAGAGGTAAACAGTGGAGGCTCCAAGATGCCTGAAGGGCATCAGTGTCCTGCTGGACCACATGTTTTGATAAGTAATCACAGTACTGTTTACATTTCAATTAGATTAACAGCTGAACTTGCAGATCATGTCTCTGGAGGGCATTTTTTTGATAACTAACTAATTGGTAGTTGTCTGAAGTAAATTGCTTGATATTGGTCAATGGTAAATTGTGATCATGTTAATTTAATTGCAGTTATGCCAACGGTATAATTAATGCTGCCATCAAAGCAGTCAATCAGTTCTTTGAAAAAAACCCCAGCACTATGATATTAAGTTCCCAGTTGCCATGACACAGRATGTGATTCTGAATAGTAATAATGTTGGTTCTGCTCACTGTGAGCAAAAGCCATTGTTTTCCATGGAAGTAGGGGTAATGGGATGCAGTGGTGTTCTGCATTATTACAAATAATGCAAGCAAATTGCTCCAGAAAAATGTCTGTCACTCTGAGAAAGTAATTTATCTTCCTAGCTGTCTGGGAAAAGATGTGACCAGGAGCTGTGTTTTGAGATTCATTGTGATTGACAGAAATACTGCTGTGGACATTGCCTGGAAATGACAGGGTTTTGCTGCATAACACACAGAGAAGCAGATCACAGAATCACAGAATGGCTAAGGTTGGAAGGGACTTCTGGAGGTCATGTAGTCCAACCTTCCTGCTCAAGCAGGGTTCCCTAGACTACCTTACTCAGGATCGCTGGGTCAGGACTCAGAAAAACAATCCTTTTATTACCCCATTTCTGTATTCATATTTTCTGTTCTCGTTTTTAGGAGTCATTTACAGGGGATAATGACATGGACTCTGTCCCAAATGTGCCATCTTTTCTTTAGATGTCTTCGTCAGGCATAAAGTGGCCCTCTTCTTTCCTCTTATCCCCAGCACATGCTAATGCCTGCCTCCATTTATCAAAAGCATGTCTGGCCATCACTGGAACCTAGGGGTCTTTGAGATCACTGGTTTGGTTTTTGTTCTGGTTGGGTGGGAGTAGAACTGTGTGCTTTCGTATCTCCAGCAGTTAGGTTGAGCATTTGTCAAGCAGTGGTACCTAGGAACTGCCTTAAGTGAGTCCCTGGCACCTCCTGGGTTCATTGTAGGCTGCTACACCTGCAAAAAGCAAACCATAAAGATCAGCTAAGCAGGTAACTCATAGTTTTTTCCTGTAATGAGGTATACTCCAGTGAGTTGTAGGTGTCCAGAAGAGTTGGAAAGCAAAAGGTTATTGCTTATTGTGGCTGACGTGATTTAGAACAGCTCAGCAAATATGTAGGCAGCTCTTAAAGACTTGTTGAGTAGCTACATCATCTCTGAAGGCCTAAAGGTCAGGAGTCTGCAGAAGTTGCTTTTGTTGCTTTCTAGAGCCTCTTTCTTGCCTTTTTTTTTTTTTTTTTTTTTTACCTTTTTTCTTCTTACCTGAGCAGTGCTTTTCTTCATGTCCAAAGATGGAAGTTTGAGAGGAGATTCTAGAGTGGTATGGAAAACCATAAAGTCTTGACCACAGAGTCAAGCTATGCTGTTGAACAATTACAGCTGTTTGATGTATTGGACTCACCCACTCCTGGTGTGCCCCTCTCCCCAGTTGCTTTGTATGGCTTCTGACAGTAAGCACTTAAAACTGGACCAGGTGTTGCAGCAGGCAGGACTAGCCAGCCTCTTATTCTCAGACGTGATGTCCTGTCCCTTCTTTCCACACACAGAAAGTATCCACAACCACAGACATTTGTAAGCGCTTATGGATAATCAAGATTTTCTAAATTTGGCTTTTTTTTTTAGAAATTCTGATATTTTTCAGTTTTGTTTGTTATGTGAGGAATTAAAATGAGATCTATCTAAAAATAAATTCCCTTCTCCATCATCTTGTATGCTGCAGTCAACAGGCTGGTATTGCAAGAACTATGCCAAAAACTATTGTCAGGTACTTTTAAAAGTCAGTTTCAGAGCCGGCTACTCTAAGAGGTCAGGCTCTGCTAGCCTGTTTGACACAGGTTTCTGATAACTCTGGGTGGAAAATATCAGTAGATTTTCCAGATTTTCTTCTAATTTCTAAATGCTCTCAAAGTATGTAAGATTTGTAGCTGCAAATTGTATTTCAGCTTTATTTCATAAGGAAGTTTTGTGAAGAAAGGCTAGCACTTACAAACCAGGAAAGGATTTTCTTTCTTCTATATGTTTTTTTGGTGCTGGGTTGTTTTTTTTTTTTTTTTGACTGATTAAAACAGCCTGATTTAGTACAGCAAGAGATGGGAAATATTCAGGCAAAAATCTCATATTTGAAATTTAAATGTACAAAAGTAAGAGATATAATGTTCCCCATTATTCTATGACATGAATTCATTTGCAGAAGTGATTGAAGAAGATTTGTGCCCTTATAAATTGAAAAGGTTGTAATCCCTATTTGAAATACTAAATGGAAGTTTGAGCAGATACTGATGATTTGAATGGAAACTGACTTTGGGAGACATCATCTAGCTAAAACAGTAACACAGAAAAACTGGATTTTCATTGGTAAGAGTCCTGATATATGACGAATAAGGTCATACAAATGTGGTAGAAGAGAATGGAAGTGTATTTTTACTGATTTGGGTTCTTATCAACTACCTTTTATCCCAGCATAAGACTCAGAAGAATTTGAACATTTATGTTTCCTGTGAGAGAAAATGAGAGGAACTGTATTTCTTAGTAAGAAGCATTCATGTCAGTCTCCTTCCTAAATAAATTCTTAATTCACACAAAAGAAATAAAAAACAAGCTGTTTTATAGTGTTTTGACACACATGGTAACAGTTAAGAACATTCTGGGAGTCAAGAGTAAGTTAGAGATTAATAAATCAGCACAGATTTTGCACGTAGTAGCTTTATAATTGCAAGCAGCCAGACCTAAATAACCAGATTTCTCTTCTCTGGAAAGATTTTTACATTAATTCACTTTCACATTCTGTTTATCCCACTCCATTCCAAACAATTAGATGTTAATTTAGTTTCACTTTAGATTGTCTCTTGAATGCCTGCTGTGCACTCGTACAGAGCACACTGTTTTCTATGGTTGTCTATTCCCGTGCTTTTTATGTGTCTCTCTGTCTATAAGGTGGTAAATGTCTATGGGAATTTCTGCCAGTAGGAAATTTCCAATCTCACATGTTTTGCAGTTAACAGTTGAGCATCATGGCTTATAATTCTTTTATTGCCTCTTGTTTAGGTAATTGCAGCTATTTCTTTGTCCCAATTGATAATTTTTAGTCTATGAAGTTCACCAATAAGTGTCAAAACATTCTGTGTTTTAACATTCAGTGGCTTTTACTTAGCTCTTGTGCTAAGAAAAAGATTATGATATTTGATCTGTTCATTACTTTTCATGCTTTCTTCTTTTACTCAGTGTTCCAGTCTTTTCTGCATTTTTCTTGCAAATAAATTATTTCTCCATATTTCTAAAAACCAGACAATCCCCTCCTTTTTCATGTTTTTGCTTCTGCTGTGTATTTTTGAAGCTGGATGTTTAGAGAGAAGCAGCAGCTCCAGAGTATGGTGCCTAGATAACAGGATTTATTAGAACTGAAGATAATGTTAGAGAAAGTCAAGGTGAATGTGCATACAGCACACATGACACCAATTCACAGAGGCAATAAAATGGAAATTAAGATTCTTATCTCCAAAATTCTTAATCTCTGTCTCCCTAATCATGTGCTTCACCATTCCTATCATTACAGCTACTGCAGCCTAGAAACCACATGTTGCACTTTGGATGACTCAGAATTTCACACTGTGGGAAAAGAAGCTTGAAATATTCAGGGAAAGCTAAAACATTTCCTGTGGTTGAGAAAACATTTGTAAGGGCTGCAAATGCATAAAGCATATTCTGATGTGTAATAGGAAGTGGTGGGAAATATTTTTGGGCTGATCTTAGGTTTTCACAGCTTTTAATTATTACATGAACATTGCTCTGAATGTAACAATTCAGACAGCTGCAAAAAGTTGAACACTTGAAGTGATAAGGTAGTAACACTCCTTTCAGGAGCAGAGTAGGTTCCAGAGAACAGAGATTGTATTGCTGTCAATGGAAAAGAGACAAGAACTTGTTCAGTCTKTGGCCTGACATCTCTATTGAACAGGTTTTTTTTCCACAGTGAACTTCATGATCCATCTGTTCTATATCAGTGATGTGAATTTACCACTCATGATACTGTAAACTACAAATCTCGGTTTATAATTTTAAGCTCTCTTCTGACATTCAACAGCAAAAGGGGCACTGACTAGGAAGCTTTTCTTAAATTAGCTATTTCATGACAACCATCTCACAAAAAAAAAGTGTCAATCTCCACTACTGTATAAAGCATAGAGCAATATCAGATTGCCACAACCTTTTTTTTTTCCTCACTGAAGCTTGGAATTATTCTAGATTAGTGTTATTTATACCTACCATAGCTTTAAAAATTCAGTTGTTTTTTTTTTTTTTTGTTAATCAATAGCTATTTCTTATTTCTAGACAGAATGTTGGGCGTTTATAAGCTCTATTCTGTGCATTCAGTTCTCAAATGTAGTGTTTGCATTGAGCTTTTTGTGAAGTAAACATGCATACATCAGGAAAAGATGTAGTTATGTGTTGTATACCACAGCTTTAGAACATTTTTCTGTAAAGATGCTTTCTTTCCTAGGCTCTTCATCAAATTTTCTTTTGGTCTTTTTAGTGGAGACTGAGTCTGATTTCATTCAAGCAACCGAAACACATCTAAGAATGTTGGATGGTAGGTCTGAAATAAAATCCGTGGTGTTGTCATGACAACTACAATGCTAAAAAGGATGCAGAGAATGATTATTAAGATGTTGCATCAAGTTGTTATGGCAACTATGTAGTAATAGGAAAAAGGTGAGTTTTCAGAATAATGTTGTGTGAAAAGTTTTCCCTTTACCAAGGCATTTCATTGTAAAAATATCATAATGAGGGAAAAGGAGGAGTGGAGAACCTGGTACAAAAGGATGTCAGGATTCAGCTATCTGCCTTGGTGTATTTACCTTAAGTACTGTAATGTTCCATGGAGAGTGTCTCTACTTGGTTTCCAGTTCTGTCACAGATGGATCAGAACACAGAAGACACTAAAATACATCCCAGTGTTCTTTCCCAACACTGTAGCCACGCAGTTCAAGACCACATTTCATAAAGTGATAGGCCTTCATGGCCCTCATTTACCCCCAGTGGAGTACATGAAGCCTCAGTGGCATAGAAGAATGGACTGAAACCCTAACACAAAAATGGGAGAGGAAAARGGTTGGTGCTGAAGAGTAGTATGAAGAGGCTTCAGTTTTGTGAAAGAGCTTATTTTTCAGCACACTGGATGACTTCCTTGTTTGTTTAGCTTAGGACTTCCTRATAAATGAGTATTTGCTAATAGAAATTATTGAATGAGTTGTATAAACCTGTTCTTGAAGCCAGGAAATCTCTTAAGCAGCAACTGCAGTGGAAATGAGTATCTGGGCTCTGTGCCACCACTTGTGGTATAAACAGCACTAAAGGCTGCCTTGCAGGTTGCAAAAGAAAGGAGGTATCCTGCCCAGGGAAGCCTAAATATCTCTGTGCCRTTTTCCCTTGTGTGTGGTGCCCAGCTGGCTCCATCCTGAAAGTCACTGTGGTTTGTTCTTCCTGGTTATAAATCCTCTTCTGGGGAGCTACTGCAGGGAGTCAGAGGCTTTTTCTTCCTGCAGTGCTCCCTTCCTGGAGACGAGTGAGTGCAGGAAAGAGGAATGAGCAGGGAGGGTAGGGAAAGCCATGGTCAGCAAGACACTCATTCGCTCTCCCTTTCTTGGCCTCTTGGGTTCTCCTGCAGCAGGATGTGAGGCAAGGCTGCTCAGTATTTTTATCCAAACAGTTTCTCTCCATGAACATGTGTTTTTCCAGTTAAATATTTTTTTTTGGTATTATTTTGCATGAAAAATCATTGCTGTGTGTGGAGACACCTTTTTAAATAAAYATATATATTTTTAAAGCAACACAAGGTTAAAATATTGCAACACCAAAGAATATTGGCATGGATGTTCTGTTGCAGTGTCTTCAGGCACCTGAAGTTTACTTGTCTGGCTTCATCTTTAAGCTCCCCATCTGGACTTGTAAATAGTTTCCACTGCAATTGTCTTCTATAACATTGATCCTCTTGCTATCAGTTGAAATGATGTAATCCATCCAGAGGTAAAGGAGAATTTGAGCTTGAGGGACTACAAAAACTATGAGTAGTGTAAGATGCTAGATATTGAGTCAGAGTAATTTTTCACAGTTATTACTAGAAGTATGAAACTTCTAGTAATATGGAGAACATGGAGAACATGTTTGGAAGCCTGAACSTAGGCCTGTATAGAGCTGGGGTGCAACGTGATTTTGCAGATTTGAAAACAGTTGCATGTTTGGATAGAAAATACATATCAACCATGGCCTGAGGTCAGATTTTAGCTGCTACTCTTCTGGAACTGTGATGGCAGACAACCAGGCTAGCTGTGATGATTTCTGCCTTGGAAACCTTTTTAYATTTTACTTTATTTTGATATTCAGAGAACAGCGGGTTTTTTAGTAGAAATATTACTGCAAGTATATGTTTCTTAATCTTCATGGTATTCTCTACTGTGTTTGTAGCAGAGGTACGGACTGAGTGGACTGTACTGATATGGTTGGAGAAAATGCTTTCTGGAAAAAGTTGGCTTCCAACCCAGAGGYTGGAAGTGGGATGGTGGTGGTGAGGAACCATTTGAAGTAGGACAGAGGAAAGGAACTCATGTGTAAATAAACAACAGCTTTTTTTCTCTCACATTGGGACTACAAATCCGAGCCAGCAGAACTCTTCCAAGCAGAATCTTGTTAAAGAGACCTGAACTCCTTTGCAGCAACCTCAGATTTTTTTGTTACTACTAATTCTTGTTTTATCCCACAGGACTAAATTAAATGGCTTTTCTAGCCTAGAGAAAATGAATTTGAATCACTTCCCTGCCTCAAATAGTTTATGCCACTGTTCTCCTTGCAGAAACAGAAGTCCTGAAAGCATGAAGAGATGTCTCAGCCACCTGTGCACAGCAGGCTCTTTTCCCACATGGCTAGTAATAGCTAATGAAAATAATGTGGGTTCAACACTAATCAAATTAAGATATTTCCCTGAGGGAAACACCAATTACATACTTCTGTGTAGTATCTATAGCTTGGCTAATTCTCTAGGCTCAACTTAATGACACCACCAAAATTTGCCAGTTACTGCTATTCTTCATGGGTAAAGCCAAGCGGTAAGGGCTGCATGCAACACCACTTGCTCTGAAGGTGTGTGTCATCAGCTGGTGCTGTTATTTCACCATGCTGTCTGCTTTCAGGGGGATGTAGGGACTACTGGCATCCTACTGGTTTCCAGGGCAGTTTTGAAGTACAAATATAAGTGTAGAGTGCCTTGAAGAGCGGACAAAGATAAAATCTCTTTAAATAAATGTGGAAAAGGAAGATGTATACTAGCGAAAGATTAAGAGGAAAAGAAAGAATAATACTTTAGAAGAGGCTAGATAGAAATTGGTGTCTAATTACTAGACTCTTTTACTAAGTGGTTGAACAAAGCTGCCAACAAGGAATCTGATTAAGAAAAAAGCATCTAGATTTTATTCTGGATGTTTTCACACTTTTCTCTGACTGAAAAGAGTCCTGGAGGAGTGCTGTTCTCAGGCTACCTGTTAGCTTTGGTCTTCTCTGACCTTGGCAAAGTATGGTCTGTTTAAACTTTCATTAGTTGTGCCTCCTTCCTTAGTGCCTGTTCTTGTGCAAGACTCTTTACTGTGGTGAGTGGTGTATGTAAAGCTTCTGTTGTTGTGTGACCACAGAAAGAGTTTTCTGCAAGAACGTCCAGCTTGGCTCTCCTGTAATACTTTGCATAATGTCTTTCTTCTGACCAGAATGCACTTGAGAAGGGTGGCTAGGTGTTTAATATCTTTCTAATTTTTAATTTTTCAGTCCTGTGGGAACAGACTTGGTGCATTTCCTGGCTTTGATAAAAACCATACAGCCAACCCCAGACTCTTGATAAGCTGCTAGCTGCTAGACACTACTTCTCTACTCTGGACTGGTCCTGCTTTGTCATTCTTGGAAAGAAACAAAATATAGATTTTTTGAATATTAAAATTTCAGGAGWTCTAGTACACAATATGCACAATTTTCTTGTCCTTTTTAATAAAGAGGAGTCTGTTAAATATGTCCAGCCTAAGGAAAAGGTGCAGGTGAGGAAAGTGTTGAATCTGAGAGAGGCAGCTCAAGCACTTCCTCTTACTGTGGCTTCATTACATCTCTTAACTGCTACAGCCAGATGATCATATAACGGTTTCTACAAGCACCTGAGACAGTGGATGCAAAGAAAAATGAAGGGGAAAAGAGAAATTATTTTTGTGTTTTGATGATTTGAAAGGTTTCTCTATGTTCATCTTATTCTGATGCAGAAAGGTGCAGCTGGTGAAGTGTTCACTGAAGCACAGCAGAAAAATGAGCACTGCAGGATTTTGAGGRATGTTGCAAACTTTTGGTGCAGTGATTTGCAAAATAAATGGGACACTGGAAATAAATTTTTGATCTATCTGGAATTCTGAAATCTCTATGGTATGGTAATATAGTTGGTTCATAGTCCTATAAAAAAGACCGTTTCAAAAATGTGGATTTATTTATCATGAGTCATTTAGACACATGAATCAAGGGACAGCAATGGGGAAGTGTCAGCTGTTCTCTTTCTTCTAAATAGCTTTTCAGATTGCTGAAAAGGTGTATGATTGCCGCTAGAAACTTTTCCTTTTGGAATGTTTAATGATACCATTTTTACTTCAATTGGGATTGCAACAATAGTCCTTTAAAAGTGTTTTCCATTTTTCTTTGARTGTTACCATATAGGGCTTGATAAACCAGCTAACAGTAGGGACAGGGATAAGGTTCTTTTTGGGTCTTATATTTTGTTATTTTGGAAATGTCTGTATTCCCTGTAGAGTTGTCCCATTGTATTTTTCTGAAGGCTTTATTTTATCTCTGCTTACAGGAATAATGAGAAAGAAGCTCAACCACAGGGAACAATCAGTGGCAGTAGTTATTAAAATAACCAACAAAACGTACGAAAGCGATTATTTTTCTCTTGCTAAAAAGTTATCCATTGAATCTTRACCTGTGTTTCTATAAGGGCCAGCTAGGTTACAAGGCTATTTCCTTCATGGGTTCTTCTGTAGCCTGATAAAGGGTCTGCCATTGTAATTTCATTTAAAACAACTGTACTTTTGTATATTCTGCTATGGCCACCATCCTGCTACTGAGCAGGGCCTGAGGCTAAGCAAAGAAAGAAGGCTTGGGTATGTCTGCAGCATGACATTGTAGCTGCAGAGCCAACCAGATAGCCTTGACCTCTCTGGTCTGGGGACCAAAAGTAGCCCAGCAGGAACATCCAACAGTTCTCTTGTGTGTGGCTCTCTCTTATGCCCTCTTCTGAAGTTGGGAACTACCTGTGAACTTCCTTTCTGTGATCGCTTTGGCTTTCAAAGCACAGTAAAGAGAGAAAAATGTGATGGCAGTGCTTCATACTGAATGTGGCAATATTAGGCAATGCCCTGGAACTGATCTAAAATGACTCAGACTTCCAAAAAAGATGTGTTGTGGTCTGTGCTCTGAAAAGTTAATGGGAGCATAATAACTCACTTTATCTCATGCAGTATGAAGCTATCATTGACATTCCAGTTCCTCCCAATTTTTTAAAGCTGAGAAACAAGAATAACTCATTATTTAACTGTAAGCATAAATTGTCATCCCATTTGGAGACCTTGTGCTAATTTTGTTGTCTCTTAAAAGAACCTTAGGGTAATGGAACAAAGAGAAATCATAATTGGCAAACTTCCAGTAAGAGAAGCCTAAATATGAAGCTAGATATGGACATTCTCTCTGCTTTCAGCCTGGAGAGCAATGCTAAGTAATAATTAGTGTATTGCTCTTTTTGTTAAAAAAACCCCGTAAACCAACAAACACATCTATTTTGATTTCATGTTAGCATTACTCTTTCATAAAATGCATTTAAAATAGGTGTTTTAAACTGGGATACCAAGAAATGGCAATGGTAAATCTTGAAACAACTCCAAAGCGGCAAGATAATTCATTGAATATCAGACTGGTTAGAATAAAGAGAGAAAGTACTCTTCCCCTTCTGGTGTTGATCTACTTGGTGCTAATGTACAGGTCATATATATCTGAGGTTTGAATATCTGATCTGTACAATGGGCATGACTGTGCTTTTCTGTTTTGTAAGGCTTGAATTTTATTCAAAAACTACCTTTGATATATACTAAAAGAACAGAAGTCCAGAACTGACCAGTTTCTGGTGAATTATTGCCGTATGCAAACAGGCTTTGCAAGGTCCCAGAGATGTTGCAGTGGACTGTCTTACAGTCTGGACTTTCAGGTATGAGCATGTGTAGCAAATTAAGTTGAACAGCCAGCAGATAGCGTAACTTGGAAGCAATTAGCACCTCAGTAGCCTTCTTTCACTGACATGGGTTAAATCTTGAATGTAAACTCGCTATTATTGGACTTCAAGTACCAAAAATGTTGAGGTTCAGAAAAAAGTGTAAGAAGGATCGAAGTGTGTGGAAGAACGGCTGTGCAGTCGTATACATTCACACCCTCACACACATAACCTTTATTCTGAGCTGCTGTTACGGTACTTCTAAGTAATTCCAAATATCAAATGACTGATTTTTAAAAATGTCAGGACTTGTGAATCTCTCTAGGGCAGCACCTCTGAAAATGCTATTAAGGATAATAGAGGAGAAAGATTAGCATAACCAGAAGTTTTATTGCAAATACTCAGTGACAAATTTTGACAAGACTAATTTGATTACATGCAAAGAGACTAAGAAGCATAAGCTGCCATAAGGGAAGAGTTGTGCAATTTGTATTGCATACATTATTTTTTCACTTTTAGCTAACTTAGAAATTGTATCTATGTTATATCAAACTGAACAGTTAAATAGATTTTAAATGGGCTGATAAGATGATATTGCATCCCTTTGCAGTATCCCACACCTTCTCAAACTTTCAAAATACTGCATCCATGGAGTATTGGCCTTTTGTATTATTAATTTATGTGTGACCTTTGACTGCAGTGAAAAGGTTTGCTGCTACAGCATCTAATTTTTGGCAGAGAGTGACCAGTGAAGAGGAGGTTCACAGGATACTCTTGAGCCTGCACATACAAAGTTTAGGGTAGCCTGCTGTGCTCAGGAAGCTTGGTACAGGTCCAGGACATGGTCATGGCTTCCGAAAAGGCATAAGAAATTTTGGCTGTAAAAGGAGAATATTAAATAAATCTTTATGGATTCAGTGACTGATCCATGCATAACAAGTTTTTGCTGTGTGCATGGCATGCTGATTCTTGTAGTTCTTCGAGTACAGGCTGTAGATTTTTTTTTTTTTTTGGCTAAGTCAACCTCAGGATTGCAGCATTCCTCAGACCTGAGTGCAGAGATACTTGGCTGAAGAGTGTGTGCAGAGTGCGGTGCAGAGATACTTGGCTGAAGGTTAGCTGACTAATCCTGAAGTGTTGGACAGAGAATGCCTGCACTGTCCCTGTTCTGAAACCCTGTAATGCTGTTCTAAGTAAGTAACAGACATAAAATAATAACAATAAAAATCTAATAATTCAACGTGAAACTTTTATAGGTGTGTGATGAAGTTTCAGAAACTACACTCTTCTACCGAAGCCCTATATATAAGTATGTGGTGACATGAACATGTTCAGGAATGACATAACTAACTGTGGCAGAAATGTTAGGAAATTGCATTGAAAGCTATCTATAATACTAAAAAATAATTTCCTTTATTTATAATGGTTCCTGGGTGCAGCAAATGTTTACTGTAATGAGACTCTTTGAGAAAGTGGCCTGGAAACTTTAAGTACCTACCTATGTGGTTCGTTAGTGGTTATTTTCTTTTTTGGGCTTTTTTTTTTTGCCTTTTTTTTTTTTTAGTGGGAGAATCAAGGGTTAACTTTTTAGTACTTCATAAGATTTATAAGCAATGTTCTACCTATTATAGTTGGARTACCTTCAGGAAACTTCTGTTAAGCAGCTGTTATGCATGCAGTATCTCTTCTGGCTCTTTTCCCTAAAGATATCCCTGATTTGTTCCCAATTTTTGTGGCACTGCTTGACACTTTCAGCATGTTTCAGAGTGTTGTGGAGTGTGTGTTTGTATAAAAAGCTRCTGCTTTCTTCTAGCTGGAAAATAGCATGGCTTAAGTACTATTCAATGAAAACATGGCTTATAAAGGCATTGCTTTGGCCTAGGCAGCTGTGGTTTTTCAATTCAGGACATAGCTGTTCATGTCTAAGTCTTCAGGAGCTTGCCRTATGGGCTTGTCTCGCTTGAAAAGCAAAAATGATTGAGGTACATAAAAATCTGTCTTAGGCTTCAATCAGACTGTTATCTCCCCTTCCATCTTTCCTTTTCCACTGCTCAGCTGTAGTTTTATTTTCTAGTTTCCTCTAACATATTTTTTTACATCGTTTTTTTCCTTAGAAGCTCAAAAGTGAGGAAGGATTTTGTATCTGTGTGTTTAGCTGGCCAGTGAGATATATATTAAAGAGTCTCAAGTACTTGCACTTAGAAAATCAAGACCTCCCCTCCCAAGCTGTATGATTCCAGAACATACTCATATGGTTGCAAGCCTGACAGAAATTGCATGAAGGCTTTGGTTGCTTTTATAAATATTGAGACACAATGCAGAAAGGCACTGTTTCTGTTGAAGGAAAATAAGCTGAGTTTTTGAGGAATGACTGCAGAGTTTCCATGTAGATGCTGTCTGCCTGAGTGGCCTTAGAKGGGTTGTAGCTGGGGTCTCCCATGAGTCATCATATGCTTTGATCTCTTGGTGTGGGCACAAAAACTAGCAAGTGAAGATAACCAAGTGCATGTGGAAATGTAGGTTTTCCCACTTTCACTGATGAGGATGAGATCTGGTCCTCTGGTCCAGTATGGGCAACCTTCCCACAGAGTCAAGTAACACCTCATAAGGTTCTACTCTGTAGCAAGTCAGATGCAGTAACACCTGCTCACAGGTACAGAAATACTTGGTCTGATATTCCCAAAGCTTGTCTTGAATGAAAGGCTTGTACAGTCCCGTTCCACCATATGTCTACTCTGGGAGATCAWCAGCAAACAGGGGATATTAACCTTTCTGTCTTATTTGCTAGAAAGACTCTGGAATGTCTAGCTCAAAGAGCCAGCAAAGGAGGACAAGAATATGTTGATGGTCTTAAAGTTCATGTCTTGTTTATGCTTTCTTATTTTTCTGTTTTCTCCCTGTTTCTTCATGGTTTTTTTTTAGCTTTTGTTTGAGAAATGCTGCATTTGATACAAATAGTTGGCAGAGGGACTGCTTAGTAAACTGTGTGAAGAATGTAATCAGGTTTTTCTCTGTCCACACTAAGTACCTTAAGGCTTTGCACATGCAGAGAGTCCCTAGAAAGRTCACCTGGTGTACTGGTGAAATGAAGGCAGCCAACAGAACTTCCTACAGAAGGAACTCCCCTCTATAAATTTTGTTAACGACGAGGCATCAGAAAAAGTGGAAAAGTGTCCTGATGTTTAAAATTTTTTTTCCCACAAATATATATGTATCTTCCATTGTACTRTTCCCTTTCTAATTTCCTTATTATATACTAGTAATCAGGTTCACTTTAGCAGGGATAGGTCTCTATGACTCAATAAAAGATAAAAAACCTCTAACTGCCTTTTTTTTTTTTTTTTTTTTGGTCTTTTTCTTTTATCCTATGTTCTTGTGATAAACACAGCTGTGGGAAAATAAACACTAGTCATCTCTGAGCAAATGTCCAGCTGACTGAGAAGAGGTCAGGGTATACTTGAAGGGACACATTTCTTAAAATCATTGACCAGTAGTCCGCTTTCATGGGTGTTTATTATTTCTACACCTATGAAGAGTGGACTCTAATGCTCTGTTTTTTTCCCCAACTTGTATTTTATGGTCCTAGTAAGAAGTCAAAAGCAAGAAAATATATTAAAGTGATATAGAATTGATGAAAATTAGGTTTGTTTTTTTTTTCCTTTTAAAGTGTATCAAAGTTTCTGCTCTTCTGTGTTAAAGAGCTGTGTTTTGTGTGCTCATGGATTTGGTAATAAAACTGGAGAGTTCTGATACTGAAGTGTAATAAGGGTAAAATGGGATTAGAACAGACAAAAGTGAGCTTAATTTTCTCATTTACAAAATATGAGCATTTCATACTGCCGCATTATGCAGTAATGTGAAATATAATTAATGTTGAATTACAATAGAAGTGCTATAAATGTACAAGGCATACATGACATCCACCAACACATCAAATAACTTTTTTTTTTTGAGATAGGCTAGCAATTAGAATGGATGCCAAATGGATTTGTAATGAAAGGGGACATTAAATACAGTCTTACCCTACTTATTGTCACAGCAATTACCTAGACTTGTTTTTATTCTAACGGTGGTATTTGATAATAAGTGCTTATACTTTGATCTGAATTTTGGCCGAAAGAACTTTTTTTGCCAAAGATCAGTGCCTTCATTCATGTTCTTAACATGATACAGAACATGACAAACATACATTGTATGAGACTGATGAGTGAATATTATTGGCATATTGAATGTCAGCCTCAATGTATGGGAAAAGAAAGCAAAGAACAACAGAAGAAGGTGTAGGGATATAGTATTTTTATAATTGCAGTCAAGCTTTTGAAATGATTACTCAAAAGTCTTTCCAATGTTAACATTTTTTGGAACTCAGGTAATGAGTACTGTAAATCCCAAACCAYGTTGCACCCACCCCTCAAAAAATTTTTGGGTGTTTTTCCTTTCTTTTCAGGAAAATAATGCTTTCAAACTAATTTTGTGAATATTTTACATATGTATAAAGACTCCTATGAGAACATCCTTTACGCACTCTGTAAAGCACCCTACTATGTGATTTTTGTTTGAAGGCTAATGGAAAGTTTTGAAATATATTTTAAGTTGTAAAGGCTCTTTTCTTTCAGCAAAGCTGCCTGGCAGTGTCATGTGGGAACCAAACGGTTTTGAGAGATGGAAACATGGTTCATAAGCCTTGCCAAAGATATGGTATAGTAGGAGATAGAAATGATGATTTGAAGTTAGTATCCTATGAGTTTTGTATTCCTGTGACTAATATGAACACATTGGCAAACWTTGAGTGTTTTTGTGGCCATCTTCCTGTTTCAATTTTTATAAGCAGTAAAACTGTCTTTGCTATGTATAATGCTCACTGGTATTATAAAAATATGGGTGGTTTTTTTCCCCCAATCATAAAATAGATTACTTTGTGAGGAACCGTACAAGGTAAGGAACACCACCACATGAACAAACTATAATGACTTTACTGTGCAATCTCAATGTAAACAGGAGCAAAATGTTTCTACTTAGGGTAAGTTTATATGACATATGACCTTAGATGTTATTGCCGTCAAATGAAATGGCAAAGAAAAATATCTGGGTTCTATTCCTTCTTTTCTGTTTCCTTTTCCTATTTGCCAAAATACAGATTTATTTAAATCATTTTTGCAGAACGCCGACCCGTGTCTTTTTCTTACTTTTCTGTCAGGCATCTGGGTCTTTTTTATAGCTTTCTTTATGTTTTTGTTCTAATCTTCCCACACATTCCACTCTGTCCTTTGAAAAGCTTAATGGCATTGCACTTTGCTGTTGATTGTTACTTTTACAGAAAGCTGTTTATTTCCTCTTGGTGCATTTTCAGCAAAAAAAACCTGCTCTTTTTTTGTTTCACCATGACATTGCTCGTTGTGTTTATTAAACAAACTATACTTGGATTTTCCCTTAATTTCAGAATGAAAAGTAAGACTTCAGTTATTTCAAATAAGTTCCTTTTACTTAAGAGAAACATTTATATATACATATACATGCACACATGACCATTCTTCYGTATTAACTTTTTTTATGACTATGGAGTCTAATGTTTTGTGAGGAATATTTTCCCAAATGCAGGAATATATCAGACTGAATTAAGGCTTGCTCTTGTCTGAATTTTTGGGCTTTTTTGTTTTGAACTAGATAAACACAAGCTGTTTCACATGTAATTAGACTCATATGAGTAATTTTCTGGTGCTTATATGTTGGGACAGCACCCACAGGTCTTGGTTATATTTTTAGGCACTCCTTATAACTTTCAAACTGATCATTACTGACCCTTTTTCAAGCTCATTTGCTGGAGTGTGGTCCTTTTTTTTTCTTAGTTTTTTTTGGCATTGAATATTTAGGACTATTTAACCAACCYGCACAATGCACACCTTGTTTGTACATATGGACATGGTGTCGTCCAACCTTTTTAACATGGTAAAATGGATAATATATCAGTTAGGAGGCTCCTTCATCCAAAAATGTAATTGACCGTTGGCTGGCAGCATTGCTCTTTGRGTCAGGACAGTCCTCTGTTCCTCGGCAGAAATGACTGGGAAAGCTTGCAAGGTTTAGTGCTGACAATTGCAGGAAGCATTGAAAGCYGTGAAAATTCACGTGTGCTGCCAGAAAAGCTGTTGGGGAACAGCTCTGAGTCTGTCCCTCTGAGGCCTGGCAGAGGACAGGAGGTTATGGGAATTTCAGTTGCAGTGCTGTGTCTTAGCTCCTAGCTAAGTAAGCTGTGGAGGCTTTCATGGTCAGATTACCAGTTTGAGTTTTGTCCAGTTCAAAGCTATTTTTGTCTAAAGATGGGTCAGCCCTGAAGGTAACTGTGTGGCCTGGGGACTCCTACTATGTGTAGATGCTCTCTTCATTAATGACATAGATGAAGGGATCGAGAGCACACCCAGCAAGTTTGCAGATGACACCAAGCTGAGTGGTGTGGTTGACACTCCTGAAGGATGGAATTCCATCCAGAGGGATCTGGATGAGCTTGACAAGTGGACCCATAGGAACTTCATGCAGTTTAGTAAGAGCAAGTGCAAGGATCTGCASCCTGGTATCAACACAGGCTGGGAATGAACAGATGGAGAGYAGCGAGAAGGACTTGGGGGTGCTGGTGGATGAGAGGCTGGACATGAGCCAGCAATGTGCACTCCCAGCCCAGAAAGCCAAATGTGTCCTGGGCTGCATCAGAGAGTGGCCAGCAGGGCAAGGGAGGGGATTCTGCCCCTCTGCTCTGGTGAGACCCCACCTGCAGTGCTGCATCCACCTCTGAGGTCCCCAGCACAGGAAGGACTTGGACCTGTTGGAGAAAGTCCAGAGGAGGTCCACAAAAATGGTTAGTAGCACCTCTCCTATGAGGAAAAGAGAAGGGTTACAGGTACCTAATTGTGGCCTTCCAGTTCCTAAAGGGAGCCTAAAAGAAAGATTGAGAGAAACTATTTACAAGGGCATGTAGTGATAGTGACAGGACAAGGGGGAATGGCTTCAAACTGAAAGAGGGCAGGTTTAGATTAGATATTAGAAAGAAATGCTTTACTGTGAGGGTGGTGAGGCATTGGAAGGATGAACGGAGCTCTGACCAGTCTGATCTCAYGGAAGGTGTCTCTGCCCATAGGCAGGGGGCTCAGAGCTAGATGATGTTTAAGTCCCTTCCAACTCTGGCTATTCTGTTCAGTCCCAAAGGGGTCTGATTTCCCATGGGGACTTCTGCTGAGGGTACCGCATCAGTATCCAAAATCTCTGTACTCAGTAAGAGGTTTGAGAGGTGCAGTGCTGTAAGCACCACACACGTGTTCAGAGCAAGCAGGAAACATCCCCAAACTACAGCCGGTATTTTTTAGCTTTGTGTGGTTAGTGTTTCATGTTTTAGAGTCTGACCCATCGTTTGTAGATTTTGGGGCTAACAATCTGAGAGCGGTCAATAGAAAGAAATGCAGCAAAGTCTTTTGAGAGGAAGATTTGGTCTCTGAAGGAGACTTGCCAGTAGCTGCTCTGGAGGGGAAGAAGTGAAAAAGAGAGCAGCTTTTCAGAAAAGGGCTGGTTACAGCTGGGTAGGGAAAAAACATCTACCTCTCAGGAACTGACCGCAGAGTGGAAGGAGGCTGGCGAAGGAGGAGAATCCCAGCAAAACTGTGTTGACCCTGGAGCTGAGAGTTGAGGAGAGCCTATTTAAAGAGAAGTGTTCATTTTTCAGTTACTGCAAGCAAGGGGAATGTTTCAGAGATGATGATTTATGTGGTCAGTTTAGCTGAGGTGGATACATATCTGAACAGTTTTCAGTGTTTTTCTGCATCTGTGTGTGGCTTGATGTAAACAATAACAGTTAAGTAATTCTCACTGCAGAGTCCTCCTGCTGGTTTGTATGATGTTCCAAACCATACTAATGTCTTGTATTTAAAATAGAATGTAGCTAAGATGGTTATTCAGGTCATAAGATAATGTAATATGCACAGATGCGAGTTAAACAGAAAGAGAATCTGGCAATTTATATTGTTGCAATCCCACATCCAGTATAGATTTGGGGATGGCCAGAATGTGGTTGTTTGGTCTTTTTTCAGCACACAGACCATCCGTGTTTATAACTGTGTTAGGAAATGACGAACATTCTTGCTTATGTTGAGACCTGCTTGTGAGATCCTTATGGTTTCATTTCTCCTGAAGACTGTGAATGCAATTTTGTTTTACCATGGAATTTAAAGTGTTAAAACTGATAGATGTTAAGGAACATGTCCTTCTGTTATGTAGAGTAAAAATGAGGAACAAACTATTTGTAAAAGATTTCTGTGTGGCTCCTAAGGTTTTTTTTGTTTGTTTTCTTTTTTCTAGTGGAAGAACATGAACGGCCTGGAGGAGAGTTTTCAGGCAGGAAAGGTTTTAAACATTCTGAGCACTGAACAAATTGGTGTTCTGCAATTAAGCTCTTGTCCTTTGGCTTGGCTTGTCATTGCATGAGTGTCTGAGGCATCTTGACCCTCTCTAAAAGGAAATGCTGCTGCTTTGGRAACTGGCAGGTTTGCCCTTCAGGAGCAACAGGGTACGAGAACTCTCCAGAGGTACTGGGGTGATACTAGRGAGGTGCCCTGGGGCAGTCATTGGACTGTGATACATCTGAGTGGGGAATTTTTCCAATTAGAAAGGCAAATTCTGGCTCAGAAGTGATGACAAAACTTCAGGACCTGAGATAAAACAGACCCTGTGAAACMGACCTGTATTTGTGGCACGGCAAGTTCAGGCTCTGATCTTGGGTAGTAGTAGTATCAGTGTTTTAGCTCTTGTTGTGCATATGCTCTGTGGAAGAGTCATGGTTGATGGTCAGGTACATGGTTTTCATCCTTAGAGCATGGATGTGTTACAGGCTCCTTCACACAAGCTCTTCACCTACCTTCTGCCAGGTGGCTCCACAGTACTTTGGAAAGAGTAACTTCGGTGGTACCTGATGATGCCTCTATTATGTATAATAATGAGTTTGGGATTTCTTAAAAAGTGTTTTTCTTTCTGCTTACCCCACTTAAAGCTTACCTCAAAGGGATTTTGATGAGTGTAGTTGCTGCAAGCACATGCTCCTCGCCTGAACTGGAAATAGCATTGTGGGTTTTTGTGGTTTTAAAAAAAATGTAAGGAAAATTAGAAGAGTACAGAGCTGGTCCAGAATTTACTTTAATGACACTTTTCTTGCTGTATAGGCATAGACCCGGGTCTGTTTTTTGTCATCAAAAAGCACTATCTTCTTTTCCAAAGAAAGAGCCAAACAAAACCCTCCTCTACCTCCTTCATTTCAAAGAACTAAATGAACCTGCATCTAGTAACTGAACAAAATGATGGATGTCGTATAATTGCAGCTTATGGCTGAGGTGTTTGGTAAGCTTTCTGTGCATCACATGTACAGAGGAGATGAGGCATGCCTTCTGCTTACATGAATGTGTATGTATAAATACATGGGAATTTGTGCAATGCAGGACAGGGCCTCTAGAGCTCTCTGTTGCTGCATTTTTCTCTGCCAGGRTTTTGAACTGCTTTTAGAGAAGGGCAATACAAATGTGCTGGTGTTTTGTTGTTGTGGTGGTTTGCGCTGGGTTTTTTCCTGGTTTTTTGGTTTGTTTTTTTTTTTTTTTAACCCCAAATGGTTTGTACACTACTTGCCCAGAGGCACGGGGAGAGGTGAAGATGGTGTTGACTTTGAAAACTTGTCTCTGTAATGCAGCAGAATAGATAGGAACACTAACTCTTATTAGTCAACATTATGACAAATCCTACAAATAAAAGAACTAACTGGAGTCTACTGCAAACTGTTCAAAGTTCAGAACTAAATTAAGTAAAAAAAATCATAGAAAGTAAAAAGGAGGAAACTGAGGTAATGCATAGCCTTTTGGGGTAAAAAAAAGAGGTAAGATAAGTGTTAACATACCAGTGAAGAAACTGTATCGATAGAGTTGTTGTGATAACATCATCTCCCCCTTTCCCTAAAAAAACATACAAAAGAAGCACTACAAGGAAGAAAAATAATTCAGTCACCTTAGATGAAAGTGCACAAACAGCACAAACATAGTAAAACAAGAAATTGAAAAATGTGTAGAACAAACACATAGGAAAAGTATATTATGTCTGCTGCAGACAAAATTGGAAGTTTCTATCATAATTGTTTGCTATTCTGAAGAATGTAAAATTATTGAACTGCTACAAACTAAGAGGCAACAATTGGTATCCAGTTCCAGAGGAGATGTTTGTAGCCCACTCAAGCAATGGTTGGTTGTCACAAAACCTAATACAAGAAGACATTTTTATACCGTATAATAAGCAAAGCCTGACCAGCAGTGTGCAGATGTCATTGCAATTTTGGTTCTGAACATATTGAGAACATTTTTTCCCTGCATGTCTCTTTGGGAAACTTTGGCCTTCCTCATGCTGTCTAATCACCATGGGAGTCAGAAGTCTTGATTAAGCTACAGCCCCTTTTATATGGCACAACAATCAAGCATTTGCTGGGAGGCCTCACTCAAATGTAGAAAGTGTTCTTCACTTCATCTTGCCTTGCCAATAAAGTATTGGCCTAATGGAAAAACTGCAGGACTCCTCTTTTTACTGTTGGCAAAGAGGTGATGGATTGAGTTGTGAGAGGCAAGTGCCTGATAGAATTTCAGTTTGTTTCTACATTTTAGTTGAAAGTGGCTGAAATGTGTTAAAAGAGCATAAGCTGCCAGCAGGGATTGTGTATTTCTGTAGGGCTTTACCAAATGGGCAGCTGGAACATATTCCTTGTGTCACTTGGAGGTACCTGGCTGCTTTCTGGCCATCAGGTGGCAACTCAAGCTGACCTGCTGTAGCTGGCTGCTGGCATCCCAGACTGGGAGAGAGAGGCTGTGGCACTGGGATGCAGATATGTGATGAACAGCCTGCGGGCACAGGACCCTGGTTGGGGCGAGTCTGGATATTGAACCTTGCAATCAGCGTGTGGTGTCTGTCAAGTCTGAAATACAAATACGTATTGTGTTGGCAAGGCTGTTAGCCTAGCAGAAAGTCTCAGCAGTCTCTTTTAAAAGCACTATATTTCCTCAATTTTCTTTTAAATCTAAGCACTGAGGGAAAACATGAAGAGGCTTCTAACACCTTTATTTCTTTCAACCCTACAAAATGCAGCATTTTCAGGTCTTATAACTGCAACTACATAAGAATGGTACCCTTTTCCCACCCACAGATATATTTTCTGTGCTGCATATCCTTTCTGTCTAGGCTGGAAAGAAAAATTTGAGATTTTTAGTATTTTTGATTCCAGTTCACACTCCAAAATATTTGTGCTTGAAAGCTTCTGTTTGGAATCTTAGATGGGCTTCTGGTTCTGCAAATGAGCAGAAAAGGTTGTGCCACTCAGAAAAGGAAAAATCTGGGAGCTTATCAGGTCCTTGTCTGGAATTGACTGTCACTTAAAAATCCAGTTAAATCCCTTTAAAATGACATTACTTTCCCTGAACATAATTTCAATGATTGTAGCTGCCAAGTTTTGTATAGACAGGAGATGCTCCTTGTCAGTGAGAATGCTGTATTTTCCCTAGGGCTTGGCCCAGGAATGTGTTCGTATCTGTGGGGTGTCTTTTGTGTCCTACACATGGGGCATCAGCAGAGAGGGGGAAATTTTCCAGCTAGCTCTTGGGAACAGCAGCTGTTAGTCTTCCCGAAGCTTCAAACTATATGCTAAGTGAGGAATAGTGTGATGCTATGGCAACCCTGCCTGGACACAGCCCTTTTTTTTTTTGCTGTGCCACCCTTGCTAAGGATGGACAGCTAAGWTTGATCTCCTCTTAGGTCTGGAGTCATCCCATCTAGCTTCAGACATGCAGCYGAGATAACTTCAGGCAGTTTAGCTGCAGAAGCGGTACAGACCCTTCCAAGGGGTAATTCAAGCCACCAAAGCTCACCTAGAGATAGCTCCCTTTCCCTGTTTGACTGAGCAGAAAACTAGGCTTTGTTCTCTGGCTTGGGTGAGTCAGCAACATGCCTAAAGTAGGAGGGAACCAATCTGGGAGTTAGCTGGGGCACCACAGTGGTCACAGGTGACTGAGGAAGAGTATGTGGAGTGGTGATCTCATGGACATTCCCATCAGCATGAACACAGCAGTATTTGGTGATGCCGGCATAGGGGATGGGTGCTGGACTGTCAGGCTTGCTTAGCAGCTCTCAGGTGGCACTGTGGCCGTGTCCAGCTTGTTGAATGTGTCTGTTCTTTTTGGTGTGGCCATGCCATGCCATGCCATGCCTCCTTGCCACCAGAAATAAAGACTGGTTCAGTCTGTTGTAAAACAGGTCATGTCCAGTGCTGCAGGCTGAGGAACAGACTGAAGCATGAGGGGAGGTCTAGCTCTCGGTTACATCATTCCTTGTAAGGCCACAGTTCCTCTGTGGCACTGAAGGTGAACCACAGAAAAACTGACAGCCTGGAGACAGTGAACACAGAAATTTGTGAGACAAATCCCCAGAGTGCAGTCTGTTAGTACTGTCACCAGGGTTTCTGCTCTCTTGTCCATCTGATTTTCTGTTACATGTTTGAAGAGACTCTATGCTTTGGCCCAAATCTTTTCTTTCTCAGACCAAAGATATATTATTTAAGAAGCAGTTAAAGGTTCAGATGGATCCATGATTGCACTTGTGTTCTGGACCTTAATATCCTCTGTTAGAGGAGAGGTTTTTGTCTTTTTCAACTGTGTTATTAAATACTACTATTTTAACGTCTTATTCAGTAGGCATAATATTTTATTAAAATATGATTGTGAGCGTGGAATACTACTTTTTTGGGAAGTACATGACTATGCAGTTGGAACCAACTGAGGATGCTACTTTTTCTTTTTGCACTGAATACCTTGATCATTCTCAATCAGCCTATAGTTAAAGTGTGGCTATTATGTCCCCATGAAGTTGTTTTTTTTTTTCCTAAAGTTGCTAATTATGTGCCCATCAGAATAATGGAAAGAGTAATTATCCTTATAGTGCTTAGTGACATTGAAACCTCTATTATTCTGTGATTGGAGCTGCATAATTAGAGATAATTGCTGCAACTGTATTGTCTGTTCAAATATAGCTCTACAATAATTACCTTATTTTAATTAAATATGTTTGGGATTTAAGTGGATCTCTCTTCATTTACTCTACTAAACAGAAACTTCATTTGTGTATAAAAAAATGCTTTATGTTGCAAACTAACCACTGATTTAACACATCACCTATTGATTTCACCTAACGTGATTTTACTTCTTTTGTTTGAAAATCACTCAAATCCAGTTAATTAAATATTAAAAAAGGGCATCTCTGTGTCCCAAGGCTGGAGTTCAGAGTGAAAATCCCCAAAACCTCTTCTTGTAGAGCTGTAAGACACTCTCTCAAGACTTCAACTTTCTGGAAAAAACAAGTACATTTTCCATGTGTAACCAAAAAGTTTAGTGAACCTCAGCACTTTGGTTTTTGAAAAATTWTTATTGTATGTGTTCCTTTAATCAGACTCTAAGAAGCCAGATKCTTTGTTTCGGAAAGTAAAGTTGGCCCAGATTTAGCATCCATTGAAGACATGCTCTGTGCTGTATGATCTCAGACTGCTAGGGGGTGTTTGTGGGCTGATGGCCTTTCTTCATCCCCTCACATGGGCTTGCGGAGGGCTCCTTTTATCAGCTTTTTCATGCTTGATCTGAGAAGGTGTTGGGCTGCTCACTTGTGGAGGGAGCATCTGAGGCTGATAGCCCCCRTCTTCATATTTGCATGGAAATGTCATTCACAAACAAAGTTTACTGTGTACTACATACAGGTAAGGTAAGTGGGAAAGTGTACACAGTGACTCTAAATGGAGCTAATGAGATGTGTGAAGGACTTGGGTATCCTGAGAGACCTTTCCTTTAAGATGTGACACTTTGCACTGACTTTAAGTTAGCCTTAATTAAATGCAGCTCCTTTTAGAGCTTCGGTAGTACCCTCAGCTGAGCAGAGTTGTTCAGGTCACAGCTGAGCAGCGAAGGTCAGTGCAAACAGTATTTGCTGGTACTAAGATTGCTTAGTGGCCTAAAAAAAAATTGAGGCCTCTATTATTTTTTCTGGGATGTTTGAATCACTGCTGATTGAAACTGGTCAGTGCTTATCAGGTGGTCAGGCAAACCCAGCGTAGTTCCTTGCTATGAATGACAGCYGAGCTAATGATACTTTGGGTGTTTCAAGTTTATCTCCTCTTTATTTCAGCGTTTACAAGACCAACTCAGGATTCATGCAAAATGCAGGAGATGTAACTTTTAGCAAAAAGAGAGCAGGAAGTTGCAGGGAACAAAATCAAGATAGTAAACCTTCCACATACGTACTRATGTATAGCCTTGTCTAATTTACCTTGGCTTTACTGACAGCTTGAATGCACTACACTGCGAGTGGACTGTTCCATCTCATTCTACAGTGCATTAAAGCAATAGTGTTACACATACTCAGGCTGAATATTTAGATACACTGAGTGGTCTTACACTGAGCAACAGAAGGTCTTCAGTTCCGAATRATCATGTAGTCAAAGAAAATCGAGTTCTGTAATGGTACAGAGAATGTACTTTTACTAATAAATGATAAAGCTTTATATTTTGGATATTGATGTCTTATATATAGATAACACTCATCAGGTTCTAGCTGCACACATAGTGGTGCAAACATTTAATTCATGTGTTTACCACACAGGCCTAAGTATGTGAGCTATAAAAATTATAAAGAGGCCATCTGAGAATTGAAGATTTTATTCCAGAATTTTGTATGTGAACAGAATCATAATGCATATAAGCTAAATACTTGGAAAGTAGTGATGTTACTTCAAGTAATTTCACATATATCGTATTTCTATTCAGGCTTAATTTGCCAATGCAGATGGAAGGAGTATTTAAAAGTGAGAAGATGAGTGCAACAATTATATTTTATTCTTAAGGATCTTTTCTTTGGTGTTTGGATGTAATTGGGGAAGATGAGTGTCATAATTATGTTTGATTCCTGGGTTTGTTGTATTTTGTAAGATAGTTGCATTCAACAAAATACTATTTTAATGTGACCTTGCTCATTATTACTCCAATCTGGAAAGATATAGGGGTGCTTAGCCTTATGTGCACAATTATATAAATGATTAGGCTAAACTTTAATAGGGGCAATTGTCAGGGATTTTTTGTTGTTGACTTTTTTTGGTTTTGTTTTTCTTTTTTTTTGTGTGTATGTGTTTGTTTTGGTGAGGATTTTTTTTTAATATTCCCATTTTTGCAAAGATTTATTCTTTTCCCTTCACCTTCAGCCCTGAATCATGTGTGATGACCTGGTCTTCTTTGATTCAAAAGGGTTACCACAGAGAAGGGCAGTATGATATGTATTTCACAAAAATGGAACAGGAAGCCTTGATCCCTGTAATTTGTTGTAATTTTTTTTACCATTCAGACCATTTCTGGGGATGCCATTTTTGCCATGAATAGAATTTTTTGGAGGGTTGAAGGTGAGAAAAGATTGGCTCACAGGAGGGTTTTCCTTCAGATTTCATCCACTGGTGAATGACCACATAATAACATGTTCTTGGAATCCACTATTGTCTTCAGACAGTCATGAATAATTTGGAGGAAAGTGCCACTTTGTAACTTCTGGGAGCAAGAAAACCTGGATTTACTTCAAGATGACACTATAAGGAATTGCTCAGTTCCGGGTAATGTCTGGCATGTGGAATTTTCCTAGATTTTCCTTCTCCTGGTGGGGGCTCCCTCCTCTAAGTAATAAAATCAATGCTGATATCTAGAAAGTATGTCTGTGATGTTTTGTGACAAATTACTGGCTTGAGTTAGTGGGTTGTGCCTTCCCAGTGGCAAATTACTGGTTAGTAACCAAGAAAGGGAAATAATGACAGTTTCCCTCAAGGTAGTGTGCTACTGAAAGTCACATTTCCTTAAAGGAGATTGTTATAGCTGGAATTTGTTTGTTGTTTGAAGAAATATAACTTAACTTGGTTGTTTTGCTTTAGGTTTTTGCATCCAAATTCCTGGACTGTGATAGACAGTGCCATCAACTATCATTCTGCTTTAATTTACAACGACTTCAATGCCATTTTGAATGTTAACATATCTGTTTACACCAGAAAAGGTGACTAAATTTTAAAATTTCTTGCAAGATACACTACTCTCAGGGTTCTTTCTCTGACTGGTTCTATTTTGGATAAGACTTTTCATGCATAATCTTCCAAATACTTTACTACTGCATTACTGTAGTGACATGGTTCTCTATAATATTAAATGAAGTTAGGAGAGGATAAATGGTCATAAAAGTACACAGAATTGGAGTGTGAAAGTAATGGCTACATCCTGTTATGTAAAAGGAAATGTGGCCAGCAGAAAAAAAACAGTGAAATGTGGGAATCCAATGACTGAATTTTAAGATGAAGGGCTCATAGAATTGCCCTGATCTGTCATCTTTATATCCTCCTCATAGTTCTTGGGGGCTGCTGTTATGACTCTCCCAACACTTCCCTTCTCTGGGCTCATCAAACCCAGATTCCTTAGCTTCTGTTCATAGGTCAAATGTTTGTCCTGACCGTCCCAGTGACCTTCTGCTGAACTTCTCTCAGTTTTTCCTTTGCACTGGAATCCCCCAAAATTGAACCMAGCATCCAAATGTTGGATTGCGTATGTCGTTCCTGGCTCTATACGTCAGAGGTCCATCTGAGCTAAATTTTAATGGAATAGCCTGGGGTATGGGTTTAATGAGATTGCTGTGCAAAACTGCATGTTTTCTGTTCCTTACCAAGGGTATGAGAATGAGAGCTTCACAGGTGCCTACACCAAAAAGCAAGCAAAGAAAGAAGACCCTGAGGTTCTATGCTTTTAGCAGTGGTAGTGTCTTCTGCCTTCTTTTTCGTAATGATATGAGGAAAACAATAATGAGAAATGGAAACACATTAATTAGACTGAGAGGAAAGTAATCACAATGTTCTGTGATTTTCACCCTCTGCAGGTGTAGTAGTGAGTCTTCACACCACTGAAGCATTTTCTTTTGGGTGAAGCTCTTGTTTGTAAGGAGAGCTAGAAGGGACCATAAGCATTGATTTAAAATCCTCAAAATAAGACTGGGCTGTTTGACAGACTCTARTCTGGCGCCTTAAGTATTGCCTGTCAGTTTATTGAAAATTTAATATAGCATTGAGAGACAAAAAAATCCTTTAGATGTAGTTGGGAAAATACATCCATTTGATACAAAAATGTTACACAAACATTTTTTTTTCTATTTATTTTAACTTAGCTTCTCTCTAGTTAGAAAAACCTAGTATGTTCAAACTAAGAATTTGTTAGTAGTAGGTTTATTTAGAGATAGACTGTTTTTCTTAACCTCTTCCCACTTCCCCTTTAATTAGCATGATCTGCAGGTTTCAGCCACCCAACTGTGCAGATTATAGTATCTAGTAACTTTTCAGGCAGCTCTGCTGTGTTGTCTTTGGCTTCCCTTAGGGTCTAACATATGGTTTGTTAGGATTAATCAGGTATTTGTTTAAGAAACTTTTCAACGGGTTTCAGAAAGAGAAACTTAACATGGGGAAAAAGTTAAAACGATTGCCTACAGACTGGACATATCTGCAAATGGAATATTGTGCTGTACGAGATGGTGCGAAAACTTCTGGAAACACTGTGACCTTGGTCCTGGTGGTGTGAGTACATACATTCCTCTGACTCACTCATGCTGAAAAGCTATGATTTTTTTAATGAACCAAATCCTTCCCATGCTTGCAATTAGTGTTTATTCACTTCAAATAGTGTTTGTCCCCTTCAAAATCACACAATGTGGTATTATTCTATTAGCAGTAAAATAGGTGGCTCCAGGCTGTTGAGTTGAAGSAGGTGATGTGGTGAACATTTCTTTTTGATGCTATACTCTTGGTTTTCTAATGACAGGAGCCAAGAAAGCAGCCAGGGGACAGATTTTGGAGAATAAAAGTCTGTGGAGAAACAAGACTCTGATACTAAGTTGGTACTACAGTGACAAGCAGTATCCAAAGGTCTAGCTACTGCAAACCAGTCTTTGTGGGGTTTAAGGTAGAGTTTGAGGCTTCCATCAAACAGCTCTTCTTTCCCTCATCTCAATTGGATCACCAGCTTATTCCTCCCTCCAGTTCATTTCTGTGCTGCTTCTGAGCAACTTTATCTATCGTCTCTGGTTCAGCTGAAAATGGTATTAGAGAAAGTCAGCTTTGCATTTCTTTCTGTTTCCAGGAATTGAGATTTGGGTAGGAGAAGCAGAAAGTGTTCTCTAAACTGGCCCTGTGGTTTGGGTCCACTGAAATGTGCTTTGGGACAGTGCCAGTAGCTGCTTTTCACATTGCTTTTTCCTATTTACTGCTGTTTGTTGTGCTTGGCCCACAATGATTTCACTCTACTTTTGACTGCAGATAACAGCAGAATGGAGTGGTTTCATGAGGGTCTTCTACAATGTCTCCCAAGACATTACAAACACATAGATATTGCAAAATTGTCTAATTTCATGCCCCAGAAGATTTGAGAATTGAGCGATAAACATATAATTAAAATAGTTAAACATGGTGGAATTTTTTTCTAGAGTTTTTATTATGTTGAAGAGTGACAATAAATTCCAGTGTTTCCACTCCCCATCCAGCATTTCAAAATGTTTCAGTAAAAAATGATAAAATTATTTTGCAAACCATAGCACTATGAGGAAGAAAAGCAATAAGCAGATGATGCAGAAATCCAGTTGTCTTATTTAATTACTTCAGAATTCGTTTTTCTGTGGTTTTCATTGTCTATTTAGATGCTAATGTTTATGGAATACAGAGTATTTTGTGATGCTAATCTCAGCAACCTCAGGATTAAATTCACATCAACATTATGTAAACTGAAAATTAGGGAAAGTGAAGAGCATGTGTGGAAACAATAAAAGAAAGCTTGGCTTCAAGTATTGGCAGCATTGGTGGAAAAATAGCCCTTTATTCTCAAACAAGTACAAAATGAAAATGCAGAATTTCTTATGACAGAGATGCCGAATGATATTCTTAAAGTGTGAGCCCAAATCTCAGATAATGAGATTTGGCCATTAAGCAAGGAATTTTGAAAACTTTGTCCTTAAAAAAATGTTAAAATTCCTGAAACTAAGAGCACAGGGACAAGTTCAGAGGAAATGACAATGACAAGAAATCCCACAGTGGAGTGTAAGCAGAACAGTAAGTAGAATAGTTGAAAAATAAAGAGAGATCTCTGGCTAGAATTTTTTTCTGTAATGATTTCTCAAATATAAAATACAGTTCCTCAGTTTCAATTTTAGTCAATAGAATTAAAAAGGAGTGTTTTCACTTTATTTGATCCAAATTTAACTATGCAATTGAGTTGAATGTTTTTAATAAGTAAAGCAAATCACAGCTSTCTATCAGTTGCACTTTTCTTTGACATCCTGATTTCATGGGTTCCCTGATGGGCTGTGCTTTCTGTCATGATACTTATGACATGGTAATTGTGGGTTTCTCATGCCTGTGTACACAGTGTGGATGGATGGAGTCGACTATTTCAGTGCTACGGAGAAAAGGATTTCCTATCCCAGGCAGGGGAGTGGGGTAAAAAGCGACACAGCTTTGCAGTGAGCACACTGGAAAGACCTGTCACTAATCTGCACCCATCCCTGGGGTTTTGAACCAAAATGCATCAGCTTAATTTTTCGAAAGTTACAGAARTGTAATTGCAGAATGAAATGTTGGCAATTTCATGCTTCTGTTCTTTAGATTTTTCTTTCTGATCTGAAATAGAATGCTGTTTTGAAACATTGTGACTGCACCCAGTTCCTTAAAGGACAAAACCCATGAAAAGGAATTTAGAAATATGGCTGACCAGAGCCATAAAAATATGTCATGAACTGTTCACTGAGCTGAAAGTAAGACTCAGTGTATTTGTGCATCTCTGGTATTCACAGATCATGAGTACCCAGACAAGTGCAAAATTGTCTGATATACACAGAGCCTGTCTATTGCAGCTTCTTGCATGAGATTTTCTGGAGCAAGAAGTAAAATTTGATTTTTAATGAAATAATTATAATGAATTAAAACAGAGTGTTGTGAAGTGAAGCCATCTAGTCAGTAGTCAGGAACAACAGCATATGATTGAAATGATGTGCCCCAGGACTTCATGTGTCACATGAACTATCCTCCTAATCGGTTGCATAAGTCTTCAAAAAACTCTCCATTGAAGATACACTAGTGTGAACTGTAATTGCAGTTTGTTGGTATGGAATTTACAAAAAACAAATAGGCAAATTTCTGAATAAATTATTCTCAGTGATTATTTATTCTTCTTGTCAAACACACTGCAAAAGAAACTTTGAAGGAGACTGTAGTGGATAATTTTACTTTCATCTAACATTGATACAATGGATTTCTTTGTGTTTCTAAATGGAAAAAAAAAATTACACTTTTTCATAACAGGTTTTCATAGGTCTCTGAAATTACTGTTCTATGATAGGAATGCATTGCTGACAGCAAATTTAGTAATGTGAACCTATTAATCCAGTTGGGGGGGAAATCTACACTTCTTTTTTCCCTCAACAGAGAAAGAGTATAAGTCGATATGATATTTGCATGCAGGTTGTTACTTACAAATACACAAATATGTTATAGAAGAAGGAAATCACTGCATTTTCTACCTCAAACTTCTATTCCTGTGGTTTTTTTTTTCTCCACTTTCTATTTAATGTGTTGAAAGGGTTCATATCTTTTTGGTGCTCACCTAGGAACTAATAAGCTGAGAGGTGTTATAAAAAGTGTTAATTCATTAGTAGAATTACACTGATCTCAAAAGCTGTAATGTGAATGAGAGCTGCATAAGAACAGGCTTGTGGATTTTCAATTACTATTCCGCATATGCTCGTCAGGGAAGTTATTCTATTGTTTAAAAATAGGGGTTTAAAACAGGGAGCAAAAATGCTAGTCTGAAAATGTTATACATCTTTTGCTCATGTTGTCATTTCTTGCTGTTTGTGTGCCAGAAAGCCAATATTTCTGATGATGGACCTTTTAGATTTCACATTTTCATCTTCCTAGGGTAGTTTTATATTTTTTCAAAACAGAAATTTAGTGTTTTCTGGGAGCTAGCAAATGCTGATAAATTTGTTCAAAACAACAAAGGATTTAAGACAGAATTTTGACTTCCAAATTTCAGGGCTTTCAGGTTTATTTCTGAAACTAAAACCATACAGTCTGGATAGTCAGGTTAGTTTGGTATAGAGTTGTAACCTGAAATTCTTTTTGTTTTGTTAATTACACAAGTTTTTATAGTATTTCCCGACTTAATTATCAATTGTTGCTGGTATTTTCAGATAACAAATCTTATAATGCACTGTTTTATAAGTGGTGGCATTTAGAAATCCTTGTTATACAAAATTCTGTCTGGCAGATGTCATTGGTCTGGTTCTAGGCGGGATGAAGTTTAGGTTCTCCTCTGGCATGGATACGTACATTTGGGTTGTTCACTTTGAACAAATTATTTAGCTATTTTCAGGGTTGTTTCCAAAAGGGGCATCTAATTTTGCTCATTCTGTTCTGATGGGAGCTGCTGGTTCCAGCACCAGGGTGATTTCAGAGGCTTGAGTAGGTTTGGGTTTAGAGAGGTCACTGTAAAACTGCTGCAGCGCTCAGATACTCCATAGGCTGTGGTATCAAGGGCTGGGGCTGTTGCTGGTGACTGAACACACCTGGTAAGGCAGGAGGGTGGCTGATGCAGCATTAGAGTGGGTTGGTACCATGATTGCAATTATTGAAGCCCCGGAGGGCTGGTTGCTGCTGTGCTCRGTGGGGTTGATGAGCTGGGTTTGTGGTCACTGTCTGTAGCTGCTGCACACGTTTGGTTCTGTGTGCAGGGAGAAAAAAAGAAAGTGAACTTGTTTCTCAAGTAAGCCAACAAAGTAGATATAAGCTTGCTTTCTTCAGAGTATGCCAAGGATACTGATGTGTGATAAAAATTACAGGCTGAGCGCTGAGCTCCTAATTGGACCTTCAGCCAATAAACTTCCTTAATTAACTAGACCTTCATGCAGCAAGGAGCTGAGCCATGGTGTAACCATTCTGCTAGTGCACTTGTCTAGGAATAGCCTCTGGAGGTGGTACCAGTGTCTCCAAGTGTTTGGGATGGACTCACCTTGTCGGTTCTTTTTTCTCCTTTGTTTTAGGTTAAGACATATCCATTGGGTTCTGTGCTTTCTCATTTGCAATGTCATGTTACAGACAAGTTTGAGGGAGAAGAGAACATCTTCTAGTTGCATTGTGAAATTCCTTCCTTAGCAATGGCCAGATAGCCATGCACATGTTTTATATTAGAGGATTTATAGCAATTTTATATTTCACGATTAAATATTCCACTTTTCTTGATGTAAGACTTACGAAGAGAGAATGATATAGGAAATCTGTCTAGCATAACTTATTTTTGTGCACCTAAGTTTATTACACTGTATATGGACTCTTAGCAGGCTGATCCATGACTGAAGATTACCTTTCGATTTAGGTTTTTATGAACCAAGCTGCTTGCCTGCCTATATCTTAGTGTGCTAACAAGATATACTCTTAACAACATTTATTTTTATGAATATCTGAAATTATTTTCTGTTGGGATTTATTCTGTTGTGATGCATCTTTTTGCTAATACTTCTCTGTTCAGGACAGTGGAATGGTAAAAGTACTGATGCAAACTGGTATTTGGGACTTGACCTTGCTTATATATCCTTTTAGACCTTGAGTAAAAATTCTGCCTGCTCATGAAGTAAAATCAGACTAAGAAACTACCAGCACGCCAGAAATGGAAAAACTCACACCAGAAGGCATTGGAAGTTTCAGATCCCATTGCCTTTAGGCTTTGATGCTGATCTGAGAATAAAGAAGCCAAATTCTGCTCTTGACCCTGAAATGTTGGATGACTTTTGAGTATTTTGCCTTCCTGCTGGCTGTGTCTGTTTAGAGTATAAACTTTTGGGGGGCAGGGGCTATCAGCAATATGTAAGGCAGGTCAGTGAGCATGGCAGATGAAGAATCTCTGCTGAAGACTCCAGGAACTGTAAGGCTGTAGATTTCTATTAGGATTTGATCCAAATTAACAGACTGCTGTTGCTGATCATGAACATATTATTTTATTCTCTTCTCCTTGCTTTAGACTGTGCCATGTGCCACTTTTCTCAGCTTTGGCAGTATCTAATTACATGTTTAGAACTTGCTAAATCGGCAAAAAGTAGTCCAAGGAAGAAAGAAAAAGAATATTTTTTAATGCCACTGTGACAGTGGTCTGGAAAAGCTTTTCTGAGTGATCAGGGAAGTCTGAAAAAGAAGAAAACAACAGGGTTGATAAGAGAGGAAGAATAAAACCTGTTGTCAGCAGAAAACTCTTAGTTCTTATAACAACAAATTGTGTACTAGGGAATGGTGCATTCATTTTTCTCCCCATTTTGGTAAGTAGCTTCATGCAGGTCACTAGAACATTCACATGCATAAGGTAGTGGTCTAAACTCTGCTACTGACACACGAGGCATTGGTGTGAATATATTTCAGCATTTGATAGCAGCAATGTAGCTCACTTTTTTCTACATCCTTCATACTTTCATCACTTCTTTGATCTGGAAAAGTGCAGAGCAACATGGGAAGTTATTAAGAAAACTCATATTCCAATAGTTCCTACTTCAATGAATCTGTTGCATTTTATTTTGTGCAGATTAGTGGATGAGACACAGAAGGAAGTGAAAAAATTTTTTTTAACAGATTATTTTATATTTTACGTCTTTTTGAGTTGTTACTGGAGTTTGCAAATACAAGCAGGAACAATAGAACTTTTTAAAATATCCAGACTTGGAGTTTGGTGACCATTATCACTGACTCGCATAACAATTCTGTATGAGTCATGGAGAACCATATGGACATTTTTCCCTTGACTGCAAAGTAAATCCAGATTCTGAGAACAGATGCTCCTTTGACGAGGCTCTGCTGACAGAGAGTGGCAGTTCAGTGGTGTTGTGGGCTAGCTGTATTCAAAGAGAAAGCCAGCAAACCCAATGTGGTATCGAGAATCAGACTGGTTTTTAACTAAGAGATCAAAGTAGTGAAAAACTACTTTGAAATCTTGCATAGACTGTGCAAATTTAAGGTATGACTATGTGGTATGATTAAATGATCTGAAGATGTATTTGGGCAAGTTCTAAACAAATGAAATGTAGATAGGGGATTCATTCTCCCGGGATTAAATGTCCTGCAGAAAAAGGTAATATAACTGTATGCTTTTGATATTTGAGGAAATTCATTTAGCAAGCCAGGAGGAGAAGTATTGTGCCAATAGTGTCAAGGTTGGAGGAGTTTTTAAAAAATACACATCTGATCTTTTGCCTTCTAAAGTCTTCTGCAAATCTTTGTTTTAAAACTCTACCCTTTAATAAGTAGAGGAATGGAAAATCATTGAAAGGAGTGGAAAAATGTGAAGGAAAAGTGTCCAGGAGAGGGGTAAAGAGCCAGTACTTTGTTACATATCTTCGAGGTGTCATCACGAAGACAAATGAAACTGTCTTTTGACTGAAGTTTGACAARTAATTTGGTCAGCATATGTACCACTGGAAACAGTAACACTATGCACTAAAAACAAGCGTGTCTTTTCAGTGTTAACAGTGTTAACCTGTTGCTYGTAAATGTAAACAGAATGAAGGAAGTCAGACGACAAAATCTGTATTAGAGAGCCACAGTGCCAGCAGGTGTGATATGTGTGGAATGCAAATGGTAGCAGCCTGTGCTGCCAGCACAGTCTCAGAAATGCACATAGCACAGTGCCAGCCAGGCAGTCTTTGTGGAATTATTGAAGCTTCTGCATTTCTCCTGTAGATAACACACTCTATTTCTTCTTGTCATTGTGAGGAAGGCAGATGCTGAAACAGATATTATATTGGAACCTTATTTTCTGTGTTCTTCCAGTGTGCAGTGCAAGGTAAGCCTGCATACTTAACATGACAGTTGGCACCTTCAATTACTCTATTTTGCTTTTTTACCCTGAATGGAATTGCATTATAACTCAGCCTCAGTATAGGGCAGGATGGCAGAGCTGAATGGGAGCTTGACAGTGTATTCAGTTCTTGTTGGAAGATGCACACTTGACAAAACAAAAACRTTATGGGAGCTTGGTTTCCAAGTTCTCTAGTTTGAAAGTTTCATGGTTTTAAATTTAATCTGGGTTTTTKTTGTTAGAAATATTTGTTAAATTGTACTGAAAAGGCTTAAAAAATTTTAGCCGCCTTTGTTTTTTTTCTGCACACCATATGTGTGGGGTTTTATGATCTTCATCGTCTATCTGGGCAGGAAAGCTTTGCCACATTGCTCCTCTAATATTCCATGCTCAAACACTAGAATCAAATGACTAGGGACATAAAAACAGCTGAGGCAGAGACAGGAGTCACAATTCTCAAACCTCAATGCAACAAAGCTAAGCTAGTGTGAGAGCAGACAGAGACAAAGCCTTAAATGTGTGAGAAATCCTGGTATAAGCAAGGAGCAGAACTTCTTTATGTTCCTGCAACAATTTGCTATGATGCCAACAGCTGCCTGTTATCTGGGAACTAGGCAGTAGATAAGTGTTTATTACCCTATGAAGCTTCCGATAAATTAAAGGCCCTCTAATCTGGTTTATTGTTTATGCCAATGTATTTAGCATTGAGCATGCTTTCCTCAAACAATTTGCAGGTGTTTCTTTGGGGGAAGATTGGTAGGCCGAGTAAATCCTCTTTGATGTTTTCCTGAGGAAGATGCTGTTGGCATCCTGACTGTTTCTAGCTTAATCTCCACATGACCACAGGGCTTCTTCTGTAAGGTAGTAGCTGTGTTCTGCTGAGTCTCTATGGTAATGCTGTACATATGTAGAAATCAGTACTGCGTGCTCCAGCATCAAAGGCAAAAGCTGATATCTCTGTGATGAGGTACTTGCTAATATGATACATATCTCTGATAACAGGTAGATGTAATGACAACCCCTAGAGATAAGAAGTGGTAGGGTAATGGCACCATGCTGATCTATTCCTACACAGAAAATAGAGAAAACATGGGAAACCAACACATTATTCTCACTAAAAAGCCCTCAACCTACATTTGTACCATTTAAATAAGTGGCTCTTATAAAATAAACCAAGCAGAAATATAAAGCACAGGATAAAGAAGATGTAAAAATATAATAACTGAATGGTGACATTGTCCTAAAATTACATCTTATTAGTGCTTTGAGAACTTTGCTGTTTGGTAATGTCAGCAGGCTTACAGTGCAGTCACTGGGYCTGAAAGAAGCACATTGTCTTTGATTTGGAGAGGAAGTGTCATTTTGCAATTTCAGTCAAAGACAGAAATACAGTTTTTAAATTCCTTACTGAGTCAGTTCTATTTTCTGTTAATGAGTGCAGGTGAAATGAGTGGATGGAGCCAATGAAATACTAAACCATTGCTGTTCYTAATCCTTTTGAGAACTGATTTCTGGATTTAGAACCATTATTAGAAAACTAATATTTTTATTAGAAAAGTTTGTATTATTGTGCCTGCCCACAGACACAGAGGAATGTTACATGTGCCASTCTTGTGGTATTTCTTGATTTATTTCAGTAGAAGTGGCTGACTTGTAAARAAGAGTAATTCTGAAAATGTAATCAATTTTTTTGGTATAATATATCCATAGCAAGATTGTGATTTAATAAAATATATTTCTAATTAACACAGATTTGGATTTTTAATAACTAAATTTTTTTGCCTAACATTTTAGAGTTTGCTCTAAACAGTCTATCTTTAGCAGTATTTTTTAATGATTGTCCAAAATAAATCCCATAACAATGTATCTCTTAGATTGCATAAGTGTGTAAATACTTCTAGCTTTCAGAATTTGCAAATACAAGAGTACACTAATCCTCTTGCCATTAAATTGTGTTCATCATGCTACTTAAAAATAGCAATATTCAGAACGAATAAGCATTAAACCATCAGAAGTGTGAATGATAAAAATTTTAATTTGTTACATTGAAAGTTAAATTAGTTCAGTCAAAATTAGCACATATTTTTGTTCTCTTTAGACCATATACTAAAAGAAATCAAGTTTAAATTGTCTTTAAATTGCACATTCTTTACCTTCTCCRCTAGTAAACCTATCTGTCTTTGGACTTCAATGCACCTTGAGTCACAGATTGCCATGGAAAAGAGAAGGTGAAGTAGAGAAAGATATGTTTTTACTGCAAGTGAAGAAGATACATTTGATCTGGAAGTTTTCATTGCATCATCTCTGATGTTGCTTTTGAGACTGGTGCTTATTACTAGTTTCCATAATTTGGCTATATTTGCCATATATTTGCCATAAAGATTTGCTTTTTTCTTTAATTGAGAATATAATTTCTAACCCTTAGGAAGAAGCGACTAGCAGGTTTTGATTTCTAGAGGGCAGCAACGTTTGGTATTCCAAGAGGGTGCTGAAGAAAGGTTCCCTGTCCCTGTAGAGTCCTGCAGGGACTGCTGGTAGGTGCTTTGGAGTTTAGGTCTGATAACTCATCTCACTGTCCCCTACTGTATTGTATCACATGTTCAGGTTTAACATTATTTATTCCAGTTCCTACCTCTTATGGSTCTAAGAGTGGCTGTCATTGACTACATGTCTGCTGCTCCTGAAGGGCTCCTGATGCGCGGTTGGAACTCTGTGGGTGAGAAGCAGATGGTGTCAGCTGCGGTGAGTGTTATGTTGCCTTTTCTGCAGCCTCTGCTGGGCACAAAGAGCAGAAAACATGGTAGGACAAGCAGATGACTGCAGCCACCCCTGCCAGCCGCTGCTGAGCATGATGGTGTTTAGAAGCCATCGACCTTAGGAGCTTTAACTGTCTCATTTTAACTTTAAAAGTCTCATTGCTTCTTGATGACTATCACTTGGAGCCCTTTCTTCATTTGTTCGGAGATTTGACCTCACTTATGTTTGAATTCTTAAAATTTAGAATTTTAAGGCACATGTCCAGTAAAGTCAAGGTATAATAAATTAGAGCGTGATCTAAAATCGTGTTAGCTGCAGTGCAGTCAGCTTAGTGTGGACCCTCTCATTCAGAAGCAAAGTACCCATACAGGAATCTAATGAGCTTTAGCTAATGTGCTTTCAATTTGCAGCAGTCATTAATTAGTCTTTGCATTCCCTATGTCTCCTAATCAGTGCAGACTTCAGATCTTATATATCCTTATGTATCTAGTGCATACTGTATGTTACCAGAAGGTTCAAGAAGAGTACAGATCTGCACAGCCCCTTCCAAGYGGAGAAAAATATTGCTGTCTCCTATTACATGGGGTTTTACTTTAAAATATAATTAGGTTCCCTCAGTGGCCCTGGTGTATGGTCTCTGTATACAGCTCTGGAAGTTGATTTAACTGCAGTTATTAATCTCAGCAGCTGTTTATGACATTGTGTAGCAAAGCCGTAAGAAATAAAGATTATCCCTTAAATAAGTGTAAAGATATGCAGGATCCTCGTAACAGCCTAACYGCAGGTATGCTATACTGCTGTGTAATAGACCCTACACTTATAATGAAGTTTAAACTCTCTTTTCTCTACCACTATTTTTGTGGAATTTCTTTTTCTCTGAATTGCCAKAAAAGTCAAGGTGACCGGAGCTTTTCCTGATGGCTCAGAAATTTGGGCATAAAATTAAGATAAGCAAACTAGCCCCTGCTTAAAATTGTTTGTCTGTGTTATAAAGTTAACATCTTTTCTATTGGGGGGTGATGCCAATATTTGTGAGATAATAACAAATGCTTCTGCSACCATAAGTTTGTGACAACTTCACTCCCATGGGTGAGTAGAAGTCTGTGAAGCTTCTTTAGAAACTTCCCTTTATCTCATGGGTAAAGGTCCAGGGTCCAGCAGCACCTGAGCTTCTGCACTAAGCTGGTGTCTTGTTTCAGAACACTTTCCTCTATGTTGTTTATTTTCAAGAAGCTTGGAGGAATAGAATTATTTTTGAGTCCTCTCTGTATCTGTTAGTTTCTGTTGAAATTTGGTAACAGAAAATAAATGAGGTTGGCAACACACGTTATTGTATCAGTGAGAATTCTATCAGTATTGTTGATTTTGCGGGAAACTACATAAAACTTACAAAATGCCAGAATACAGATAAGAACATACATTAAAAAAACTGTTAAAGGCAGCACATAGACAACAAAGAGCAAAGCAAATGAAGAGCTATTGTGTAATGGGTGAGGGAATTCAAAGAAAAAATACAATAAGCATATAGTTTATAGCCTGCTTGTATCAGACTATCTTTTAGAGAACTTTTTTCTATTCCTACAATAAAGCAGAAGTGTTGTTTAAATTAAACAAACACATTTAAACTTATAGTCAACTTTACCAGTCCACTTACATGGAAAAGAAAGAATGAATGAGGTTACAAATACCACCCTCAAAGCAAGAGTATTCAAGGTGCTTGGCCTTGAAGGTATTTATATAGAACTTATTATAATATATTGGTCTTTGGGTGAAAAAAAGAAGAAATCTCATAATAAATTCATTACCTAATATTAAGATTAAATGGAAGAGTAACCACATTTGAAAACTAAAGAATGTCTGGTAAAATTTCCTTTGTATTATTTTTCTGTTTGGCATGAATTAAATATCTTAGCTTTTAGAAGTAGCTATTACAGCAGTACTGATGAATAGCAAATACCAGGCTGTTTTAAAAAGGCACTTGTGATGATTTTGGGATTTACAGACTGTGACCTCGTCTTCTTTTAGCACACAGTAAATTGCTTGAAACTATACAGAAAAGGAGATTAATAGAAGACTTTGAATATAACAGATGAAAATTAGAGTGCTTTATATGTAAACTGAAGTAAAACTTGTCAGATGTGCTATAGTTCCAAGTGCATTAAAAACAGGGCATTGCTTTATTTTTATGTTTGAAGCCTTTTAGAAAATTTTGTTGATGGTCTCCTTTGAATTAGGAGGAGATGCTGTCACCAATAAAAAGAGAAGTGTCAGAAAGAGTCTGAAGTTCAGAAATATTCTGTGTTAGATGCTAAATTCACTCTACAGTCTCCCAAACTTGCTGGGTTTCAGCAAGCAAGATGATGTCCCACTCAATTGTCTTGTCTGAGCAAAAAGGCCAATTTGTGTGAGAAAGGTCTCATCACAGGCATAATGAAACTTAAATAATTGATTTCTTAACTTGGCCTCCTGAAATATGCTAGTGGGGTGGGAAGAGGCTTTCCCTAGGACTTACAATGGAGAAAGCTCTGTCTTGTCTGACCTTGGCTGAGAGATGTTAAAAGACTTTTTTTGCTGGTTTAGGCTCCCACAGTCTCAGTTCTTAGCAGCTGTTGGAGGCTATGCGCGGCTATCCCACAATTTATATAATTACTTGACCTATCTCAGAGTCATATGAGCACAGGAATATAAAATAATGGACTGGAAACAAGGAACAAACCCTAATTTCTTATTCCAGTCATGTATTCCTTCTACCATCAGATACAATGGTTTCTTCCTGCACTGTGGTGGCAGATGATTCCTTTTGTATTGTTTATGAACAGCTCCACATGAGTATCTTTGCAGGGATTGAAATCCTTTCTTTGCTAACCTCCAGACAAATCGCACAAACCCTTTCTTCAGTTTAATTTGGAACGCCAGGGCTTTTTTGCATTAATGTGTGGTCTTTCAGACATACAAAAGACCCTGGATGCCTTGTCTTCTGAGGTGTTCCTTTGCTCACTGATTATGCCTCTGTGTTTATTACACTGACTCCTGTAGCAGTCTGGTCTAAGCCTGTTTCATACCAGATAGAAAAATCTGGAAGCAAAAGAAGAAAATACCAACTCATGGTGTTCAACAAATTCTGAATGGGGCCATTAATTCTGAAAATTTCTGGCTAGGTCAGACAGCATGTTCCTGTCCCTTTTGAAGACTGGATATTGTACAAGAAAATCATGAGGTTTATCACCAATATTTCCATAGTTCCCATTTCAAAGCTCAGTGCTCCAGTGTCTGGATTTATTCCAGATGCTGCCATCCTTACATAAGACCAAGGCACTCTCTTTGATCTGAACGCTTGTTGGACTTTAATCTTTCTTTTCTGCCAGTCTCAATAGTTAAAACTCGACACGTACCCATTGAACTACAGCGTGCTGCTGCCCATCAGTCAGCTGTCGCCAGAGGCAGTACCAGAGCCACAACACCCCACATATGAATGTGACAATCACATTTTCCCAGCTCAGTACCCTCACACAGTGGGGCCTGGAGCACAGCACATGGTGTGATTATGGAGATGGAGTGTTTCTTTTGGGAACTCAAGGGACAGTGCCACTGACCACAGCAAGTGTATCTGCCTGGATACCGTACTGAYTTTGATAATTGCACAACAAGACTGAGGATCTGAGCTGAAGTGACAAGAAAGCCAAAGACTACAGTGAACAATAGGATTATTTTCTGTTCATAGAGGAGGCTCAGTTTTAAACTGCTACACATATCTATTCCCTGATTACTTATGGGATTTTCTGTGTGAAAATCTGGGATACTATTTTGCTAAAATGAGGCTAAGGCATTTCTCATGAAGAAGAGGATGAAGAGGAAGAAGACAACAAAGTGTGTGACCAGCCAGCGAGGGAGGAGGAGGAGCATGRGGCCTCACAGTGGTCAGCATCTCTCAATAGCAGTTCTCTGAGGCTCACTGGTGAAGTAATAAATGTTTTTTATTCTGCAGTGCTTTCTTCAGTGCTAAGCCTTCTGCATTTGCAGCGCATCTCTTCTCAGGTTAGAGATGCTGCAAAGGGAATGGCAGTCATTGCTCCTGTGGGAATGCCGATATCATGACAGACTATCTAGCAAAATGATGAATTGCATCTGTATCTCCACCTCTGCTTACAGGCTACCTAGCTGTAGGTAGCCCATGCTGAACATGAGACAAATCAGTTCCAAGTGTGGCTGTATTACCACAGGAAGGATTGTTGTGAGGCTTAGGTGTGGGCTTGTGCTCATTGCAACTTGCAAAGCTAACCAGGTCACGCTAAGATGTATTTCTGGTGTCGTTACCCTGTTGAGATATGACGCACATCTCCATAGTGCAAAGAAAGTCCAAGGTTTTCTTCTGAAGCAGTGGTTCACATCACAAAAAGAAAGTCTTTTCTTATCAAGGAGACAAGCACAAATATCTGTGTGAGGGGACATTGCCTGCATCCTCCAGTGAATAGGAAGAGTGGCAGGCAATGCTTATGCCAGATCTGCATTACTTTTGTGGGTTTTTTCAGATCTTCCAGTAGGGACACAGACAAAGAAAGGAGCTGAAACTGCATACTAGAGAACAGAGGTGGTCTTTTGTTTAGTCAATGGAAATTTAGGTGTTTAAATGCAGAGGTTGGCAGTATTGAATCTCTGTTACTGCAGATCCAGAATTGCATTTAATTTTTCTTTTCAGATCTTACATGCTCCAAAACTGTTCCTTTTCCTCTGTAGGTGGTTTTTTTGACAATCTGTCTGTATTCTCTCATCCGTAGTTCTGGCTGCCTTGCTCTGTCATTGTATTGGCAGACTATTGCAAATGAGGCACCAGGGTTTTTCACTGGACAGCACTGAGCAGTCTGGTGGGCATTGTTTCTGCTGGGCATTGTTTCTGCGTGAATGGTATTTCTTGCATGCTCTTCAAGCTGTATACTTGGTCATTGAAATGATTTTTCATTGCTTCTGTTCTCTYGCTGGTAAAACTGTAACAGATTGTCTTGCAGATACGTCTTCATGGTAGCATTCAGATTTATGTGCAAGCATGCACACAGGCAGTAACAAAAGCTTCTCCCAAATGTTACTGTGAGTAAAACTTCACCGTCAGCCTGTTCACAAGCAATAAACACAGGTCATGAACATCAGTGAACTGAATAGCTTGCGTTTGTCCAAATATTCTCAGAGAGTTTCCCCAAAATTTTTAAGCTACCATTGGCAACCCACAGCTTTTCACAAGGAATTACATTCAGATTTTACTTGTCCATTGTTACACACAGGGTATGCCTGATTTTTTTTAAAGCATGTGTTATCCAGAGAGCCTAGCTGTTGAATATGAAGTTTTATAAGGTTATAGTTCAAGATTTTTTTTTTAGCTTGCAAGAAGCAGAAAATCACAGATGAGAGACTGCTGTTCTGTCTACCTACCTCAACTTGAATTGGTTCCTGGTATATGCTGTGATTCTCATCTTGCCAAATAATGAGAAGTGGAGACAGTTGAGAACTGACTGACACTGCCTACCAGTTGTTAGTGTCATTTCTTCCATATACCCAAAGGCATTATTTCTGAGTCTAACCAATGGTCATTTATATTTACAGCCTGTTTGTTAAACTGAAAAAAAAAAGAAAAAGATATCTGAAAACTGTTTTAATACAGTTTGGGGTTCTGCTAACAGGCAGCAAAGTCATTATTTCTGCTGCAACATAGGATACACAAAGGGGCAATGGTCTTGCTGTTTCTTCCCTTTTTTTATAGGCTGTCCTATTTGGCATTACTGATAGAAATGACATAGACAACTTGGAAGGCTTTCCCTCTTTGTCCTCTAAATTTACAATACATTTGCAGGCAGAATTCAAAGGCCTTTGGACAGGGTGTCATTAACTTCACTGCACAGTGAAAGTGCTGAGGCACAGCCATGCCCCTTCTCTAGAGGGTATTTTGTTCAGTTATTCAGTGGAACAAAAAGCAGACTCTTGTGAAGGAAGATCAGTCTCTGCCTGATCCCATGAAACAGAAGAAGTGATTAAGTGGCATAGCTGATAGAGGAACAAGAAGATCCTGTAGATCTGCTGTAGAAGTGCTTGTTAGCTTAAGTGTGGGAAAGGGTTAGCAGAGGGCTCCACTCCCTGCATCTGTACCTTCATATTTACTTTTTGTGTGTGCTGATGGAGAGATTTGTTTCTCTTCTTCCTCAGCAACACGAGCACTCCCTCATTCCACCTGTTTTTTCAGTAAGAGATGATAAAAGAGAACACAAGAAATCCCTGCTAGCCATCTCTGGGTGGTGCAAATCTAGATGCTGAGGTGCCAACAGACACTTCCCTGTCACCACTCTTGAACAGTGGGGTAGACAGGTACTTTTTGGCCTCTTTCTTCTAACTTGGTGTACATTGTACAGTTTTCCACCAGGTAAAGAATTGTAGAGTTTTTTTCTTCTCTGCATTGTGTCAGGAGTCTAAGACAGGCTTGATTCAAGACAAATGAGTTTGTAGTGCTAAGCATAGCCAGAGACTGCTTTCCTATAAACAGAAGAAAATTTGTCATAGGTGCCATAATAGCTGGCAAACAAGTGTTCTTTGATGAATGATACTGATTTTCAAGAAGATCCTTGAAGTTCGATTCTGTATTGGGCTCTGTTGCAAAGTCGTAGTGCTGAGCTTTCTGTGTTGCAAATTATCAATACCCCAAGCCTTTATAAGATTAAGAATTTCCTTTTAAAAGGAGTCTTGCATGCAAAATGATTTGAGTATTGCTGCTTAGGCCATCTGTAAACAGCACACTGAAATTTCCTGGAGTTAACAAATGGTAATTAGCTTCTACTACTGTTTTAGACAGAGAATTTTTTATAGCTTATAACCACAGTGGATTCAGTTTTCATTTCAACATTAATAACCAATTATTGAAACATCATTAAAACATCTACTTAATCATTTTAAGCTTCATTAACTTTATCAATGTGCTGCTGATGCAAATTCTGGCTTTAGATATGGCCATTGCTGTACTGTTGCCAACTGCTACAAGACACAATTTTAAAGGCTAGCAGAAATATATTAGAAAAATGGTATGTTGATGGTGAGGCTCCCATGGTATTTTTGGGCCTTATTCATAAACTGCCTGAAAAAGAAATCTGAGTGTTGGTTACATTCAAGTGCACTCTAATTCATATATGTTCATGGGTAAATCCATATACTGATATTTACGTAAACAAATCCGCTAAATAATCCCAAGAATTAGTTAAGTTCATGTCTTTTAACAGAGAACAGCCAATACTAAAATGACATTCTAAAATATAAGATTAATTTTCTCCCTCTGACTTCTGATGTAATTTCTATGGCAATTTTCCCCTTCAGAAGTTGTACAACTTAAGCTCTTTGATATATGATGATGATTATAGCCAAGGTATATAGGATATGTTATTAATACTTTTTGTTGGGGGAGGGAGGTTTGTTTCTTTGGGGTTTTTTCCCCACATTTTATCCTGTCTTTTCTCTCAAAAGTTTTAAAAAGTCCATCTCAGCTGTGTAGTGATCAAAGATTTTCTTTCAATCTCTTCCAATGAGATAGTTAAAAGATTTAGAAATTATTTTCCATGGTATGCTTTATACCTCCACTCCTTTTCAACAAGGTGAGTCAGTGAGGAGTGGTGCAAGCTAAGAAGTCTATCATTTCAGGTCTTGGTCCTAAAGGTATCAGCTTGGGCTTATAACAATACAGTGTTTTCATGGTCAGAAGTTAAAATTTTTGACAAAAAAATTCAAGAAGAATTTCAACATCAGTTTTCTTTAATTTACTTTTTTTTTATGATACAGAGTGAAAATTTACAAGAAATCTACTACTCGATATGCCTCCAGGACTTCACCTGCACGCACAGTGGATGTTAACACTRTGCAATTACCTACTGTGACACAGAACCAGTGCTGCAAAGCTTTATTTGCCTTGGTTGATACACTGGTTTTGACAACTTTATTTTCCCCAATGATGCCTTCATGCATGAGGATGTGAGAATAGGGCTATAATATGCTTGATGTGCTGTTGTTTTTTGGAAGGATCTGGAAGAGATTTATAACCRTGTAACTCCTTTTCAAAAGGTTAACATACTTAAATGCCTTTGAAACTCTGCTGTTAAATCAGTGATAGTTAGATATTTTCATTACTCTTTCTTATGGTGAGAACTGGTCTTTCAGGTCACATGAGTGCTTTTGAAATTTTTAGCTTGTGTCATTCTTAAAAATATTTACAAAAGAAGTTTTTAACTTAACCCCCCCTGCCCATGGCTGAGTTAAAAGTCTAGACAGGGTAGCTGGTTCAGAGCCTTGTTTCTGGTAGAAGGCTGGATGAGCTCCATTAATATTAAGATTTTTGGCTTTGGCCTTGAAAGGCTGAATTTTCTTGGCATATCAAAACTATTTTTCTGCAGTGATATTGACACTTTGATGCAAAATGTATATCGTGAATGGCAGTTGATTTTGTGATGTTATAAGTGCGCAGTAGGCGGAGATGTTTTCCTTCTGGTATTTGTGCCACGGAAAGGCTGCTAGTAGTAATCCAGCGGAGAAAAAAAATCTGGTAGTAAAGTGCRTAACAATTTTGTTTTACTTGATTTAAGCCTAAAGGGCCATGCAGTTAACATTTACAATGAAGAATATGTATCCTTAATTTTAGTCTCTTCTGCTTGGTAAGACAGTGGCACAAATGTCATATAAGGCATAATTCCTGTGAAATTAACAGAATGAGTTTATAGAAGTTATTTCCCTAGAATTATAGAAATAACAGAGAAGAAGGGACTTATATATTAAGTCCATAGGCTTTTCACGATGCTACAGAAAGTGGATCTTTAGATCTTTCCATCATGCGGAATGGGAATGCAAAGAAGCATCAACCAGCCCATGAGAAAGGGTAAAGGTACAGTTTCTGCAGTGGTCAACGTGCTGTTATGAGACTGTGCTTAGGTCGTCTCGGGAACACTAATGCATAGCCATGTTATTGCGGCAACTAATGCAAACGCTGCATAGGAAACAACTAAAGGTTGGTTTTCTCAGTAGAGACCTGCCTCTMCTGGAGACACTGGAGGTTCTGTGCCATATGGAGTATTTTTAAGAAGCATGGAAAAGGGATAGTCAGTCTAGATAATAAACTGACAGCGAAGATGTGCACCAATATCTCACGGTATTAACTGTAGAATGCAGAACGATGAGGCCTAATAATAGTGACGGTTCTATGAAAACTGTCAAGTTGTGGTTTCAATAGCAGACAAAAGGGCAAACTGAATGTGAAGAATTACTAAAAGAATAAAAAGGAAAGCAATATTTATGCCATTTTCTAAACCTGTGGAGCACTCACACCTTGAGTTCTATGAACTAGGGCTGCAAAAAATGTACAGAGAAGAGAACATGATCAAAGATGTGGTATTACTTTTGTATAGGAAAGGACCACATAGACTATTTCTCACTGAGATTAATGAGGAATGACAGAGATCTGTACTTATACGTAGCAAAGACAAGATGAATATGGGTGCATTTTTCCTTAAAACAAAAAATACCCCCAAAGCATTAAGAGATTATTTAGTTAATTAGGTACTAGTTCAAAACCTGAATGATAGGAAGATGTTTTTTCACCAAATATGTGACCAAACTGTGGAGTATATTATTGCAAAAAACTGTGGGTGCCAGATCTTGGGATGATTTCAAAAACTAATGGGACAAATTCATGCATGAGAGATGCTCTTCATTGGCAATTAAATGCAGAGATACCACCTCCATCAGAGAAGCTCCACAGCTGAGCTGTAGATGGCCAGAAGCTGTGAGAGCATGGTGAGGCAGCAGCACTGCTCTTACATTCTTTCCTAACCATCCACTTTTATCCACTGCCAGAAGCAAGGTGATGGTTTTGGTTTTTTCTCAGTCTGATGCTGTCAGGTTAGTCTTAGCATGTGCTGCTCTGATGCTCAGAGACTCGGTTCAGGGCAGCAATGTGGAAATTGTGCCATGGAGCAGAGAGATAAGAGACACTGTCCTGTAATTATGATTTGTTATTGTGGCAGGTTTTACAGTTGAGCAACTAAAATGATGAAGTAGAAAGAGGGAACATTTTGGATGATGAGATCAGATTAATGACTATGGGATGTTGCAGTTAAAAGCATAAAGGGACTTGATAATGGTCTATGGACTGTAGTCTCTGCTGCTGGCGGTACCCTAATGCAGAAGTTAAGGGAACAATGGTGATGTACTTGAGTTGAAGAGAAAGTCCCACAAATGCGGTGTAAAGACTGGTACAGAGAAGGAAATTTTAGTTTGGTTAAGGAGAATCAGTAGAAATAACAAGGTCTGATGGGAAAAATAACATACAATCAAGGAAATTAAAAGACCATTGATAATGCACAGGGGAATTGAGACAAGACTTCAGCGGCAGTTCGTAATTCTGGTATTTATTAACTTTTGCCAATTTATCTGTGTGAACTTAATGTACCTTTAAGGTAGAGTTTTGTTTCCTGGCAATGAAATGAACACTCATTTTAGTGAATGTAGTTCCTCTCTTGATTAGATTTCAAGTTTTAGGTGAATAAGCAGAATTTGGCAATTAGATTGTTTTCAGATAAAAAAAGGAATGAAGAACCCTATGAAGAAAAAGGAAAGTAAAGAGAGAAATGTATTTTAAAATATGGAAATGAAGGTCTGGAAAAATTTGTGTTAAAATTTTCTGTGTTCAAGTATCATCAGTCAGGGAAGCATGACAAGTTGTGCTGGACATGAAAAAGGCCTTTTTTTTTTTTTTTTTTTACTGATACAATTTCCTATCAATTTCCCAGTTCTCTAAACTTGGTGGTAGAGTGTGTGGGAATGAGAATTACCTGCAGGGATGCTGGCAAGGCCTAGCTTTGGCAAATGGACTGCCAAGAAGCACCTGTAGAAGTAATTTGTCTGTTTGTTTTTTATTTTTCACATACCTTTAGCTACTTTATAATATATCCTTTGCATCAGAACGGAATTGCTAAAATATGCTGGTTTGAGGATTTTTTTTTTTCCTTTATCAGAGAACGAGATATTTTTCCTTGTGATGACTTTTTCTGACATTGAATAACTGGCAGGCAGGTGGCTTGGGCATAATAGCATTTGCCTGGCAGAAGATGGAAGCCAGACTACTGTTCTCTGGCCAGATTCTGCCTGGTTAATTGACCCACTATCAAAATATTTGCTTGCTTTCTTGGATAAGGAAAAGGAAAAAAATAAAAAGAAGCCAGGATAGAGGAATAAAATAGGTTTAGCCCATCAGTTTTTTTCACTTTTTAAGCAGAGTGCACAAGGAAGTAAATTTAAATCTTAAATGATTTTTCTTTGCCAGACAGCCCATATCAAGATCATATATTGATTACAGCTTGCCTTTTTGTGCTCTGATGCTTTTATTGACTTTTCTCTTCATTGCCCTCTTTTGCAGTACCAAAGTGATTGGATCAGTATATTTTCCCTTTGGGTTTACATGAGAAATCTCAGACGCCTTACAGATGCATGTATTAGGTCTCCAAATATTCAGTGTTCACAWAAAATGAACAAGAAATATATAATTTTTAAAGGCAAAGATGAAAGACACTGATGAAAATGCTTTTTTTGTTACTGTTGAAATATCTGGAGATCTGTGAAGAAAAGTAGGAAGCTCTGTTTACAGTAGACTTTTCCTCAGGATAGAAATATGGCAGGACATCTGAATGTCCATGGGTTTTCTGCTAGTCTGTGCAAGTCTGATGAGGTGTGCTAGTGTTACCGTTTTCCCCCACTTCGTTTCCTTAATTTGATAGAGAAATGTCACTGGGTTGATTGTCTTTTATATTTGKGCTCCCACACACCAGAACAGAGGAGAATGTTGCACTTTCATCTCCCTCCATATTCCCAGGGAGGGGCTGATTTCTCCAAGGACAGCAGGTATGAACTTCAGGACATCTCAAGTTATGTGCTTAGTAGAAGCTGCATTTACTCAGGACTTTAGCTTTCCTGCATTACCTTTTCCCATCAAAGGAAAGAAGTGCTGGTCTTGTAAGTATTCAAAGTTATAGAAATTTCACAGACAGTGGTACAGCCTTTGTTTTATTGGTAGCTGGGGGAACATTAATACAATGTCATGTTTTGAAGTGAAAGAGGAGAGAGGAGGCATGAGAGGTGCAGGTCTGGTGAACACAGGCAGGGGCCTTTGGGATGCTCCTGAGGACGTGGCGTTTCTAGGTTAAAAACCACTCTGGTTTTCTTCAGTATAAGCTAATACTTGCCTCCTTTAGTCTTAGGTAAGCCAGTTGTAAATCTTCTCCCATTTTAGTATGTCAGCACTTCTCAGTTCTTAATATTTTTGCTTCACACAGTTTCTGTGAGGTAGGTAAGCATGAGTCTATAGATACAGAGTGGGGGAATCTAGTGAATCATTGAAGCAATTGCTTCCTATGTGTGGAAAGGTAAAAAGTAAATTAGATTACAACAGTATCACAGTAAGAACAGTCTTTTCCTTATTCAAATGTCTTTTAATCAACCCTTTGCCTTTTTTTCCTGATTGTAAATCAGGGCCAAAGAAGAATGGTAATGGGTACTTGAGTTTTGCAGAAATACCTCTCCAAATATCCCTAAAGTGTCACTTAATGCTATGGTTTGGTTGACAAGGTGGTCAAAGGTTGGACTCAATGATCTTGGAGGTCTTTTCCAACCTTAATGATTCTGTTATTCTATTTTATGATAACTGACATAATCAAAATGTGATGGGAGATCCTGTTAGCTACCTGAGTGTTAAGACAGCTTTTGGGTTCCTGGAGTTTTTAGAGAAAGCAATTCAGCCTGCTTCTCTTAGTAGTTCACATCTTTGTGGTGTCTTACGTGCTACATGGTGGGGAAAAAAACAACAGGAGCTGAAAGCTTAAGAAAAGTCCTGTTGAAAGATTGCCTCAAGTCCCATTTAATGCTGCTACGGCAGAGCAGCCCGTGCTTCCTAGTAACGAGAGTGCAGCAATAGGGCAACTGCACAGCGCTGGAATAAGCACTGGAGCTTTCCATGGCTCCTTGGGGTACATGGTGACCCGCCACACTAATGTGAGACGGTAATTGCCCCTCGCTCTCTGCTCCTATGGGAACAGAAGATCAGCACAAGCTGAATGAGCAGTGAGAAGCATCATTATTTCTTTCCTTTTCAGAGTGCCCCGAGCAGCAAGGATTGGATCGCTGTCTTGAAGTAATTTAACGCTTCACCCAGTGAAACGCCCAAGTGTGCATTTAACTATAAGCAAGCCACTAATCCCAGTGGAGTCACTTAAGGACCCTGAGTTCAAATGCTTTGCTGGAGTGGAACCTGAGCTTGCAGMTGGCTGGCTGGAATGTCCTGTATGGGCCTTACACTCAGGACTAACAACTTAAGTGGTGCATAGGCTCTGAACAGCTCAAAGGTTATGCTAATTCTTGCAGCATTTCTTAATTKTTGGTATTTTAATCAAATTGCTAGTGGTTGAATAACTAATGCAAAACTCACTGATGCAGGGATACTGTGAAGCTATTAGAATTTTTTCTCTTRTCTGTTTATTTCCATATCAATAGTATTAATGGTAGTGGCCACTGCACAAAGAGTGCAGGGAAGGGATCAGTGCTGTGTGAGCTCCCATATGACCCTCTGGAACTGATTTTCCTGATGGTGAAAGGCAAAAAACCAGAGTGCCTACTAATCCTTTGGTAGGGAGCACAGCAGATTCAGGCAGTGGTGGCAGCAGTGCTCACCCCAAGAGTCTTAAAGGGTGGAACTGGCAGCCTATTAATTTAATCAGGCTGCAGTCAGGTGCTATGCCTGCCCCCTGGTACAAGAGCAGCCTGTTCCTGTCTGCCACTCAAACTGACAAGCTGTTTCCCTAGTAATTAATTCATTATAAAGTAATGAGTTTGTCAAGTTAAAGAGGTGGTATATGGTACTCTAAAGATGGAGGAGGAAACTGCTAACAACAATAACAAAAAAAGATTACTTGAGTTCTAAGAAGGCATAATAAGGATATATTTATTTCTTCTGTTTTCACATCTGGATAAACTAAAAGATAGATTGTTCCACAATAATTAAAAACTAGGTGCAGATGATCTAATAGACTGTTCTTTTGATACAGATTTCAGTGTTTATCCTAGTAATGCAATTAAAATAAATATGGATTAGAATATGGGTTTTTTTAAAATATGAGATGTTTTCCTAAGATTTTAGATTTTGTAGTTTTTTTTACTGGATAAGTTTATTTGTCAAATATTCCTGGGAAAACTTATTTTTAACTTAGAATCTTCTAGATGMAATATCATGGATTTTTAGTATTGCCCTTTTTCTTATTATTATTCTTTACTTTTGCTTCTCTCTTCTACTTTTCCTCTTTTTCAGGAAGCAAACATTTAAAAAAAAGAATCTAAAGTCTGTAGGAACAGATTTGTCAAAAATCAGAAAAATAACTTCAGAAAAGCAGCAAATCCTTCAAAAACGCGGTTCCAAGCGCAAATGTTTCAACCAGCTCTAGTTACAGTTTTGACTAAATGCACTCTGCAGGCCATATTGGAAAGATAGGTTTTAGCAAAGAACGGGTTGTCTTAAAAATGAAAAAGATCAAAAGAACTGTTCAGGCAGTAGGAACCTCCAGTGTGGGAGCTGTGTTAGGCTTAGCCGGTGGAAAAGGGATGGAAAGATGTACACAATGCTTCTTCTTCAAGGGAGGAAGACAGGAATTGTACACACTTGCTTGATGCAGTTAGGAGCTGTAAAAATCAGCTGGCTGAAACCTCAGCTCTTGCAGACTGAGATTACAGTTGAAGGTGCTCATATTCACTCCAGCTGTGAATGTGTCCCAAGGAGGAATAACTTCAGCATGGTCTTTCTTAGGAAGGTATCAGAAATATCTGACTGTGAGAGTGCAGTCTGTGTGTGAATAGGAGCATTTTCAAACTTTGTCACTGGCCAAGGTGAAACATTCAGTTGAAGATAACTGGAATGACTAAGCCCCTGGAGCCAATGGAGAGCCTTTTAATAACCCCCTGGTGATTTGCTGACCCATAATATGCTGCTTCTGTTTGCTTCCAGATCAGCTTCTGGCCCTGCTCCTCCCCTTTCTATCCCTGTTACATTTAATCAGCCTGAGTACAGTTCACAGCTCCAGCTGTATTGATTCTTAGAGCAGATTTCAGCAGAACCTAAAAAAAGGAAGCGTAGGCTGCTCCCSTCTTTCTTCTTTGACTGATGCTTTCTTTTACCCTACATGACAAAGTGATAGATGTACTTAGTTAACTTTCTGCAAAATCATTAATGCCACCCTTGCCGGTTGGCTTCCCAGGTATTGGTTAAATAGCTGTCATGTGTTTGTTACCTGAGACACTGCAATGCTGTATAATCAGACCATTCATTTTCTTCTGAGGCTGGTCCTACAGAACTGGTTTGAAATGCATAGCTAAGAGAGATAAAAACTAGCACTCTTTCAAGCAATCAGATTTTTCCTGGTTTTGCCTCAGATTGAAGCTGCAAACTGATGAAAGTTCACTTGGGAAAGCTGAAGTAAGTGTTCCAATAAGATTCTCCTGATGTATCTCCCCATGCCATCAGAGTCTACAGCAAAACAATTCACAACTACCTCCCCAGCCCYCTTGACCCTTTAAAGTTCCTGAGGTCACCGGACCTGCTGTATAAGTGACTGCTCACCAAAAGGTTGTCTGGTCTGATCCCTGGTGTCCCCACTGAATTTTGCTTTCACTCCTTCAATCCCCATTGAATTCTGACATTTGATAAGTGCTACTGTTAGTGCTCTGCCAAAGCTTATTATCCCGAGAAGGGGTGACAATCTCAGTCTTGAAACTGGACAATTTAGACAATTCCATCACCAGTCTCCACAGAGGTATCTTCATCATGATCAAGAATATGTCTTTTTATTCATCTGACTTTTGTCTTTGTAGATTGTAGAGGCTTGTATTACTCTGTGTTTTATCCCAGTGAAGATTTTATATACTAGTCAAAACATTTCTTGCAGTTTTGATAAACTAAACAATTATGAGTTCTCTAAGGTTCTCTTTGTGAGATATTTTCTACAACCCTGAAGTGGTGGATCCTTTTCTGTACCTTACTTCATTCTGTCAGCATCGCTTGAAAAGTATGGAAAACAAAATCTTCCTCAGCTTTACAACCAGCCTACAAAATACGTGGACAAAGTTAAAAATCCGGTATTTCTCTTTTGTCCTACCCTGTTTACATAGTAAAGACTGTAGACTGGTTTCGTCACAGTGGAGCTCATTTACTCCAATTCCTAAAACTCTTTCCAGTCTTGTGGAGAGAGCGGAGAGCCCTCTGTTTTGTGTGTTAGTATGTAGAAATTATGTGTTCAAATGAATTCAGCTATGCAGATCCAATATGTTTTCATTTATTTTTTATCTAATTTCATAATTATCTTGTAATTGCTTGTTATCTTCTAGTCCATCTACTCCTCCCAACTTTTTGCAGCCGAGAGCAACCAGTCTACTGCAAATCTGGTGAATATCCAGCAAAAATTCTTCATTTCATGAGGATTTCTCACTAGCAACTATTTTTTGAATGATGCCAATTAAAGAATTATAAATCCATGCAATATAGATGTCATTGATAATGATTAATAAAAAAAGTCAGAAGCATCATAGTGAGGCTTCAGTTACCAGGCATCTGTATGATGTACCATAGTTTGAAGAATACAGAATGTTTGAAAATTTGTACAACCTTCCCAGCTGTACTGTGACTGTGGTGCCTGTGAAAAATGTTGCACAAGGAGAAGCTCTACTCTGAGAGATGGGCAGGGAGGAACTCTGAAATTCCCCAATGGCAAATGTRGGGTCCTGCACCTGGGAGGAGCAACCCTGGGCACTGGTACAGGCTGGGGGCTTTTGCATGGGTGGGCAAAAAGCACTAAGATCTGGTCAAATGTAGAGATAAAACCCAGAAGTAGTTACATAGGTGGTTTTTTGCTTTGTATTTAACCTATTATAAAGGCCAAAAACTGCAAACATGTATATTTCTGGCTGAACTTGCTTATATTGTTTTGGCACAGACTGTTGATTAAATCCAACACTTAGAGGACCTAGTGGCACCTAAACATCTCAGAGAAGTTTAGAAAGCAAGGGGGTCTCAATGAAACTCGTAACACAGCATGAGGGACCACAGCCTGATTATGTCAGAATCCATTGTAACAGATCGTAGAGTCGTTGCTTAGATACTGCATTGGCAGTGTTTAGGTATTAGCAATAAAACGAGTCACAATCATCCACATAATCTGTCCTACTTCTCGTGTCTGGGCGAGAACCTTCTCTCAAAGATTCAACCTATCTCTGCTATAGTCAGTCAGATTCTGTTCTTAGACCTGCTGGTGTAAATTCTTTGCGTTCCTGTTGATGAGCATTATACCAGAATTTCACAGATAATTTCTGGTGCATCACATTCAGTGCATTACATTCAGATCACAGTTTGAGATTGCATCTACATTAAATAGGTGATGGGAGAGGAATTTTCACACTTTTAAAACTGCATGTCAACATTTTTTTTAACTTTTGCTTTTTAGCAAAAATGGTCTGAAAATTTATACGTGAGAAATGTTTTTTACCAAAAAATTCTCCTTTCTCTTCCTCTGCTCCTAAATATTTGGCTGCAAGTTTTGCAGTTTCTGTGGCTGTTGGTAGATATCTTCTTCCTGACTCCTAGACCCTTAACCAGAAAAATTAAGATTTAATTTGGTTTAAATAATAAATTAATGATAAAAATAAGCAGATTTTTTAATTTTCTTTTTTACCTAACAAGTTTGCAAAAGTATCAACCTGATCATGAACCTTTTTTCTGAAATGAACACATGGTGATGTGAATAAAGGCCGCATGCATATTTGAGGAAATAGAGACCTGTTTTCCTGTTTGAGTGGTTCGGGGCTGGAACTTTTGTGCAGGACAGATAAAAGTCCTATTTTTTATTGTACTATAAACTTTTTGTATACAGTGTTGTAAAGAAATTTATAAAATCAGACAAATTCTTGTGAGTGATAAATAGAGATTCAATACTTAGCATTAGACGTTGGCATTTGAAAACTCAGGGTATACTTTACACTGTATCTTGCACAGTAATTTTGCTTTTGTTTTCCTTGCTGTATCTTGTTTTCCTCTCCAAATCTTCTGTGCCGTTGTGTTCTGTCTTCTGCCTTTCAGTGTATTTCTGCTGCAGCACCTGGATGTTCAGCCCCTGGCAGCTCCTGAATGTCATTGCTTTGAAGGAACTGAATCCCCTTAATTTTATTTCGCCTGCTCTCCCGTAGAGGGTGACAGATGATAAACACAGTGAGGGGAAAGAGCAGCATGAACATTATGTGAGCACCCCATGGCTTGCTGAGAATAATACTGCCTTTGCTTTGTTAAAAGTGTTGTTTGTAAATGCAAAATACAGAAGTCCCTCACATAACAGATGCAATAAATTGGGGTACTGCCTAGTGAACAAACTTTTCTCACTTTGGCTCTTGCTTCTTCCTTTCACTCCCTAAACAATGCTCAAATTCAGCCATTTATATCACATATGTAGTGCGGTATACATGAAGGAAGTAAAGGATCTTCAAGACCTGTGTGGTGCTGTAAGTGTAACCACAATGGTTCCTCACTTTACACCATTCTTTTCATTTTCACTCGGGCTGTTACACCATCATTGCTTCTGTAGTGTCCCATTCCACGCAGATTTCTTAGTGGAGTGTCTCTTGCCAGCACTTGTTAGTGTCTTTCAAATGAATTTTTACCGCTGGTCTCTGTCATCCCAGCTGTTTAAGTGGGTGCCCATTGTCAGTCACAGATGTCACGCTGCTTGCTATTACCTTGTGGCTCTGCTGAGCTCTGGTATGTGCTTTCCCCTTCTAATGTGTGCAAGGAGACCAGCTTTTAACAGTGAGCCCCTGGCTACCATTTCAAGTACGTGCCACAGTCTTTGCCCCCCTTTCTTGATAGTATCTCCAGCACACTCAACTTTCTAACAGGGTTAAGTTTCTGGTTTGAGACTTTGATAAAGATCCTTTTTAGAACGTTTTTTGCTCATTGTAGAATGAAATACGATCACACTGTGCCAGTGCTGCATATTTTGCAAGGCTATTCCATCTACAGATTCTGCTGAAGGTGGTGTTGGCAATCTTAGTAAAAATTCTGAATGATCTGGGCTACTCAGCTACTGGGCCTGGGGGATCAGAGCAGATGCCTACCTTGGAGAGCACCTCAGGTCTTTTAACCAGAAGAAGCAGCAGCTGCATTTGCTGGGAGCTTTCCAATATGTTACCTGTTCTACCTTTTTGATAAATTGAAGGAATTTATTAATCCACAGTGAGTTAGTGATATAATTTTCTATTAGTCCAAATGAAAAAGGAATTTATTGTTTTCTGTAGCAAAATCTACTGTTGCATCTATTGTGCCACACTTCAAACAATTTTTTTTTGTGTTCCAGTTACTGACAAAAAGCAGAGAGCTATTGCAGAAATCCTCTTGAATTGCTCCTTTAGTTCTCCTCAGCCTGTTCTGAAGTTTAGTTGGAAGGTATGTGAGAATTTTTCACTAAATTTTATTCTTTTCTTGTTTAAAAAAATCTAAACATGGAAAAACCTCAAAATATAACAACTGAAGTGACTTTTCATCTTGCTGTACAGTTTGGTCCCGTTCGAAAAATTAAAATGAATCTGTTCGTGCAGAATATGTGGTTATACCCAAGAAAGGAGTATGTACTAGCTGCTCCAAACCTTAGAGCGAAACACTGAGAAAAATTCAGAACAGAGATTTTTTTTATTGTTTGTCTCCCCAGATTGTAAACTGCAATGTCAGGATATGTCCTGTGTGTTTTCTCCCCACAGTGAGTTGTTCTGCACAGGGATTAGATGCATGTATTCTCTTGATATGTGAAGTGGAATCTCCAGTATCTTTCCTTTATGGAGATTATAGAAGTCTTATAAGTRTGTTTTACTTGGCTATGAGTTTCAGTGCTCTTGAAAAGATATATTTCAGTGAACAGGACTACAGCTTGAAACATTTTAGCCGCTTTTATCTGAAGCACTCATGGTAATTATTGCTTTGCATTATCTTATTATCTGGCTATTTATCATTTCATATGGGAGATGACTCTGTGACCAGGTCTGATGCTGAAACAGAGCTAGGAAAAAGCACAAAGAACTTTGCTTCAAAAGTAATCTTATTTCCTAGCCATATTTATGTCGGACCCTTCAGGAACTTAGTGCAAAGTTTTTCCCTGAAGTCAAATTTTCAGTGAGCTATGTGCATGATATAATTTCTTTCGGACATAGAAGCGTRTATTTCTCATTTAAAAAAAAAATTATTTTAATGTTTGATAGTATCTAGAGGCCAAAATCAGAATTGGACTTTTGTGGGCTACAATATGTAGCTATGACACAATGGATTCTGCTTCAAAGAATTAACAGTTCTGAGGGGAAGATGGGAATCTCAGTGAATCTCAGCTGTTGGGAGAAGTGCTATTTTAAAAGGCTTTTGAACCATTTCAGCTTTTAATGTCCCRGTGTTACCTGTCTTATCAGTGATAAATGGTTAGTACTTCATACTTTTGCAATAGGACTTGCAGACTCATTTGTATTTTCAGAATGATGGATTATGATATGAGTCCTTCAATGTTTAGTGCTAGAAGAAACACTGAATCCAAACTTTTTAACAGAGAGATATGTGCTGAAGCTAAGTACAAAAGAGCCAACTAAACCATTGGTGGGAAACCTATGCAGTGTTTAATAGTTTGCAGTTATTCTTCTCATGCAAAAAAATCTCACTGACCTCAGGGAGAAAGAACTATTTATGGGAATAAGGTTATTGTGTTGGTGTAAAAGAAGATTTACCTTCTAAAAATATAGAGTTCATAAATATGCTTCTTTAAAACAGCAACATTCTGGGCATTCTTTGTTGTGAACAATAGGCATAAACCAAAATTGCTGACATTGATTCAAAATAGAAACTTTTCCTGAATGGCATGAAAACTTAAAAAGAAAGCCCACATGGTGAATAAAGTGTATTTTAAATCATTAAGTTACACAGTGGAAAGTATTTATAATGAACTTCTGAGGTGTTGCCAGCTTTGTGCTAATTGGACAACCTTAGTTCTCCATTAAATAGACAGATGGATGAAGCAATTCATAAACCACCCATTCTTATTGGCAGTAGTTGGTGTATCAATTGATATCTGCCCACTTGAGAATAGAATTTTAAATATTAATGCACCATTCAGACATATAAACATCTGTATCACAGTCCTGTTGACAAAAAGGTTGTGCTATAAACTGCACTTACTATAATTATATCTGCAAATATTCTATTCAAAGTGTCATTTTGCTTGTCTTTAAATCAGTGCAATGCAGGAAAATAATATAACTAAGCTACCAATGATGGCATTGGCAAAATTTAAGTGTTAGACTGCTGCAAAGCAAAGTATTAACTGCATGGTATGTGTGATCCTGCTCCCCAGTGACTAGAGATAGTAGTATTCACAGAAATCCTGTTCTAGCAAGTAGAAAATGTTTAAAAATGTTGTATATCAAACCTTGATTAGCAGTTATCAACCTTGATTTTAGTTCCTAGTGTTATTGCTAGTAAGTCAGATGTCTGATACTGAAAAATTCCATGAGGCTGAGAAGAGGAGCTACAACTCCTTGTAAATATTTTGTCAAGGAAGATTGTCAAAGAGACATCAGATACTACAAAACTGCATCCAAAAAAGTAAGTGTGAAAGAAAACCAGAATGGCATATACACRTTATACTCTATATTAGCAAAAAGATTTTAAGCTGAATCAGAACTATATAGGATAAAATGGTCATTTGTTCACTGCTAGTACGATCTGCAACCTTTACTAAACATTGGACCTTCTAATAAAGGAGATGACAAATGCCATATTATAAAAACGTTCAAGAAATCAATGTTGACACAATGATCTAACCATATATTATCTGTTCCATGAGTGCATTCTTTTAAAATTATTTCAGTTTCCAACATTACAGGCAATAGCAAGGAAAATGTCAGGCATAAGCACTGTTTGAGAATCACCTGCAGAGAGGGCTAAATTGAGCAACATGCATTCAGTGAACTCTCAAATTAAAGCCTAGGTGAACCTAGACTAACCTGCTGAAGATTGAAGACTGAATATTCTCCAGGGAATAGAATTACATCACCATAGAATTATTTATATGACAGGTTAGACGATAATATTTTAATAGCAGCCATTGTACTATGTATTGTTGCTGTGAGTCAGAATTAAATTATTTAAAACAAATTCTGTAGGGTTTTTTTCTTTTTTGATGGTTCTAGGAGATCAGAAACTTTTTGGGTTTTGCATTGGACGATTGGTTACAGGAATGTTTGATTAATTCTGCATATCAGAGGTTAAGTTTAGACATTAAAACAAGTTTGTTTTATTTCATAGAACACTCTAGTGATTTATTCAGATGTAAGTATAAAGGAACTTTGAAAATTGTGGAATGAGGTCTCTCCCATTCCTCACTATGTGCATCTGCTTCGTACAGAACACAATGATCTTCTGCATGAGAAGTTAATGGCCATTAAAAATGGCCTCCCAGCAAGGCCGTATTTTTATATAACTGAGATGAACCAGGGTCAAAATCAGTGGTAATCAGCACTGGCAAAGGAAGTACATCACTATGAGAAACAAGCTCAAATCACATCGTGAACTGCACTGAAAAAAAGCCAGCTCTTGGAACCAGAATGAATCATCTAATTGTGGAATTCTTTTATATCTTGGTCATGAAAAACTGAAGATAACTCTCTGGAGAATGGAGAGGTTACACCTGAATGCTTTTGCCGTTCTTTTTAGATGTGCATAAGATGTTGGGATTCAGGATTCTCTGTTTTTTTACTATGAATTAGGGCAAATACTCAGGAACATATTCTGAGAAAAAAATTAATTGCTTTGTTCTATGTGTAGATTCAGATTTCTTTTGATCAGTTGTAGAGTTACGCTTATCATGTTTGAGTGTGGATTCAGGTAGTCTTGGGCAAATAAAGCCATGCTCAGATTTGGAAGTGTTTGTAGATAAGTGAATGTTTGTTGCAGAGTTTGATGTTGTTTATTAGATAGTTCACTGAATCAGAAAAGGTCCATTTTACAGAAGATCCTATACCATATGATGATGCAGCCATATGCTCTTTGGTGTCCCACTGTGGTTCTTTATGATCAAAAGAGGTCTTGCAGGTCTTGGGAGTTCTATCAARTCCCTGCAGATGCTGCATTGTGGTATGTGAGAGCTGGGGGAGAATCCTGTCATTCCAGGAGAGAAACCCTTCCCGTGTGACCATGTTTCCTCTCCTGTCTATGGCTGCTATGGAGGCAGTGCAGGGTAATAACGGGCAATGCTCTTGGGACACCTGAGATTAAGGAATCTCCTAGAGGAAAGTACAAAGAAAGGGTTGCAAGGGTAGGTAAGGCTGTCCTTTCTTATTGGAGTTTCCTCTGGAGCCAACATGCTGTTGGCCAGACTGATCGAGTACAGCATAGTGGAAATCAGACCATCCAAAGTAGGTGCTTTACTGTGTGATCTTTGTCAAAAATTGAATACCAAAAAAAGTGTGTTTTTTTCTGGATCTAGTATACTGGTTTAAACTGCTGGAAACACAAAAAAAGCTGAGGCCTGGCTCTTTTCACAGCCTTTCTCTTGCAAAGGGTTTATAGTGTGGTATTCTCCACTGCACCAAGGCCATTGTCACAGCACACTGGGCAAACAGCTGCTCTGTTGGAGAATGTTCAGCTTCCTGYTTGTTGTTGGTGCTTCTCTGTTGACTTTTCTCATGGAAGAAGAGGTGCAAGAATATTTTAATTATCATCAAKGACAGGGACTGATTGAGGTAGTGAGTTTGGCTTTGCCTGAAGGCTGTTGGGGACCARGATCAGAGGCCCCATCTCTTTAGAACTTGRGAGGCCTGCAATGTCTGGAGGGGASGTCATGTGAAACATGTTTGAAAAATGGTGCCATGAGCAGCATACTGAGATCTGGAATAGAGTGCTACTCTGCTSACTTGAAGACCTTAACTTCCAGGAGCCTTAGCAAATATTTTTGTTTACACTCTCCCCCACGACATGCTCCATTTCACAGGGGTATTTCTCCTAGGATGTAGGAGATAAGCTCGTAGTTTCTCCTCTTCAGGATTTTCAACTCCTCTCATGCTTCGATTTAACCTATGTTCTGAAGCAGGGCATTCCCACATCTGCTCTTCTTTTTTATGCAGTTCTGGAGCATTCTTTAGGCTGCACTAACATGGAGGACATGAGTTTACACACTCCCACGAAAAGCAGAGAATCAACATTTCTCAAAATAGGCAAGAATTCTGACCTTTTGATTATTGGGTGAAAAGAAAATATTATATTTTCTAAAGCAGGAGTTGAACAGTTTCATGCCAGTTCTGACAGGGTTGGAAGAAAAGGCAAACAGAGTAAAAGTAAGGTGTAAGACTTGACAGGAGTAGAATTAGGTGCTGACATGTCTCCAGGGTAAGATGAGAAATTTTGCAAATGCCTGTGTCACTTGATTGTTGACACAGATGCTCACAGAAATCTTTAAGCACAAATTCTTCCTCCAGTGAATCGTGATATCTCTGCTAGAATTTATAATATTTTGTKCTTATGGGGTTTACAGTATTTCCTTTTTGGCAGGCTTTAATAACTGCCTCTTCCATACCCTTAGGAAATGTCAAGAGTTATTTATTACAGCCTAGGAAATGCTGAGGCTTGTGGCTGGGAGTCTTAAACATTTGTATTTATTACCATTTATCTAGCCACAGTATTAATGTTAAAGTACAAAGTAACTAAGAAGTTACAGGATAGGAAAGCACTGAAATTCTTAAGATCAATTTACTCAATCAAACAGAATATGTCCCTGGACAAAGGGACACTGATTTCTGACCAGCAATTTAATCCAAATTTTGAAGGATATAGTAGGAATTAATGGATATGTAGCCTATGGATAAAGGAAGGAATTTCTCCCTAGGTAGCAATTACGTTTGCTACACCAAATATTGCAGTTTGTGAAATCCAATCTTCTTTGCAACTTAAGTGCAAATTAATATTTGGTTTCAAATATTTTTCCGTGTTAACTACTAAAACATGACACAAGGCTCTCTGTTATGATCGGATTATTTTGACTACTAGAGAGATGCCTCTTCCCAAACTAAGATGCAAATGAGTTCATACGCCGAAGCCAGTAGTAGGGATTTTATTCAACAGGAAGTGAGAGACAGTGAGAAATAGAAAGAAATAGAAAAGAAGGAGGGAGGGGAGAGAAAGACAGTGTCAGAGAGACAGATCCGCCCCTGTGGATCCCTCAGCAGCCTGTTGGTCCTTCTTCACTCTGGTCTTCTTGGTGGTGGGGTCCTATGAAACACAGACTTCCATGGGTTAATGTACATTCAGGTGCAGGTGGGGATGCCAAGCAYCTCCCTTGTGGGGGCGAGTTTTACCCTGTCTTTTGCTAAACTGCGGATCTGTTGCAACACTGGATCAAGCGCAGTTCTCAGGTGGAAGGCCTCAGGAATGAGGCAGTGGGCTATGGTTTTTCCCCCTGCCAGAGCTGATTTTCAGGAGAGCTGATTCTTTGTGGATTCATTCTTCTCACCTCAGCCCTGTTTACTTCTTAGACCTGAGATAATTGGACAATACTTCCACTTTTATTTTATCTCAAGTTCCTGTCAGGTGGTTTAACCCACAGTCCAAACTCCTGAAATCCAGAAGGCATGTTTTGGAGCTGGTGGTTCAGTGGCTGCAGACGAGCAGTTGCTTCTTTATAGGGTTTGCTACAGTGGGAAAAGTCCTTCGTTGATCTTAGCAATATTTGAACTATTAACCATTAACATCTCTCATACTTTCCCATTAAATTTAAATGCAATCTTTTATGCAATTATAACCATTTATAATTCATCTTTTATGCAATTATAACCATTTATAATTCATAAACTACAAGTTGTAATTAACCAATTAAACTGCAAAATAATTACTTAAAACAAGAAATAAAAAAAAGAGACAAGTATAGAAAGAAGCAAGTCATTAACTAACTGTGCATGCATTTAAGATGGAAATTAATTAAAAGCTTTTTTGTTCTGGGAAAAAAGTCATTCTGGACCAGCTTCCCAACAGCACAGCAGTGGCAGCCAGCCTACAATTATTTTAAGAGCTTTCCAAGATTATTGCTCAGATAACTTGGCTGCAAAAAATAGCAGAGGAATGATCTTTTATCTGTTAGAGTTCCTTGTCAAGCTTATAATCTGTGTATTTTGTTTCTTTACAAGTTCTTCACACCAATACATGACTAGAAGAATAATACAGAATTACATGTGCTAAATAGTGCATTTAGACTAGGCTCTACTAACTGGGTTTCTTTGCAAAATTTGTTAGTGTCATATTGCTTTCAGGAAATTGAATGTCTTCTTTTCTTGTAGAACAATACCTATTTAGTTAGATCTATTCAGCATTTATTGCATTGTATTTTCCTTTTTCTAACTACATCTGAAGAGAATAAATCGTGTCCCTTTGTTCTCTCATGCACAAAAGCTTTCAAAAATAGAAAGAAAAGAGTACCRTCAGAAAATGAAATAGAGTTCACCYTCAAAGTATTGCATGTGACTGAAAATAAAATAATTCTATTTCATGGACTGATGTATTTTCAGTGCTTTTTCTATCTGCAGATTTACTGTCATGTCAGAAGAGTAACTTGAAATCTACAGCAAGGAAAAAGAAGGAAGATATCTGTACTTCCTTCTGGGACATATTATTACCAAATACCTTCAGTTTCTAGATTATTGGTTCATTGGATGCAGCACAGAGATTTTCTTTGACCTTTGACCTTTTGAGTTTCAAAAAGCCTGAATCAGCAAAACAAACCTCTCTAACCACACAAATGCAAATGGTATCAGTTTAGAAGAGCTCATTGGCCTTGAAACCCAGCTAGCTCAACAGAGCCTGAGTATTACTAACATACAGCTACACRGCTTTGAATCACTAAGTATAATACATATTGCACCACTTTGGAAACATTTGGGCTAGACAAAAAAGTAATGAGAAATACTCTTTCATTTTCACTTTCAAGGAGTTCAGTGAGATAACTAAGTTTATCAGAGGAACTGAGAAGACAATGTAATCCATTCTGCTTGACGCCTTTCAAGCTGCAATTAGATAACTGGCAGTCATTCTGATACCAGGCATTAAACCACACATGCCCCAAATCTTATCTGAACTCATACTAAAATTAGTACATTTGGCAAGATCTGAGGAATTCAGGTGTGAAAACGTGCGCTTTGAAAATCATCTCTGTAGTTTTGAAAGGCCTATTCAATCTGCAAATCTGTCTAAAAGTGTGATTTGTGCTGAACGAAACGTTCACAGTTTAATGTAAAATCCAGACAAGTTCCTGGAAACTGAATGCATACAATGATTGCATTTCCTACTTCTAGTGCCTCCCATCCTAAAATAATTTTTAGGTCAGTTGAAAAGAGGTTTCTATGGTATGCTGACACTTTCTAGGTGCTGAGATTGGTGAAAGAGAGACCTGATTACCTTTGTAGATATGACAAGCATGTGAAATTTGCATAACCAACTCTATTTTGCTCATTGCTAGTTCTTTTTTGTTCCTTTGATTGCAGCTACAAACCCAGCAATCCATTACTCCACAGAATTCACCCTCATCTGGTGGAAAATCTTCCTAAGAGCAGGGCTGATGACACAGGAAAAGCGCTGGTGGTTTGAGAGTGGGTCTGAACTGCACGATGCTGTGTGGTCCAGAGGCACCCTACAAAGCTCTGGTCACAAGGACATGGTAGCTGGTCTAATATAGTATTTTGGACTTGATGGTAGCCTGGGAAGAGAGCTTCCCTAGAATCTAATCTTGATAACTAGATAGGAAAAATTCACAGAGACTGCAGAAGGTATTACATTTCGCCCAAAAACTACTTTGAGGACTCAAGTAAGGCTTAAATGATACAAAGACTTTGAATAAGATATCTGTATCGGACTATAGGAGTTGACTGGAATTTTGAAAGCAACGTGAAAGCCTTTAAAACACCAAAATAATTGTAAGAATGATACTGATATTACGGAATCCTTCTTCACATCTTGAGGGTAATGAGACATTTTCATTTAAAAAAAAAAAAAAAGTTATTGTCTAAATTATCAGTGAATGTGAGTTGTCCTTCACTGAGTCGCAAAATGCAGCTTCAACTTTGTAATTATATACCACCATGCTATACTATTCAGTGGTTGATCTAATATGATATGTGAATTCAGAAAATCAATGTTAGGAACAAATAGCATGCCAGTAATATTCTAACACACCCTCTAATAATATTAGAAGAAATAGGAAAGAAAGTGTTTGTATAACAAATACTTAAAAATTTTATTTACACACAGAAATATATACACACGCATGCCATAGCTGATCTCTGTTTAAAGATGGTATCTGTTATTATGTGTGTTTCCAGAAAATTTTGTAGTAATATAGTTCAGTCAGAAATTTTTCTTGGCACACCTGTTCTTAATACCGTAAATTCAACATAAAATATAGAAAATATCTGCATTTTTACCAAATGTTAAAATTAGAGTTTGCTGTGASTTGTTGTGGTCCATGGTCTGGGGTGAGTAATAATATACAGAAGGACTCTGGTACGTCAGCAAGTGCTGAGATATAGCAGTTCAATAAACTTTTCTGCTCCCCAGGTTCCCTACAGAGTGCTTGYGGCTGGAACAATTGAAGCTATTTGCTATTGCTCAGCTGCTCCTCCCCATGTTCATAAACACAGTGGTGTGTCCACATAAGGTACAACCAGTGAGTGCTGCAACTACAAAACTGGGAGAAAGACTGAGATGCAGGTTTTCCTGTATGCTTAGGTGCCTTAAGCACGATGATTCTCGTTATTAGCATGCACATGTGTGTTAGCAAGGTGTGAGAGGTACTGTGTGCAACCTGACTGCACTTGTTTTCTACTGATGAAGAGTTCCCTTGGCTGGATCTTTCATTTGCCTTTGGCTTGGGCGTTTGTGGCACAGAAAGGAGGTGAAGAGCACGGGCCAGAGAGTGWCCGTGGAATGTTGTCCTCTCAAGGGGAGATCCTTGTACTGAGTGCAGTGGCCTGTGATATGTCCTGCTCCTCTCTGTAAAACAATGTGGTGGTTTTCCACTGCTCTCAGATGCTTAAGCCAGGAACAGCTTCTTGGTATGGTTAAGGTTGCACAGACACATATTTTGGCCTGTGGCATCAAGAAAGTTGAGCGAAGACCAGGTAATGTGCTGTGCACACGTGGTATGCATCTCTTGCTGTGAGAGAGCCTTTTAGGTTTGCCATGTACTTAAGGTATTGGACTTAGCAAGTCTAGCCTGGGGTGAGAGGATAATTCCTTCATCAGTTTAGACTCTGTTCTTCTCCAGTGCAGTGGTGCTGTAGGTTGTCATAAAAATGGACAGACAAACTGGGAGAGAAATATAAGAATATGCAGGAGAGAACTGAATATGGAATATTCTCCCACCAGTGGAGGAATCACTAGCAGAGATGATGACTGATATGTGGCATTCAGATTACGCTAATATGATTATGGTATAATATTGAAAAAAAAAAGTGATTTTTCTTTACTTGGCAACAATATACTGTGTCGTGTACTGAACCCTCAATGGAAATATTGATTTTTGGAAGCCTTTTTTAAAAATAAATCATTGCTAAATAGGCTTGACAAACATGATTGCCTCCTATGACAAAGAAACTACCCAGATGGATGAGGGCAGAGCAGTAGATATTGTCTACCTCAATGTCACCAAGGCTTTTGACACTGGCTCTCACAACATACTCATAGGCAAACCCAGGAAACGTTGATTGGATGAGTGGACAGTGAGGTGGATGGAGGCCTGGCTGAACGGCAGATCCCAGAGGGTTGTGATCAGTGGTACAGGGACTGGTTGGAGGCCTGTCACCAGTGGTGTCCCCAAGGTTCAATACTGAGCCCAGCATTGTTTAACTTGTTCATCGATGACCTGGATGAAGGGGCAGATGCCTCCTCAGCAAGTTCACCGATGACACAAAGCTGGGAGGAGTGGCCAATGCCCCAGAGGCTGTGCAGCCCTTCAGAGGGACCTTGACAGGCTGGAGAGATGGACAGGGAGGAACCTTCTGAAATTCCACAAACGGAAATGCAGGGTCTTGCCCCCGTGGAGGAATAACCCCAGGCACCAGCACAGGCTGGGGCCTGACCTGCTGGAAAGCAACTCTGCGGAGAGGGAG
>RAHM01000015.1:548653-845237 GCA_003713295.1 Parotia lawesii
AGCACTGGAACAGATTGTCCAGAGAGGTTGTGGAGTCTCCCTCACTGGTGATATTCAAGAACCATCTGAACACAATCCTGTGCAATGTGCTCTAGATGGCCTTGCTTGAGCAGGGAGGTTGGACCAGATGACCCAATGTGGTCCTGGCCAACCTTATCCACTGTGCGATTCTGGGATTAAACCAGAGAGATATGAATAATGAGACTGAAGGGTTAGATATTATAACTGGCATAGAGGAAAGAGTCTAGAGAAACAAATATCTTCGGGCTAGAGAGTGGAAATTTGAGAGATGTCTATGAATTCACAGAGATTTCAGAGATGCCTATTGTTTTCATTAATTGTTGAGAACAGAGGAGGAATTATGTGATTTAAACTAGAGCATGGGCAATTTAATTAGATACCAAGGCAAACTTTAACAGGACAGCAGAAGAAGTCCCTTGCATTTCAGTCCTTGCAAGTATCTCAGGCTAGAGATAACCCCCAGCTGTCCTTGCCTGTAAAGTTCTTGTCCTTGTTGATAAAAGTCTCTGGCTATGGAAGCTTTGGTGTAATCACTAGACAGGGAGACTACCCTGCTCTTTCTTGTCATGCTGCTTTGTCTGGTGGTCGACAGCATTTCCTCCTACCCAAATATCTTCATCTGCTTTTATTCCCTGTTCAGAAGAACACTGACAGGATAATAATGACTCCCCAAATGCAGAGACTGCAATTTTGAGTGCCTCTTACATGGGCTACATAAGGAGTAAAGGAAGAATTAAAAACAAAAAATTCTTTCCTGAACATTTCAGGAAAGACAGAAGCTATAAATCTGACTTGATATTGTTATGGATAATGATATTTCAATTGATGACATGCATATATTTAGGTGGTGCAAATCAGCATTGTTTCATCTGGCTGAGCATGATCACTGATCTTTTCTCCRTGCAGATACTGCATCTTTTGTACTTTCAACAAAAATTGTCAGTGAGCAACAATCTACTGATAAGCCTGTGGACAAAAATCATGCTGAATAAGAATTAGAGATGGAGAAATAAGATATCCGTCCTTTGGTGATTCAAGTTTATTTTTTGCTGTCGTATATTCTCCAGAGTTCTCCCTCTACATTTTTTTTTTTAGTTAACTGAAGGAAGGATGCTTTTTTTTTCCTTGGGAGTTTTTAGAGACCAAGAGACCTTCACTGTTAGGGGGTTACAGTGTTGGGACAAAAATGTGTTACTAGTGCTGTAATGCTCTAAAAGGGTCACTCATTTGTCTATGTGCAGGGCTGGTCTTTCAGCTTTTGCTCTGTTTTCTTTTCAGTAATTGATAAAGACTTCTCACACCTTCAGCCCCTGTAGCTAGCAATTACTCATTCTGTTTTGCTGCCTTTATCTTTTTTTTTGCAAGCTTTAACTCATCTTCTGTAGTCTTCATTGGTTCTTTCCCTTTRTTTCCTTTAGATCTTTCATCTGTTCTTAGAAAGTCATATATTTCACTACTAATTGATTGCATTTTTCTGTCAGTGAGACTATAGTCTTTTATGTGTTAATTAGTGTCTTGCAAGATTCTCTGAGCTGCAACCACACCCAGATGTTCTAAGTGTCTCTTCTTGTCATAGCCACATCARCTTTTTATGTAATTATTTTCATCAAATTTTTCATTTGAAATCCAGTAGCTGTGTGAGGCTCTCTGGGACAATTCCATGAAGCTAAAAATTTAATTGACTGCATTAGCCATGCTAATATCTTGGGCTGGGCCTGACTCCCACCATATTCAGCACTCTGTGTAGAGTGTTAACCCCCTTTCCTGACCCTGTAAGAGCTTGCACTTTCATTTTTTCAAAATCAAATATGTTTTTCATCATTCTTGGTCTAGACGAAAGCCTAAAAGACGTACTGCCTGTGGAGTCCAATCCCAGAAGGCAGAAAAGAACTGAAAACATCATTTTAAAATGTCACAATTCTGACGTAATTCTTGTGGGCTTTTTGGTCTGCCTAATGATTCTTGGATGTTGGTAATCGCCTCTGATCAGCAGCCTTGATGCTTCACATCCTCAATTTGAGACACAAATAGTTCTGTTAGTGTAGGAGTTTAGGAGCTAAGGAAAGGTTGATCACTGACAATTTTTGTTGATCTGATGGTGCACAACATTAAGTGAAATTATAAACCCTTGCATAACCATTTTAGGCTTTAGACAGATCTTCCTCTGAACCAATGCTTCCCTACTCATGAATACACCTGGTAAAGAGCATCTTGACAAAGAAACTAAAGAATTAAGCATCCTATAAAATCTATCCATCTTATGATATAAATGACTGATGGTGCCTTTAAATTTGTGTCAGAGCATACCACAGTAATGCAATCTTATTCTCTGCCTGTCTCCAAGTTTAGGCACTTACATGATCAATAGAGTTCACTGAGTGAGACATTCTCGTTAATATCATGAGTACTAAGAATAAGGGGAGGAAAATTCAAGACTTCATTGCATTGTTAAACGAGAAAAAGTATCTCACAGAATATCCCCAGGGGGTTTTTGAGTATTAGAACTCAAATTTTTGTGCTTAGGGCTGTTTTGACCTCAGTAAGAAAAAACTACTTTTTCTACCTCACTGTAGAAAGATTTTTTTCTCTTCATCACACTTCATTCAGGCTAAAAAATTAAAGAACTGTTTGCACTCATTAAAAAGCAAATGAGRGGAAAGCATAATCAGTTTTGAATTCAAGTAATTGACAGTGATCTATTATTTTATCTTGTTATAAAGAAATCTCATAGAGATTAAAAAAACAAGTGAAACTTTTTTTTAGGAAACCTTTTAAATTTCACTTTTTTATTACAGGTCAATAACTCTGGGTATTAAAGGGATGATGTTTTGTTTCATTTAGGAGTTGGAAATAGATTTCTCTCTTTGATTTCATCCTAATGGTAAGAATTTCTGGACGGGTTAATTAGTTAACCCCTATAATCTCTACCTTTTTTCATGCAAGTATATGATATTACTTCTAGGAGAAAGCGTTATGTCTCAAATGAGTGCCTTTCAACTTGACTAACACATTAAATGAGCCTGTTCATAAACAGGAAGTCACAGGGAACAGTTTGAAATGCATTACTTTAGAAAGTTTGCAAGTGTCTAGAACAATTTTGCAGCTTCGTAAGTCTTCAAGGTCATGCGGGAAAGCTCGAGGCTCAAAAAAGTTGGAGGGAACAGCTGCAGTTTTTGAAAACAGTAAAGGCAAACTTGAAACGTTAGTCTTATCAAAGCTTGGCTGTTTTCCTATCACAGGCAGTAGACGCCACTAATCTCTTCCTTTTGTTTAAACAGATGCYATTTGCTTGGCAAGCAGCTGAATTTTAAATGCAGGAAATTATTATACAAGGGGAAAAATTATGACTGGAGGTTAGAAACAGAAGGTTAAGTTCAGGAGAAAATCTTATTTTCTCTGACATCTTCCAAGCTGTGTGAGGAAAGTTCTCCCCCAATGAGAACTATAAATTTTGATATTTTTCCATATAAAAAAGGTTTTTTTGTGATTTTTTAAAAATTTTTTTAAAACTGTTTTTTTAGTTTCCAAATATAATGATGATATTCAAGTAGTAAATAGTTGAACCCTGTGGATAGATTTTGTTTGCGTGATTGCATTTGATGTTAGTGAAAGAGGAGAAGGAATAATTCAGGGGATCGCAAATTCTCCCTCTCCTTTTGATATATCATTATACAGCTCCTTTTTAGTCTAGCTAAGTCAGGTTAATCAACATTCATGACATGGAGGCACAGGGGTTTTGGTCCATTAATTGCCTGTAGCATATCAAAGCTCAGCCATTTTTCCTCATTTTTTGAGAATGGATTGGAAATCTTATGAAGGGTGGCTATGCTTGGGATGGATCTCAGCATCCACAGATTTCTTCTAAGCCACCAAAAACATGTAAGCAGAACATCATGGAGTCCTGATGCAAGGCAAAGCTTCTGGACATTTCTGTTTTGACTTAGGCAAGAAAATGATGCTTTGTATTGTACATGGAATGATTAATCAGCTCCCAGTAACTTTTAGATAATGTGTCAGTAGCTGCTATTTTTGAAATCAGCAGTAACCTGATTTAAAAGCTGGTTCCACCTAAGCATACATGTTCTTTCTCAGAGCACACAAAACTCATGTGGCTGAATATGATTTGGAGATATGGGTCTAATCTGATCTGCTCAGCTCAAGAAAGGGTTAGYTTTCAGGGCTAAGGAATAAAGGTTCTTGCTGGAGTAAGTTTTGCCTCTAGCCATTCTCAGAACTTCTCAGATCCAAACACAACAGATGGTACCTCTTGCAATACAATATCTCCTTAACATCATGCTGAGGTTTTAGTTTGGTACGGGCTCTCAGCACTGATTTCTGCAGTGCTGTTTTGTTTCGTTTTGGTTTTTTTCTCTTTTATTGAGTGGCTCCCATTTCTGTCAAGACATAACATAATTAGCCAGTTATGGTTGCCAAGATCACTAACAGAAGTGATTCAGTAACACTCTCAATTTTAAAGTTGATTTCTTCTTAGTACTTCGTTACCAGGAAGCAAAGAAAAAACCCCAATTCCCTGTGTTCTCACCTTCATTCTGTATTCTGCTCTGTCCCAAGATACATTCTCTTCACTCCCTGCATTCCTCTGCTCCTGCTGTTAAGAACTGATTATTGAGAGATGCCTCTGCCTGAATTAAGGTGTAAATGAGACGATATACCAAAGTCAACAGTACAGATTTTATCTAACAATAAAATGTGAGGTAGAGAGATAGAAAGAAATAGAAAAGAGAGGAAAGGGAGAGAGAGAGAAAGAGTAAGGTAGTCACCACCTGTGGCTCCAGAAGTGTCCCATTGGTCCTTCTTTACTCTRGGATTTTGATGGTGGAGGTCCCCAGATTGTTCCAAACTTTTCATTGTTTATGTATTTTAGCAAACACAGGAATTAATGCTCGTTGGATACACAGCTCTCTTATGCTGTTGGTTAAATTATTCCCTTGCCTCTAAGGCTATTTAGTCTGCATTCTTGGTCTTTCTCTTCTCTTGAGTCAGTGGGATGTGAGTTGGTGGTTGTGATCTCGCCCTGCCAGAATTGCCTTTTACTCAGTCCGAGCTGATTTCAGCACCACTGCTGAGTTGGCTTTCCTTGTTGCTGTATTATTTATATCCATTATCAGTGGTACATTCTTCTCCCCCACCTTTGTTAACCTCCCCCTAGACCTGAGATAACATTCAGACAATAGTACCACCTTTACCTTATCTCAAGTTCCTGTCGTGGTGGCTGAATTTACAGTCCAAGCTCCAGGTATCCACAGAGGCATATTCAGGGGTGGGGCTTCAATGGTCGTTTCTGGTCAAAAGTGCCATCTGTCCCATAACTTGGGGGGATCTTTGTTTGAGTGGGGATATGTGTATGAGCAGTTACTTCTTTATGCAGTTTGCCACAGTGGGAATTTTTGTCTGGATGCATTACTCAGGATGTGCTAGCCAGATCTGGCTTCTGCCAGGCTTGGAGTTAGCACCATCCTGTTGCTCCATTCTGTGCTTATCTCACGGCAAAGTCCTTCTGTGGCCTAAACAGTGTTTGAGACAGGCAACTGTGATCTTTAAGTCTTTATACCTCCCACAGGTAGACAGCTGCTCACACAATTCAGGAAAAGAGATGTTTGTGATGATGTTGGGGAAGGCTGGCAGCAGAAAGGTGGTGCATTTTAATTCTTGAATTTGTTCTTGCTGTGCAGGTATTTCATCCCTGGCACAACTCCACCTGTACAGCAGAATGTGAATTTTTCCTTGACTGACTCTTATTTGGCAGAGGCTGTAAACAGCTTAAAAAAACAACAACAAAGAGATTAATTCCTTGTTGCTCTGCTTCTGACATTTCCATCATACTTGAGGGATAGCAGCATGAGGGTGAGGTGGGAGAGGCATAACACTTTTGAAATTATTTGTCTACTGTGATTGGAGATCATTTTTGAGAATTGTTTTGGTACTCCTGTGTCCCGTTTGTTGGGGTCTTCCTAAGGTTCTCAATGCTTGCTGTCGGATCATTAATTTTTAGTAGTGGAGGTCTTTCACTGTGATTTTTTTTTGAATGTTAATTGTTAGTGGTACTGTACTTAAATGCAAGTGCTTACTTTTCCTTTTTTAAAAACTTAGCATGAAGAGTAATTTGTAGGAAAATAAAAGTGAAACTCAGACTTTTTCTTTCCCCAGTTATCCTTACATTTTGGTACTGTACACTATGAAAAGTAGCTTAAGGCTGTTCCTTCATGCATTCTGCCTTCTCAAGGTTTATCAGATACTGTACTCAGTATAGTCCTTAGACAAAACCTTAGAGTTCATTTCCTTTTGTCTATCTCCAAGGACAGATTGTCATTTATGACTTCTGTATCTCTTGCTGTTTACTGATAAATTCTTTTTGTGGTGTGTTCTCACAGTGAACATCAGAGGTACTACTCTAAAACAAAATTGCGTGAATATTTCTGTTTGTCAGTTTATGAATTCACCTGAAATGAAAATCAGCAACAGGAGACATTTGTCTCAATATTCCCTCATTTCYTGTATTTTTGAGGTTTAATACGATGCAGTAATTTTTCTTATGTTGTGATACCTTAGGCTTCACTATAACAAGAATTAACAAGGAGGGAGAGGGTTTATGAATTTACCTTCACCTAGCAAAGGCAGGGTTACCTCTGAGAAGAACAGCTATTGATAAAGCTATTTTTCTAATAAAATATCTCATGAAATAAGAACATGCTTTAGGTCACTGGGGATGGCTTTTGACACCATTCTGATTTGCCCTGTAACCTGTCTCTGATAACACTGTGGCTTTAGACAGCCCTGCAGGATAAGACTCTGATTTATGAATCCTTGCATCACTGTGAGCTTTGGTCTCCAGTTGGGCTTACCTGGACTGAATTTTCCACATTTGGTTCCTGGGCATTACTAGGCTGCTAGGGGTTTTTGGTGGTTTGTTTGTTTCTAACAGCTGCAAGTAAATTTGCTGTTTCTATTTTTAATATAGCCCTTGATACTGGTTTGCTTACATTGCCTTGGTAGTAGTTTCTTTAAACAGCTGACCAGTCTTTTAAGGGGTCCACATTCATCCTTTAATGACTGTACAAGTTGCTATCACTTCACTGGTACCTTTTCCATCTTGAATGCTCAATAGCCTTCCAGTCTGTACTCCCTCCATAGAATACAAATAAAATAAATGGTAATAAGTAATATTATAAMGTAATAATATTACATGGCATATACTTTTAAAAAAAGTTGCATAAAAATTATGGAAAGAAAATTAAGAATCTCTATGATCTGGTTCTTGCTTTAGATTTTGTGTCAAAGGTACTCATGAATTGTTTGCTCATGGTTACACTATGCCTCAGGAGTTTTCATCCTTAGGTTCAATTTCTCCCTGAACTGCATGCTAGAGATTCTCCTTGGCCATTGCAGGCTCCTAGAACAAATTAAGTCTCCCAATTCCAGAAAAGCTCTCCAATGTGGATTTAGAGACAATATTGTCATTCTTCAAAGATATGTAGATGGATACTTCCAGTGTACCCTAGTCCTTCAGCTTTAGGGTTTACCTCTCCCATAAGTTGCAGTCCTATGATGTTTTGGGATGTGCCTCTGCCTTCAACTTCCTTGTCTTCACAGAAAAGGATTGTGGCACTTGGGTTGGGTTTTTCCAGTAAAAGACAGGAGGCTGGAGTGCTTTAAGACCTGTCTAAGGATGACAGAAAGGTAGTAAGGACTTTGAGCCTTCGAAGGTGGAGGTAGAGATCTGCAKCTTTTGCTGGATTTGGTCTCACAATTCATCCCAGCCTGTTTGCATAGGGATGTACTTGAGTATATCTGGCTTTGAGGGTATTTGCACAAGTAAGGGCCTGGCCTGATGGCTCTTCTTCAAATGAAAGCCTTAGSTTTCATTGCCAGTTCCTCTCTCAGCTTGTCTTATGAGCTCCATGGTTGCGTATTTCTTGCTCGTTTTGTCTCCTCTGGAACGTATTCTCCTTCTTACTCAGAGCATTGTTTTGAAAATTCTGTGAAATTGTGGATTACCTTATTTTTTTGTAGATTGAAATGTTCCTGTGGTAGATAAGGTGTTCTCTTCTGTATATGACTTAGCTGCTAGTACCTAACTGAGGAGGGACTGTTCCCTGCTTGGTGATCCAGTGTGTATCAGGAAAAAATATCTGCCTCCATTGAGCCTTTTAGTGCCTCACAAACTGTTGAATGGATGAGCATTTTTCATACAGACAGAAAAGTAGTTTTGTACTGGTACCTCTCTCTGACTAGTGGTTCAGATGAGACACAGAGGTGATGAACTTTCTGCTGACCATGAGTTTRAGATGACTTATCCTAAACTCCATCTTTGAAGAATTATAAAACATTAAGCAGTTCTTCAGAATGTGGATGTTAAATAAATGAGCTTCTACAATATAGCATTCACATCACAAGCACTGCTATTTCATTCAAATTGTGAAAATGTTTTCAGTAACAGTTACTAATGGTGCAAGTTAGTGAATGTGCAAATGYTGGAAATGTTTTTTTTCCAGAAGTTTAGGTCTAAAAGACTCATTTATTCTACCTTCATTTGCTGGATTAGCATTTCTCTCTGATAACATATTTGTTTAAAGTTTCRTGTCTGAGATTTGTGTAAACCACAGGCATTGTTTTAAAATCTGTCTCTCCACATTACCTTGTGTTTTCATTATAATTGTTTTCTAATAGAATTGATTTTTCTTTTTCTTCAGGAATGGTTGTTTTTTGTCTCATATTTTATTTGGTTTTTATCTGTCTGCTGTTTGGTTTCCCTGCACTTTTCTGTAATAGTTTCCTTTGTGTTTCTGTGTCTCAGGAACGGATGTTCTCAGACAAAGTTTCCCAGGTCAAAGTACTTTTTTTACAGGTGACAAAGGTTTTACTCTGGGAAGAGAAGGCAAGCAAGTTACATCTTTTCTGTTCTTACATGTTCTGCAATTTCTTCCATTTCTGCTGGAGTAGGTTCTGATAAATGCTAAAATAATTGGAATTGAGGGGATTAGCTGCAGAAAATAATTTTTACTTTTAACTCAGGTGATATTCCTAGTGATGGTGATATGATTTTATCATTATACTCTGATATAATTTTCATAGAAACAAAGCTTACATAGTGTTGCTCTTCAGAGAGAGCATTAAGCCAAAGCCTATTTAAATCAACAGTTAATCACTGTCTGACTTAGGCAGTGAATCAGGACCGAATAAACAAATTAATTTTCAGAAGTCAGGAACTCCTTTTATTCTCTTACTGTTCTTCACTTCATGATGATACTTGTTTTTGACAAACATGTTACTGATTTCAGAGATCTCTCCCACTCTTCCCTTTCAGTCGCCAGAGTCTGGTTTGCAGATTCTGTGCCATATCTGCATTCTCTATAACTCTGGTTTCAGCTGTGCTGACCCTCCCATCGAGGTCATATGTGCTTCAAGTAGCAGCAGTTGATATTCATATCAACTCTAAATGTCCTGATCTATGTCAACATTTTTCCCTCTTTATTCAGCCTTTTCACAGGGAGGATCTTTTGCTTTCTGATAGAGGTAACCAAGACACCAATTTATTTCCTTTAGGGAACTGAAACCAGTCTTCCTGAGCTGTCAGATTGCCAATTTTCTGTGTGAACGGCTTTTTAAAGTCACTGAGATGCAGAGAGTATGTGCTTTCTGACCAATTTTTATATTTATAAGGCAAGGTTAAGAGCTTGATAGATTCAGTTTCAGCAGGTACCATCTTAGATGATGTGTCCAAAAGAAGTGGTTATAGGATAATGAAAAATAGATTTTCTCAAAAAAAGTAAAGAATAGAATAAAAAGCCTAAAGTCATTACTTACAATCCAGACAATGTCCTCCCCAAATTATTAAGTAAAAATCACACAATTTCGGTTACACAAATATGTGCTTTTTCATGCCCAAGAACAGTTAGTGAGAAAGGAAAACAACACAATAGTAAAGCTTAAAAAAGCTGTACCTGATTCAATTGACTCTGCCCTTATTGTCAGCATTCAAAAGCAGCAATATTCATTACAATTTTTTTTTACTTAATCAATAATTTGCATATAATCTGTGCAAAAGAGTTACAACTCCTAACATCCCCACTTGAAGCTAGGATAGGTATTTATAACACTGGGCATAAGCCTGCAGGTTTATTCAACCCTCATATTTAGCAGTAATAGTACATTTCATACCAGTGGTGTAACTTAAATTTGGGCTCTATGTTTTTGTTGGTCAGCATAGACTACTGCAGCTTCTGCTGGAACTATGTACATAGTTTTTGATCCTGCATTATTTAAAAATAAAAAAAGAGACAAAGGGTTTTACTTCATAAAGAATAGTAAGCTGTGAAAAAATATATGGAATTGTTTATTTTGTGGTGATATCTACAATTTACAAAATACCTTGCATTGCTTTTGTAACAGTCTTACATAACCTTTTAGACACATTTGTCTGACAGTGTTTCAAAGACAAATAATCAGAATTGCTAGGTACGAGGGAAGTATCAAATTTTATAACACATTATCAAGGCAGACATTTAGCTTGCAAGCAATTAATTTCCAAGGCTTTCATTTATGACTATGATTATCTTTATTTGTGAGGAATACTTTGCCATTTGAATTCCTTGAAGCCGGCACAGATAATCCTCATCCCTCTACATTAGAATTTGTGTTAATTTCAGCTGAAATATTGGAAGTTCTCTGGATAGCTACAAAATCTCACAATTTTTAAAGAATGATAATGACATTTCAGAAGGTAACACTTGGAAGCAGGCAGTTAGAAGGAAGGAACTGCACTACCATAACTCTTTTCAAGGCAGAAGTTTTCCCTTTAAGCTATTTTCTAAATGTCTCATTTACCAACATTGTTCATCACCTTCTGCTTCCTTTGTTCTGGTACTGAGGAATTGGAGATGGAATYCTGTGTCAGCTTTGTAGAGCTTTCTGTGATTGCCAGTTCATTAATATAAAAACCAGGCAGATCATTATGAGTGGCTAGTTTGACCTCTTGCATATCAATGTGGCAGCCCAATTTTACTTGAATCATGTCACTAATTCCACCTGAGCTGTTGTTTACGGTTTAGTGTGACATCCAGCCTTGATTCAAAGACTTTGTGATGGAAAACACAGCATGTGTCTGGAGAAGTAGATCCTAAAATGTTACCATTACTAAAAGAAGTCTGTATTTTATTTTTGTATTTTATGAGATTCAATATGATGCCTCTTTTTGACCTTCAGTGGCTGTGCCCTGGCATTTGCTASTCTGTTAGATTGGGGAAGTATCAAAATTTTTCTTCCCACCCTAGAATTAAACAATTAAATAAGTTCAATGTGGTGTGGGTTTTTTTTCTCTGTTTTGTTTGTTTGGGTTATTTGTTTGTTTTGGCTTGGGTTTTTTTTTTTTTTTTTTTTTGGGTTTTTTTTTTTTTTTTTTGGTCCTCTTTTTGTTTGCTTGTTTTCGTCTTTGCTTAAGGAACCAATGAACCGAGATCAATCTCATAGCTGATAGTTCTTGAGAAATGAGATCTCTTTTGAAAACTCCTCCACTGTGAAACATGTGGCAGGGGAGGAAGGAAGCATACTCTTGCATTGCCAGAGATAATGCATATTTTTACATTTTCATTTAAAAAAAAAATTAAAATCTGGCAGTTATGGGCAGTGAAACATGAGTTGCTTTTCTATTCATTCACTGTTATAGGAGTAAGTGTGCATCTGGGTGCTGCATAACTATATTTTCATGCCTGTTATAACTCTGTAGTGCTGAAAAGGGTGTGAAGAAATCACTTGCTTCCTCCCTTCCCCAAAGACAGGACGAAACACATTTAAACTATTGCTGGCATATATTATTTGTTCAACCAGTTTTTAAAAATGTTTGGTGATGGGAATTCTTCCACCTCTGAAGATGATTCACTCCAGTGTTTTACCCTTTTGACTGCTAAAAATTATTTTAAAGGAAAATTTGGTATAATGCTCTCAAAACTTCATAACTATTGAACAGGGTGGATGAGAYATTTTTCTGTATGTTAAGAAGGAATTTGGTTTACAAAGTCCATTGGGACACTTGAAGAATATCACTTCCTTCTCTTTACTATGTACAATTGTATAAAGTACATTTTGGTTTTTTTTTTGGAAATGTGCCTTTTATCCTCCTGACATGGTTGTCAAAGTCAGTAAAAACTTAGTAGGGATTTCATAATTATCTATGTTTGCAGCTAGGTATTTTTATCCTCCTCATTGCTCAACATCCAGTAACAGAAAAAAAATGACAGTGGTTATCATTATTTTCCATCACTGTCAACATAAGGAAGCACAGTTTCATTGCAGTTAGTGAGGCAGCTGTATCTTTAATGAGACAGTCTGTTATATCAGCTCAGTGAATATGAGATTTCCTTCCCTGAGCCAGGAAATCTTTCATGGCAGTGCAGCATGCTGGATTTGCCTGAATATCTGATGAGTTTGGAGTGTTTCTTGGGCGCATATGAAAAAAACAAACCCAAAACCCAATGAAAAAGCCCCACTTCTAACTGCTATGGTTGGACGCAGCTGAACAACATGCTAGGAGTTTACTGAGGTCGTGGGTCTCGTTAACGTTGGTTGTGTGATCAACGTTTGCATCCAGAACTCAAGTCCTGCCTTGGATGTGTAGCGGTCACAGACAACTCCCTTGCAACCACGTGTGGAGCTGTGTAAGTACAGCCTGTGATTCCTCCCTCCAGTGGTTTTACAGGTCAGGGTAATGATTTTGGTCTCCCGGGTCCACCTATCATGAAATGTCAGCTGGTTCAGTATCTCCATTGGCACTGATGGTTTTTCACCACATGCACTAAAATTCTTTGAACTCTCTTGACTGGTAGAACTGGGGGACTGTCTCAGGCCTTTGCTTGGCAAATCATACCAAAACAAAAAGAAAAATAGTACAGAAGAAATTGGGCAATGAGTAAGTGGTAAGATCTGTGCAGAAAGGAACACTTCAGCATCATTCTCTTCCTGATATTGCCTTGCTCATACTGTGTGAATAAATTTAAATGTGTATTAGTCTCTATGACTGGTCTTGAAATTATATTGTATTTTCATTGTCTTTACTTGCTTTATGTAGAATTTTTAACATTATTTCCAGTTTTCCTGGTGGTCTGCTGTACGGGATGCAAAAAAGGCAAGGTTTTGGATACCCAAAGAATGTTGTGAAGCTTAAAGATGGAGCTTGTAAAAATAGCAGCAAAGCGTGTATGGTGGAAAATATGGATTATTTCTATCAAAAGTATTTAAAAATATGAATAAAATTTATCAAATTATTTCACTCAAGTACTTTATTCAGAGRTAAATAAAAATGCTATTGTAATAATTTTCCTCTTTTTATGTTTATCTCTGTGGTTGGAGGATTTTGTGAATTTCCCAGCTAGAGCCAGATGTTCTGTAAGATTCTGAAATATTCTTTACTGTAATCTCTTTCATGTTTGTAACACTTGCATGAGAATAGATTGGTAAGATCAGAAACAGGTTCGCTCCTTTAAATCTCTAGAAGTCCCTATGTCCTTTCCTCATAAGCCTTATATCCCTCAAAACCTGCACTTTTAGTTGTCGTCTAAGTTAGAAGTCTTTTGCCCACTGCTTTTGATATTTATATTCCTGACAGCTAGACCTTCCCCACTTATTCCTTCAGAAATCCATCAGGTGTGCATTTTTTCCCTTATCTTTGGCATGCAGCAGCTTGTATGACTGTTTTCCCTAAATCCTATTTTTGAATAACCTTCTTGCTTTTGAAGTGTCCCTTTAGTCTTTTTGTGCCTTGTTTTCCCTGCCTTTTTTTTTTTTTTGATTATTTTTGGTGTCAGGATACATTTTCTGTCTTGCAGCATGTGCTTATGGAGAACAGTTGTTCTACCTTCCTTGAGTATTTGTTTGTGGTCACTAGATGTACCCCAGCCCCACAGCTCAAGTTTGTCTGCACTTTGGTATATTTAAGAGCAACGCAAGGCAATGTTTTCCCTGAGAGAGTTAATTATAACATGAAGCAATCACCATAGTCATGTGAAAGGCATGCAGAGGCCACCTAGTTGCTTCCTGATGGCAAGTGAAAACTGTGTGAATTAAAAAATGCACTGCTTGGCCTCTCACTAACAAACCAGCTCAGGCAAATGTGGGAGTAGTCCATGTGTGTGTAAAGCTGAATTCATGTTGCTTACCCATAGAATTAAGTTGTTCATGTGCATGTGAACAAACTCTCACTGTTTCGAGACATGTTTGAAGCATGAGTCTTAGTGATATGTCATACTTTTGAAGTGTGTCTAGAACCATCAGAAAGACCTCTTAGAAAATAACTTACAAAAAAGAAAAGGTGTTGATGTGTCTTTAATCACTTTTGGTACTTGGAGAACAATGGCAACATTTGGTGTACTGACTATTAAGTTTTATTATATGGATTTATGGATTTCAATTTTAGTGTGTAGTTGAGCTCCTATTTAATGGGATGGATACCTATAAACCAAGGAAGTTCTGCTACTTAATCTGCTCACAATTCCTAAAGCATCACAAAATTCTCTTATGAGTCCTATATTTTTTCTGAGCTTTCTCTGGCAGATACAGTGCAACATTTTTACTGATTCTTTGGAAATGGCCTTTTCTTCAGGTGCATGATATCTGATTTGTTGTCTTGCCTGTTACTTCATTCTTGCTTTGCAGTGTGATAAAACTTTAATAATTGAAGAACCGACACCTTCCATTCTTATTTGGAAAACATTCTTTCCTAGGAAATAATGAATGGCACTTACTTTCAGCCAAGTCATACACGTAAAATGAGGGACAGAAAAGTGCATCTTTTCTGAGAAAATGTAAAGTGTGGTGTTTTTCTGGTTTTTTGTTTTTTTTTTTTCCCTGGTTTGCTGTGCCTGAGTGGAGTCTCCTGGCTTAATGAGATGGCATATTCTATAACGATTTCCAGGCAGCTTTACTCTGAAACTGCTGTGATGACAGRTTGCTGAATCACTGTATTATGACTTGCCTCACTCTTAACTAAGTGGTGACCAATGGCACTAAACCACAGCTCTGTACAATTGACAGTGAGCACTCGGTACCACGCCAGTGAGGGCTTGTCACCACAAAAAGCCACCAAAATCTGCCAGGCCTTTACTGATGGCAAGAAGCATGCACAGAGAGGGCAGAATGCAGAAAGATGGAAGGAGGGGAGTTATCTGTGGAACTAAATTTCTAGAGAAGTCATTTGCATTAATTTTTCTTGGCTGGCATGTTCTTCAGTTCTGCTTCATAAAACCACAACTGCAGGGAATTGTCTCATTGCGAGTGTGTGATATTCCTTTTTTTGTACAGATGGGCACAGTGAAAGCTACAGCACTGCATAAGTCATTAAAACTCCTTGGTGTTCAACAAGAAACTTCACTGACAGAATGCTAAGAATAATAGTTACACACCCATTGTACAAGAAAAAAAGGTCTAAATTAAATTAAAAAGTATAATGTCCTCTGCCAGTATGTTATGATGCCATAAGCACAACTCACTTCTTGAGTAATCCAGGGAATGTAAGGAACTCATGTTATGACTTGGAAACAGCCATGTGGCTAGCAAATTTCTTACATATGACTAGGCACCTTTGGTGCTGTCTGGTGCAATTTGGTATGTTAAGCTGTGTGTTTTGTATGAATTTGTTGAGAAGATGAGCAAGTAAATGCACATCTAAGCAAGTCATTATTGTATGCTATCCTGCAATTTTGCCCAGCTAATTAAAGACAGAAAACCACAGTATTAAAGTCAAGGTCACAGTAACATTGAATCAATAATCTGCAATTCTTGAATCTAAAAAAACATAATAATTCCAAATTGTAATGTTGGTAGTGGTTTTCTCATGGACAGTTTTAAGTGGAGGACTGATCCCTTTCCAAGCATATTAATCTAGTCAGTGCTATACATCCACACCGACCTGGGTGAGAAAGGTTACAGATGACCTTCAAATGTATTTATTCAAGGACCTGAGCATTTCCTCTCCTCTTCCACAGCAATCAGTACCGTCTCCTTGTTTTCCTTCAGGCAGTTCCAAAAGTGCTTATAATGATTCCTTATTTCCATTTCCATCTTAAATTATGTTCCTCTTGGTCATTATTGTGCTTGATTTTGTTCTTTTCTTCCTTCCTAAAATGGGACAAAGCCTTTCAATAGAGRTATTGGTAAATTATACGTAATAGCAACAGTAACGCAATAATGCAAGATTTTGTGCCTGAAGTACCTATTGACTTCTTCCATTATTGGCTGATTTTTACTTTTGAGAAGCTGTTAAAATCATAGCTTCCATAAATACACGCACAAACTCACGCAATATATCCATAAACCCATTAAAACCCATTGATGCCTATTCAYTTGAAAAATAAGGTAAAATAGAATGATCAAATTCTTTCTGCTTTGTTTTGTAGTCTCTCACAAAATTTGTTGCTGTTTAGAGTGGGAACCTAGGAGCATGATTGGTCTCAAAATATGTACAGTGAACATGATTTTAAATGATTGAGAGCAGCCTTGAGGAGAAGGGCTTAGGGGTGTTGGTGAATGAGAGGCTGGACATGACCTGTCAGCATCGATGGGCAGTTGCAGCCCAGAAGTTGCGTCCTGGGCTGCATCCAAAGCAGCGTGGCCAGCAGGGCGAGGGAGGGGATTGTGTTTCTCTGCTCTGCTCTTGTGAGACCCCACCTGCAGTGCTGCCTACAGCTCTGGGGTCCATAACCTAGGAGTGAGTCCAGAGGAGGGCCACAAAGCTGATGAGAGATCTGGAACACCCCTCCTATGAGTGCAGGCTGAGGGTTGGGATTATTCAGCCCAGATAAGAGAAGGCTCTGGGACCTTCTAGCATTTTCCAGTATCTAAAGGGAGCCTGCAAGAAAGCTGGAGAGGGACAATTTAGAAGGGCATGTAGTGACAGGACAAGGGGAAATGACTCTAAACTAATAGAGAGGAGATTTAGATTAGAAATAAAAAAGAAATCCTTTACTGTGAGGATGGTGAGGCACAGAAATAGGTTGCCCAAAGAAGTTGTGGATGCCCCATCCCTGGAAATATTCAAGACCAGGTTGGACAGGGCTTTGAGCAATGTGGTCTAGTGGAATGTGTCCCTGGTCATGGCAGAGGGAGTTGGAACTAGATGATATTTAAGGTCCGTTCTGAGCCAGGTTGTTGTGTAATTCTATGATTAACCTTCATCAGACTTGTTGTCTTGATAACTCAAGTTTACATTTCCTCTTTGCACAGGTTGTACAAGGCAGGACACTGACCAAGTTTGGACACGGTCAGTGGCTTAAATTAGTGAAAAGCATTTTTTTATGTCATGGCCTTTGATTTTATAGGGAATGTTTTCTGTTGGTTCTGCCTCAGATATCACTTCTTCATGCTCAATGGCAATTAGATGAACATAAGACTCCAGAGTGTTTGCCGGGCAACCTCTTTTCATTGCAAGAAACTTTTCAACCTTTCATGATAATGTAAAGGTCTCCCACTGAATTAACTTGATTTCACGAGGACATCCATAGTGAGATGATATACAAGTATGAATGCATGGAAAGGTGAGTAGGGAATCTTGGCTGAAAGAAAAGAACTGTACTTCCTGCAAGAGGCAAAGGACATAGGACCACAAATCAACAAAACCAAAATCCTGTRAAAGTATTAAACAGTCTAAACAGTGTGCATTCAAACAGTGATGTAAATGACTCATGGTTCTCCAATGTCTTCAGCAGTTAAAAAAAATCTCCTTCCTGTAAGTGACAGTGAACTAGGGAACTAATTTGCACTATAATTTACACTGTGGCTTTGTTCACAAAACGCATGATATATTTTATTACAATAATTTCTATTCATAATGAAATGATTAGCATCCTCCAATGTGTGCCTGAAATTTGAACCTATTTCCTTCATGTATCTTACACAATTTGAAACATATCACTTAATTGGGGTTGTCATTTAGCTGCCAGCTTTACTGGAATAGATTTTTGAATCCATGTAGGACACATTGTAGTTGAGAATGAGGTTCCAGGTATCTAGTGGTCACTTCATGGTGCTCCAAATAAATATGACAATTTAGAGAGTATAAAATTAGTCTCATCTGCTAAATGCATCCTGCTGTGAAATTGCAGCCAGTTAGAAAAGGAAAGATGCCCTTAGCATAGAAAAATGGTTTGAGAGAATATGAAAGTGATAATGGAAAATGTAATAGATGCCAGAAATAATTACACAGGTGACTTCCACAGAGTATGACTGCTATTCCTTATATTTCTTCAGAAAACACAAAGCCTGTTATTAATTAAACTGCAAAAATAGGAATCTGCTGTAGTTCTTTAACCATCAAATAGTCTAGTTTTCTTTTATATGCGTTATGTTCTTTCAAAGGATACTTGTTTCTGAAATCTTTTTCTGTGGAAACAAAGGATCATTTATTATTCAACTTTTGGGGTTGTTCTATTCTCTGTCTTAATCTCTTGAAGTACTGCTCTGAAACAACTTAGCCAAAGGAAAGCTAATATGCAGGGGTGTTTTTATAGACGTATACAGAGCAAATAATTAGTGCAGGACAAATGGCACTGCTCTGAATATTGACTGTAAAAAACACTGATATTGCAAACCATCCATGTGTATGAAAAATATAAGGAAGGTGAAGAACTGGCAAAGGCATCAGGGTATTGCTGCCTATAAGAATTTGCTACCTTCAAGATGGTGGGTTTGGTTTCTAACCAGGAATCATATGTCATGGTGGCTTCTGGGCTGTTTGGTTTACTAAACAGTCTCAGACATTTTTCTCCTATTTTACTCTTTTGCTCTCAGTGGTCATTATTTGATATAATTCCACTGTTATAATTAAAAGGGGGGAAATAATCTCTTCCAATTAAAAAAAATGCAGAAACAGAGAGTAGACAGGTCTTGCATCTCTTCAGTTGCCTCACTAYAGAGCAGCTCTTGAACTGCCAGTACCACTTAATTTGCTGGCATCAGTCTGAAGAGTCTGAAGGCTGCTGTCACTGTTCCCAGCAAGAGCAAAGATGGGAGGTGGTCGCTGCATTGCACCCAGCCTTCCTCTTGTTAGTTGTCCCTTCCTTCTGCTGATTGTGTTCATGAAGGGGGTGAGACAGACTCTGCTGAGGTCACTGGGRAGGAATATGGGAACACACCAAGATATAATGCAGGTATCCAAAGTGTGATGATGCTGCTTCAGGTGCTGGTCTAGGCTTGTTTAGAGCTGGTTTGGGCGCAAGGTGTAAATGTAGGCTCTGAACTACGATAGAGGATTAGCTTACACTGGAGAGCTCCTCCAGGTATTAGCTAACCTAACTTTAGAGCAAATTTCAGCTCTGGAGGAGACTGCAACATATGATGCKTTTAACAGTGAATGGAAAAAGTAAGCAGTTTGCATTGTGCATTGCATACTGCAATGAATGAGGTCAGAGCTAAGCATCAGAAATCTTGAAGGGATTGAAAACACGGGGTTGGGTAGCAATCTTGCAAAGCCAGATACAACATTTAATTGACTGAACTATGGGGTGGAAACAAACAGAGAATTAAATAAACACAGCAATTGGAAGAAAAGACAGTATTTGTAAATCTAGAAGAATAAGACAAGGAGGAAAAATAAGGCAGCAGGCAATAGTAGCAGGTAAATGATGTACTAGTATCAATAAAATATCTCAGRGTAATAGCACAGTAATTGTCTAAGGGATTTGGTTAAAGTTTTGAATACAAATCTGTCAAAACTAACCTTGTTTTTTACTGAGTTAGGAAGGTTTTTTTTCCTGAMTATCTTCCTACTGCCAACACTGTTAAAACTTAGCAATAATTCTGCAAGAGAAATCTTGTGCTAGCCATAATAGAGCAGTATGATAAAAATCATGATGAATAGCAGACTTGACTCAACTGTGCCCCTCAGTTAATGAATAACATCCATTTTTTATTAAATGATTCAGCCAAAATATTAAAGATGGGGCAATCAGGCAGGTCAGAAGCCTTGAAGAGCTACTATATTTTATGAGTTTCTTATCAATTAAATAAGTTTGTTCTGCTATATGTCACTGTTGATTTCCATTTTTTTTTTCTGGCTGAAGCCTGGATTCCACACTCCTTATAAGCTCTGTCTCATGCATTATACAGTGGAAATATGAGTGATGAATTGCTGGATTCTCTTCTTTAGATTTCCTCCTCTGCTGCTTCATGCATTAGTTTTCCAGCTCTCTCTATTATACTGTTAAGCACCTGATTTGGAGACAGGGCAGGTTGTGATCTGAAAGTCTGAATGTAGTAGGTGTGTAAGACAGAGAGGCTTGGAGTGCACTTCACTCTCTTCTTCAGATTACTTAGATGTCACTATCCATGTGGGTGAGATCCCATGGCTTCCCTCTGAGATTCTTAGGCTCCCCCACCCAGACACAGCAGGGATTCAAGATCCAGCTCCCCATGGCTGGATCATACCTAACTTGAAACTGGGAGGGCTTGTTTCTAGTCACTCTTCCCACAGTCCCCCCTCAGAGTGGCTTATCCCAGGTCAAAGACAGAAAACCAATCCTGYAAATCCATACCTATTTGATTAAGCCTGCTTTCATGAATAATGGCAGGAGTGCTTTTCAGGGTTGGGTTGTTTTATTTAGAGCCCAATTATGAGATGATGGCTTATGTTCTTCAGCAGTGAGTATGACCATTATTCAGAATGCAAGGTTTTCAGCTCAATGGGAAGACCTTGTCATGGACTGATTGCTCTTTTGGGAGCAAACRTCTTCCACAGCCTTCAGACCAGCTCACAGCTATGGAATTGTGCCGGTGATTAGACATGGTAAAGATCAATAAAAGACAGTTATAGTCACCTCAAAGGGATATATAATAGAGAGGTAAATAGAAAATGAGTTATATCTAATGTCCATGTAAAGTTAAAAGTTCCTTAAACCAACAAATACTTTCAAAGTCAATGATTTGGTGGCTTGTTTACTATTATTGCTATTTACTACTCCTGTGGATATAAGCAGGTTTTTTAAGAGTTATTTAAATTATTTATACTTCAGCAGTGGTAAGGAACTTAAAATAGATACGTCTTGATGAATATTGTTCAGATAAATATTTTAAAGGGTACAGATTAGAAGAAAAGGGACGCACTACATCTAATTCATCTATTATGACAAACCAGAAAGCATTCTAAAATATTTTTGCTTKCCGGGAAAAAGTGTTCCACACTAAGTTGTTGATTTTTTGATAATTCTTTCAAGCAGAATTGTGTGCAGTTTTGCTGCAGAGACCAGGATACTGTGACACTGCTCCAAATCACTGAGGAACTTCTCTTTTTTATATCAGAATGAAAGACCACTTAAGACAGCAAATCAAATTATTAGTTGGAATTTGTCAGCCTGGTAGATATTGTCACGCGTAAACCAGAACTTTTTTTTTTTGGGGGGGGGGAGGAGGAAATGCTGGTTTGCTGAAAATTCCCCAAATTGTCAAGGTTATTGAGGTATTTTGCTCACGCAAAAGCTGTATCACAGTCATTKTGTAATGTCTGTGTTTGTCATCCTGCCAAAAGAAGTCAAACTGCAGCATTACTGATTTCAAGAGAAGGAAGGGGGTTGGGGGGGGTGCTATGTAAGGACACAAGGACAATCCTACAACACTTTTGGGGGAGCAATAGGATTTCTGTGAGGACTGCTTCTGCCCAGCACAATAACTACCATATGCTGCTCACCTCTGTGTGGACAGTCTTACTCTCAGGTGCTTAAAGATAAGACATGTTAGCATTTTGGGATTGAGATAATCTTTCAGCCAGACATTGAGCTATACTGGGGTAGTAATGTACTCCATGGCCAAACTTGCTTTCCAAATGAAGAATGGGGAAAAAAAGTAAGTCTGTAATCCTGAGAGAGACGTGGAATAATTTGAATATATAGCCTAAACTTCACCGGTAGAAAATGAGTTTACCACTCCTCACCTGCCTGCGCAAAGCAGTGGGGCCCGGATTCAGATGGGTCCAATAGAGAGCACGTTGTGAGCAATTTCAGGAAAAATACCAAGAAACTTTGGTGCCATCATTGTATCACTCTTGAAAGACGAAGAAGGCTGGTATGGAGCTGACACTGTTCAGTATTGTTYAAGAAAATCACAGATTGGTCTGAATAACATGGTAATCATAGTTTAAATCACCTGCAAAATAGCAGTAAACATTTTGTTATCTATAGTTTAAAAATTAATAGAACTGATATTTAAAGTGGATTAAAAAATATTGAGGCCATAAAATACCAACTGAGAGCTGTTAAGATTATTTAAGGAAGAAAACAACAAAGGTAATGAGGTTTGTATGATTTATTGCATTTCGTATTGTAGGATTGGAATTCATAGTTTTTCTGGAGCTGAAGTCAGCATACTGTTTTATCTGTATTGTGTGTGGGCTATACAAAACTTTGTGTCTGAGAAAAATAAATAGTCTCTTATATAGTCTAATCTTTGCTTTTTCTGCATATTCTTTTAGTAAATGACATTTCTGTTAAAAGATAAGAACAAGGAAACTGATGGATATCTTCCTTGTATTCTGGAGAGAATAGTATTATTTTCATTAGTGACAACATGACAGTTTGCTCCTATAAAAATGCTTTTCATCTATGCTCTTCAAAGTGGGATTATTATTCTAATCCCTGTGTTATGGCTGGTGAAACTGAGTCATGGCATAGCTCTCTCTTTATCCAAAGCTGTGTAACATGTAAGTGACAGATCTGGCAATAAAGGTACTGAAATGAACTCTTTAAATTGGGTTAAAAACAACAGTATCAGCAGCAGCAAGACGTCTTGGAAGTTGAGGATGAGATGAAATCTCTAACTGGAAATCACTATGTTTAYACATCAGATCAGGTAGAGACTTTGTCACAAGCAAAGTGTGTTAGGGAATAAGAGGGAGTACAGTGATGATTCACTGGTGAAATCAAGCCCTTCAAAACAGCCTTGTCACTTGTTGAGTAACCCAGAAACATTTTAGCTACCAGCTTTGTCAAGAGATATAGTTTGAAGGATCACATATTTAGAGAGGGTCTGTCTGTCCCAGTCAAGGTGCCCGGAAGTTACTTTATGTGCAAGCCAGAGCAGTGGCCCAAGTAGGTTGCACCCAGGACAGCTGAGAGAGATTCACCATCACCAACAGAGAGGCTGATTGTCCTCTGGAGATATACCTCATTCTCTCCACTGACTGTGCAGTGAGAGTGACAGATTTTGCCATAGTTATTTAGCCTCTTGACAACCAAAAGTCAGGAGAGATGGTTGCTTCAGGTTTCGAAAGAATGTCTCTGAGCCACTCTTCAAATTAAAAACTTTTTAGCGCTTATGTTTTGCTGCCAAACTGCTTCAGTTTATGAACGACAAGATATTAGTGGAAGTTCAGGTCTCTTCAAAGTTTTGAATGGATGAGGTCTGGAATATATGTTGGAAAGTAAAGAGCGCTAATGTAAGTCAAGATAGCTAGAGGACTTGTGGCAGACTAAATAGGTGTTAGCATGCAGATAAAAATATTTTCATCAATTAAAAAGAAGATGAATTACATTTAGAGTTGCAACTGTTCATTAAGTATTTCTTGACGTTGTGTCATTCATATTTAGAAGTTAGGTGCTTGAGAACTCAAGAAGAAGGTTTGCTTCAAATGTCTCCCAAGGCAGCTGCACAGGCAAGTAATGCTCTGATGGCTGCCATAAACCAGTGTATCCCCTTTGTGAATAACACCTGATTCTGAGTTATTTTATTGTCTTTTAGGTCACTTTCAAAAATCAGCTGTGCAGGGAGGTGTTGGAGGTGACAGAAATGCTTCATAGGGTTAGGTTTAAGGCAAGAAGAGATAACCAAGTAGCGTAACTGGACTCTGCCTAATACAGACCATGGGATTTCATGCAGTCAGTTGTGTGTTGAGCCCTAGCTGTAACTGCTCAGTGTCTTCCAGCAATGAGCTTTTGTTTACCAACACCAAGAAATGGAAAATATACCCATATCCTCAGTAGCTTGTTCTCTGAATTATTGAAATCTTATTACTAGTAATTACTAGTAAACAGCAATACAGGATTGAAACAAATCTCAAGTAATTGAAATTTTTTTAAAGAGACTTAAAAATCATACTTTTAGATAACACTCTAATTACTTTTGCTTCAAGTAACTACTAAAACTTCTAAGTAAGAGGAGCTGGGATGCAGTAATCATGCAAGGGCATGGACTTTGCACACAAGATGGAAAAGTGCAAAGCCTTTATTGCGCACCCAGAATTCCCCTAAATACCAGCACCTAACAGGATATCACATCATATAAACAGGAAAGATGCTCACCTCAGTGTCCCCAATYACCTGGGGTATTGCACAGACATTACCTATTATGGTAACAGGTAAACAATACCCTATAAGGTCACAAGCTACAATTGTCACTTCCCATAAGTCCAGCAGTGCCCACAAACCCACAATCCTCTCTCAGCCCATCCCCGGTGACCTGGATGCACTCCCAGGGTCACCTCCGGGTCCAAAAAAGAGGCTCTCTCTCTCCGGCCCTCAGGGCCTCTCTCTCTTCCAGCACATAGTGCACCTCAACACTGGGAGAAATTTTTCTTTTCTGTATGTAAGCGTAAATACAGCTTTCTGTATTTCTTTCTTTGCCAGCCTTTAGTTTATCTTGGAATTTTTGTTGCTTCTCTGTAGTGAATTCTGTGTTTTTCATGTGGATGTTTTGAAACCAGAAAAGGGAAAGCATTTTTTAAGTTGGGAAAATGTTATTACATAACTACAAAAAATTGGCAGAGAGATTCAGAGAAAATATTCCATCTGCCACTAGTCTTAATTAAATCAAAAGCTCAGAACAGAAACAATCAAACATGCACAAACCCAGAATTCAGTCAAATGACTTGTATACTCAGAGTTATTTTTATTGTAAAATAAAATGACCCCCAAATATTTTTGTTCCCTTTTATCTACTATGCATTGTATTATTGTAYAAAACAGACGATTTTTTAAGTAAATAACTCTTTTCCAAATCACACTATTCTTGTTTATTTATGTTTTGAAAGTCTGCATATTATATTGTGTACCCCTCGAGCCATTTTAGTTAGTATTGAAATCCTGGTTGGCCTTTTTACCACAGTTTCTTCTTCTGTTTTCCTAGAATATAATTTTTAGATGGTTGTTTAACTGAGGAAGAGATACGTATTGGCACTATCTTTAGTGGCATCAAATTAACGAAGAAAGTTCTTTGTGAGTGTGGGTGTAGGACAAGCAGCTTATTAATAGTTCTGTCTGGATTGACCAGCTGTTTATTTCTTAAGACAGGTAAGTTGTCTACTGATGTCTGTTTGAATTAGAGATGGCAATAAATTAATGAGCATTATAATTTATGATGAGAGGAAAACAAAACGTGTATTTTTATCTGGCATTAAGGAGATAGGAAATGAAACCTGATGGCTGTTAGAACAGTTCCCACACTTGGAAAATATTTAGGAAATTTATTAACTATGCATATCCCACACTCACTTCATGATCTACCATTTTTAATGCCTTCTGTATGCAATTCATCACTATCATTGTAAGTATGCTTTCTTTTATTCCCTTTTACTTTTCTGCTTCCTGTATGCATACACAGAAACACGTATATTATTTCTATTTCCTAAAAATAATAGTAATTCAGAAAAACCCCTATAGTTACTGTTTGTACACAGCAAATACAGTGCAAACTGTGTTCAGTTTTCAGAATGTAAGTATTTTTTTTTCTGTTCATGACTTGACAGGTAAAAATAAATACTGTGATACCTCTGCAAAACCTTGGTAGAGGATTACTCACCTTTTTAAGAAAACAGTCTACACGTGCATTTGTGTTGTGTAGATGCATAGGCTGAGAACTCTGAAGTTTTTGGTTTCTTGTCAGTCACAGACTGTTATGCTGGAGATGCAAGCAATAGAGTCTTAGTTTCCCCAGATATCACATCCTGGGCCTATGATGATGGAGGGATCTCTCAATGTGTCAGTTGCCTCCTTGTAGAGTTGCCTTTGTGGATATGTGATAGGATTTGTTGTAAACAACTGGGAATCATAGAATAGTTTGGGTTGGAAAGGATCTTTAAAGGCCATCTAGTCTAACCAGCCTGCAATGAGCAGGGACATTTTTAACTAGATCAGGTCACTCAGAGCCCTGTCCAGTCTGACTTTGTCTTCAGGGATAACTTCTGTTCCCTTGCGTAGGTTTTACTGGCATTCAACACCTTACAGCATCAGGCTTAAGGAATATATGAAGCATTACTGCCAGAAACCAACACCACGGTGTTCAACCTTCAGAAACAAGATGGTGTAACTCCTCTTCCATTTCTTGGGATGCTGTTGGTTTGAGTCTAGTGCTGGGTTCAAACTGACATGGCTACAGCAGATAAGGTGAAGCAATGCTGCCTGCTGTGTCAGTGTGTCCTGAGTTAGCGTCTGCCTTAGATGTAAACAAGATGTGTTACTGCTTCTGGGCCAGGTCTGGTTTTGTGTCCTTTCTTGGGAGATATTCTTGCACTGTGGTTAAGAAATGGGCATGCAGTTTCCCAGTGGTTCTCCTTTTCCCGAGAATGTTGCATGAGCTAAAACTGTGCATGGTAATACCGGGTCTGATGGCCTCTGTGTGGGCCACACAGCTGGTATCACAAACTGCTCAGCCTGCAATTGACAACATCCACACCTCCCCTTTACTTCCAGACCCGTCTCTGCGGCCGTGGGGAATTTGAGTCGTCTCAGGCCTTGTGTCTCACTGGTCAGTGGCTGGATGAGTGCCATGCATTGAGAGTGCACGTTCATTCCTCTTTTGGTCAATGTTAAGGGATGCACCAGGCTGTTGACAACTGTGCTGTTAGGTCTTCCCTTCTTATTGCTTTGGCCCACCTGCCACAAAGAAAGTGTTATCCTCTGGTTTATTGAGTTTCACTTGACTGTCACATGCTAGCTGAAGACTTATTTCTTATCATGTCTCATAGCAATCATATCTTTGAAGAATTTTTTGCAGTTTTGCCACGCATCAATAAACCGAATTCCCAATGGGACTTGGACCTAATATTTTCCATGCTTGCGTAAAATCAGTTTTTCAGTCCATGGCAATCTACTGTCGCATATATTCAGGAAGGTGGCAATCTTGAAGTGAGTTTTCCTGAGAATAGCTGGAAAGAAAAGAGAACTGAGTAAGATGGAGATAATTAAAACCCTAGCAATCTTAAAACAAGYATAATTTTAAGAAAAAGGTGGTTTGAATAATTTCTTGCAGCGTATTTACATTAGCACATGTCTAATGCAGCTGGAAAAAACAAAAGTGTATTCCGGCTTTGTATCAGAAAGATAAGTGCGAATTTTGGGTTCTTTTTTGTGTTTAGCTCTTTCCCTCATGCTTTTAGTGTATCAAATTATTCTGTAATATTTGAAAAGCTGAAGAACACTCTACCTGAATAAAGTGTAAACCACTAGCAATATAAATGTACTTGATATATGAGGAAAGAAGAGAGATGCAACTTTTCATAAGGTTAGTAAAATGAAAAGATGACCTTACAGCAATTTAGAATTTCATAAGGTACCAGTGAAGTTTTAACTTCTGACAAGTTGATTACTGTTAGTCAGGGAGAAAAGCCTCTGGAGGTTACTTTGGAAAAAGGAATTACAAGATTTTTCAGTCACAAAATTAAAAGCCGTTTCCCTAAAAGATGCTGAGATTTAATTTAGAATTCGAAACTTTGAGACATGTACTGATGACCCCTATTCCCCATACGTTGAGACAGGGTAATAAACAGGATTGTAAATTACATGCCAAATGATTATGGATGAAAGCATAGTGAACAGAAGGCTCATGTCATTTATGGCCTGGGACTTAAGTACAACTCCGATACCCAGGTTAGGTCCTCATCTGCTGTCATGGATGTGCCTCTGCTGCTCTGGGGACATTGTGGTGAGTGGTGTGAGCCAACTGGCTGCTCGATTTTATTTTGTCTAAGGAAAATGAATAGATTGTAGGCTAACATAAGCAAGAGTATTTATACACATAGTGATCTAATGACACCGAGACATAAGGAAAAGCTGTGTTTCCTTAAGATTTCTGTTAAAGTGTTTAATGATAAAAATAAGAAAACCAGTCACAAATCTCAAATTAGTTTCAAAAAGACATGAAAAATTCAAGCCCCATATCCTTTAGAAAAATAAATTTTATGTAGAGCTTGTTTTTAATTGAGCTGATGTTCAGCAAAAGTATTTAAATATTAAAAAAACCCTGTATTTCTGTTATCTGAATCAGTGGCCCATATGGAATTTAAATTAGTTAATTTCACAGATTTTAATAACAAAAAATTGCCTCTGCATTTCTGAGTCTTTCAGGAATATGTAGCTTATTCATAATGATACAGAGATTTGTGCTGGGGTATCTCAACAATGATGAAAGCAATGAAGGGTGTAATTCTCCAGATAATGAAAAAGCTCTTTGCCTTTGATTAACTGAGGAGGTCCAAAAGGTCCAAAATTGTTTTTTCAGAATGAAGAACAACTAGCTTCAAAATGTTTCGTATACCTGTTCAGGGATAACGCTATATGCTAAAAATAAACAAATCCCACTGCATCATACTGGTTAGATCTTTCACTCAATTGGAGTGTCTTACTGGTGGATTGAGTGGTGGATTTTTTATCTGATCCTTTGGAACTGGTCCTATATTTCTTTGGCAGATGCAGGGTCATTTCTAAAATCATGGTTTTAGTTATTCTTCTGCATTAGGTCCTGTTTGCAATTATTTACATATATTTAAGGAAATCCATAAAGGATGTGAGGGGACCCTGTAGAATATAATGTTCACATGACACTGAAAGAGATAGYATTAGATAACTTGGTACTGATTCAGTGTTAAAAGGCTTTGGTGATAGACTTTACACTTACAAATACACTGGGCWTTTAAGCACAAGCCAGAGAGCTCAGAAGGTCTCATCCCACATATAGTAAGTGTATGGTTAASGCTATTATTTGTTTTACAGTTTGTCCTTTCTGGCAAAACTATTTATAGGTCAGACATATGAATTATACCACTGACTGTCTTGTACAGCAACTAAATCCCAGTTTTGGCCACATGCAAGAAATTTTAGGTCCTGCTTATTTCCTGTGTTTCTTTCATTCATGTATAGACATTGTAGGGAATGTCTATATAGATTTGTGAATACCTTATCCCTTCTGTCTTGTTCGATCCTCTTCTGAGTATCTCTGAATTCTCTGGTTTTAGGCTATGATTCTTGACAGTTTTCTTGTGTCCCTGAATTTCATCAGTTGTGGGATAAGTCTGGTGATGTTTACCTCTGTGTGAAAAACATTTTATTCTTCTGTTGAAAAATGCCTTGTGAGAGCGAGGCATTATTATTTACAAATTTAACTCTTGGCAGCTTTGAGTGGTACCACCAGAATGCTAAAAGACCTGTAAATCTATTGTCCGTTCCAAAACATCTTCAGAAGGTAAAACAAGCAAGGAAAAGCAGCAAACCGTGAAGAYAGGAAAACTACTAACATAGCATGGCAGGCTGGGATGACAAATGCAATTCTCCTTCTTGCTTAAAACAAGGGGGCGTCTTGTGCCTGAGCAAGTTGATGTAAAGTAGGCCTGGGGGAGTCAAGTAGGGAAACAGCAGACACAGACAGCGATAAGACACTCTTTGGAGCAACAACAAAACAGATGGTTCAATGGCCCCCTGTCCACTCCAGAGAATATACAATTACTTACAGGACAAAGCCCATCTGGTCCTATAATAATCTGAGAATTCATCATGGCTAAAACTGCAGTAGGCTTTTTGCCAGCTGTTTAAATTAACTTGATCAGTYCCCTCTATAAACCTATCTAAAAGAATTCAATCCTCTCCCCCCTTTAACCTGCTGTAATAGTTTCACCTCTTGCTTCGTGATCAGAAAAACAGAAGAAACCTGTGCCACCTGTTAGCTTTGGGAAGGATGGCCTGCGCCTATTGGAAACTGCTGCAAATGAAGTGAGCAGTCATAAAGTTTTAGAGGCCACCCTGTAAACTTGTATGAAATTTTGGCACTGTGACTGATTGTCCGAGGCCAGACAGATAAAGGAGRTAGCATGTAAAGCTGTATAAAAGTATATCTCAGCATGAAAGGACAGTATTTCCAAGATGCTAAGCCAAGGACTCGTACTGCACTCAAATGGAGCAGGTGATTGTGCTATAAATAGGAGCTTGTAGAGGTAGAATGAGAAAACAATATAGCCATACTGGGACAGACTGCAGATTTGGGAAGTGTGGAACAACAGCGGCATTTTTTAATATTCAGAGTCCATGAAGTCATGGCTTTCTACCTTTTGCAGTCACATCTGAACAACAAGATGCACACAGAAGTCTCTCAGCCCAGGGCAGGAGCCARTTTTCTCTGTATGTTAAAGGCTGTGCGAGGCATGCGTTCGTGTTAAACTGGGCCCTGGGTATTTAGATAACAAGGGCAGGGTGCAGGGCAAGGGTAAAAGGCGCTCAAATGCAAGCTGCTATCTCCTGGAAGTATCCTTGGAAAGTATCCTAAGCACTTATTTCTTAAGTTCTTTCATGCACATTGTGTCAATTTGGGGGAGTCTCTGGGTCAAGTAATATACACAGTTAATTCCTTACTAAATTTTATTCTCTGTGGACGTTGTTGCCACTTTCAGCATTGATCTGATTTTATCTTTTGTAGGAGCCCAGCTGGTTTCAGTATGCTGTTGGCTTACAGAAACCCATTCAGCCTTTTTAGCCACTTACTTTAACTACCAAAAAGGCATGATTGCTACCTGCAGGTGACAAAGGGAAAGGAGAGGAGTGGAATGAAGAGATGTATATGAATATAAAACTCGTCTGTCTGCATATGAAACCAATACTGCCCTAAGGTTAAAATAAAAGCCTTCTTCCTCAGTCAGGCATCCAGTCTTGTGAAATGAATGCATCCTCTAAACATCTTTCTAATTCAATCTCTATCATTTTCATACCTGCACTGCAGCTAAGATTTTGGTAACCAGCTGCCTAAGAAAAATGTAGAGGTGTTGCAATATGTTTTCAGAATCTGGGACAGGTTTCAGGCTGTCACTGGCTCAATTTCAGGCTTTTTGACAAGCTATAATCTGTCCTTCTTGGAACAACTGACAATTTTGCAGGCAGAAGCTGCACAAATAGCCTGAAAAATGGACAGCTATTATTTTAAAAATGTTATTAAGAATAAGAAAACGAAAACTAAAAAGTGTAGGTGTTCTTATTTTGTGTGCTGTTTTTCAGGTTAGTGAATATAATTTTTGTAATTCTACCTGGTGGCAGAATTCTAAGTAAAGACCGTAAAACTGTGACTACCTTAGCATTTGCTAAGAGAGGAGCATATGTCATGTATCTTATGGGAATATACAGTGAGCTGGTATGCGAGATGACACAAAGAAATATAATTAGATATCATATTAACTGTCACAGTGCACGCATAACATCTAGGTGCTTTGATAATAATAAAAGGTGCTACTGCATGGGAATTTGACACTGCTTCCAGAAGGTCCTCATCTCGGTACTTTTTGCATTTTTCATCACCATGACCTGAAAAATGACCTGAAAACATCTCACTGATTCTACTTTTTTTTTTTCTTTTAAAATATGTAGCATATGAATTTTGTTTCAAAAAGTTATAATTTTATCTTGTAGTTAAAATGTTGCCTGGTTTACCTGGTTCTACTGTGGTTCTTGCAGCTCTGTGTGCGTGTATCAGTGTGTCTGTCGCTGATGGGCTTTGTTGCCACAACAGCCCCACTCCCAGCCTTGCTTTCACAGAAGTTATAAGGTGTCACTGAAGTACAGATGTGCCCTCAGCTTTCTTCTGCTTCAGCACTTCAGGTGTACACTTTTTCAGTATGTCTTAAGAGAGTTGATGATTCTCTCTGCAGTGATTGTGTATGGGAATATAAACCATCCTATGTCCCCAAGCAAGCCACAGTAGTGGGAGCAACACATAAGGATGTACCCAGAGAGGAATTTTATCCAATTAAGACCCAGGTGTAACTGAAAGATTCAATGATGCATGAGGTTTACATGGGCTGCGAGCATACAATTGAATTTTATCTGAATTGACTGCTGTGCAAACATCCCCAAACCCGAACCTAATGACTGTGGAAGGTATTAACCTCTATCAGTACTGTACATGACACCTTGGCATCCTCTGTGTTTACAGTTTGTAGTGAGCGCTTCATTAAGATTTCTGTGTGTGCTTGCCATTACTGCAACACTGCAGGGACAGATTAGAATAGTATGAAATGTTTATAAATCACATTTAGGAATTTAAACAGTGAGCACAAAATTGCTACTTTCAGGTGGGAGAAAATAAGATTTCAAAGCAATTATAGAAAGTTTAACATATCTGGTCTTTTGTTGCTTCAATTCAATACCAGATGTTTCTGTATGTAATGATGATGGGAAAGCAGTTGCTATCTACTATTGAGCAACTGGAAAATTGGGTTTTTTTTCCTCTCATAATAATTTCCTTCGAAGTAACATCACTTATTTGGCTTATTTTTACTCCATAACATTAAAAATCATATATATATATATTTTTAATTGATTAATTTGAGGAAGGTCTTAAGGTGCATATGTTATTCTGTRTCCTTAGACCATGTGTTATTCTTGGCAGAATTTTAAAGAGCTGACATARGCACCTATTTTCACGGTTTCAAGCTTAAAGTCACAAAAGTATTTTTTAGCACCTTTGTATCACTTAAAGCTCCGTAAATTTTTATAACTATYGTTTTTAGTTGAACATGCAGAGAAGGCAACACAAAGATGGAAATATGCTGTCATTAAAATTTCATTTAAGCTCCGTGTCATTGTTATTTAGCTAATTACACGATGCATAGTACCGTGCATCAGATGAGATGCAAGAACTGATCTGCTGGAAGCGTGCAGTATTGGCTGTGCTGGTTCAATGGGTGAGAGAAGCTCTGAAGTTGCACTGAAGTTGCTGTTCCACTTTGTTACTGAAGTAAGGGCTTAACGTACTTAGACAAGGCCATTTTCCTAGACCACAGCCACCCTGTCTGAAAGGTAAAAAGAAACTGTTTGAAGGACCTCCTTCTGTTTTGGAATAGAAGGTATTACTTGCACAAAGCCCCTGCTTTGTTCGTAGCCTTTGGCCATCACAACTACAAAGGCGCTGCTGTCACAGCTATTGAAAGTTTTCTAGGCACCTGTCTTCTGAAAATTTCAGATTGATCTGAATGGTTAGGGTTGCTCAGATGACTAGGATATCATGTTTCTGAAGTGCTCAAGTGACATGGCATTTTGACAAGTCCCAGTTTTCCTATAATTTCTATGAAAGCTTGCTGCTGCTACGGATTTGAAGTGGCTCAAGTGTCATCTCTGGGAAAACAAACAAAACCAGACAAATTTTGGATACTTGAGACCCTTTTTCTGTCTTCCAGTCAGAGGGAAAATATGGATCTGTGTGTGACAAGCATATCAAGACATGTACACATATTGAAAAAGGGCAGTAAATAGTGTGATGCAACATGTAACTTTTGGTAAGTGGTCTAACTGTATTTCCTAGGGGCAAGTCCTGCTCCAGAGATAGAGCAGAAGGAGCATACATCATTTTTATGTCGCTGTTATGTGCATAACAATGCTAAACCAGTGTTCTATTATGAGAAGTGTGACCTTTTGTATCTTCTAGAACCTGAATAATGGGCTCCATAGAGACAGCGTTCCCAAGACACAAAACTTTTGAAGGTTTGTTCCCTTTCCTTGGCTTCCACAGTTTCATAGCAACTGAGAAAGGTGCTCCTATTGTAYGAAGCATGCAAGGGATTAATTTCAAATACAGGTCATGTTTAGTGTACAGACTTGAGTCAGAAATATTCTTTTATAATGTCACAGAAATGCTAAAAGTAGTGGGACTCAGTTCACTCAGTTTTGAGACGGAGAATGGGATTAGCCTTGGCTATAACTGCTGTCATACACTGAAGATGCTTCTGACTGCATGTATTCCAAGAACATTTTCAGTTCTGGTGAGACTAGTGTTATCTGTTCCCAGATCTGCATACTAAGAAAGAGACATTATTCAAGTTCAACTTCAAGAGTTTAATCTAATGTTCAGGCTGATACTAATGTATCTAGCACTGATAGTTATGAAATGAGTCCAGTAAAGAAGTGGGCCCAAGACCTACTGATATAATAAATATTCTAATGAAGATAAATATTCTATGAAAGTTGATCAGTTAGTCTGAAGACGCCCCATGGCTTGTGTCTGGCTTTTGCCTTATTAGTTATTTAGCTGAAAAGGAATCAAAAGATTCAGAAGACTGAGAATGGTTATTTTTGTCACCTTTGTTCATCCCTCCATTGTTAATTGTGTTGTAGGGAAAAAGTAGAGCTCTAATAGGATTTAAAGGCAACAAAAATGTATGTCAGAATTTACAGTGGTCCTTGGAGAGAAACAAAACCAATATTTTTGGCGTTCTTCTGAGTGACATAAATGAAATCAGGCACTAAGCACAAGTGTTGCAGGCAAAAATGTGCTCTAAGACACTGAGAAATAGATAAGCAGATTGTTTACATCTGGGCTGTGTCTTGGGAAGGCCCTAATCAAACTATCTCAGATTTACATTACASAGTCATCCTCTGTCACTGGTAGCATCAGAATTTTCTGGCCTTTTTAACTCAACACATGRTGTGGCAGACAGTTGTTCTGGCACTGTCTGTCACTTTGGTGCTCTTCCGTGTAATGCAGAACAGGATTGTGATCAGTTGCTAAACATTCTTAACTCCACCTTCTTTATTGCTTTCTGCCTTTGTTGGTCACAGCACCAACACATGGGCCTCCTGTGTTAGAGGTTGCTACAAAACAGAGAGCTGTCCCTCAGGAGCTTGTCAGAGGTTGCTCATTTCACAGAGGCTATAAAAGTTAATACATACTTGATAAGCACTTCATATGAGATGACAAGACATGAAGAAAAACCCTGCATCACCTTAACACAACCTTCAACAAATAAGTTCTGTCTTGTTTTCACAGTAGCAACTGCTGATGGCACATCTGACAGCTGGTGCATGTGGCTGCAATTTGATTTGATACTGTTCCTGTCCCTTGCTTACCTTGTTGATCAAAAACAGTTTTTGCAAGTGTCCATTCCAATTTGCTTTCAACCAGAATGGTGTTTATTAAATGATTGCGCCTTTCCTAATTCTAACATGTCTTTTGTAGATCAAACAYAAATGAAGAGGGGCTCAAAAGACACAGAAGATGGGAGGGAAACTGTTCCCAGGTGTTTGCATAGCAGCTCTGTGATATATAACAACACTWGCTCTGTGGCTCCCAGGGTGGGGAGGCATGGCGAGGGAGCCACTTCCCTGTCAGATGCTGCCACAGCACTTGGAGGTTTCCCCAAGAGAATGATATAGCAGAGTTCAATAAGAGAGTGTAAGGTGTTGAACTGAGCCAACTGTGAGGTGGCCCAAAATGGCAAACCAGTTTCACAGCAACAAACTGTGGCCATCACACAGAAGTTACACTGAGGCCATAAAATGCTAGCAGAGCCCTCGTGTACTGGACACTGTGCTGGAACTACAAGCTGTACTGTTCACTGTCTCTTGGCCTTCACTTTTCCTTGCTATTTTGCACTCCACAGAAAGGGCGTGGTTTTAACTTGATGTAAAACCACATGGATGATAGGTGGTAGGTAACTGCCTTAATGACCTAATGMGGCATTGCACAGTGAAATATCAAGATCTTTTCAGGAAGGGCCGAAGTTTCCTGCTAAATGACTGAATTTTCAAACAAAAGGTATAACATTCTGGATGGTAACTTTAAATAGCTACTGCATTAAGTGCAGATCTTGCGCTTTTAACCATCTAACTGAGCGTTTTATGTAAATTTTAGCCCAATAAGTCTCCACAGGTCATTTGTCCTGAATGTATCTGGTGGACTTTGAACAGTGAATAATTGAATGTTTTTTTTAATGTTTAACTTAGTCTCAGAAGATGCGTCTGAGAAAGCATAGGCTATAATTTATTTCAAATACAAATAAAATATTAATCCATTGCTGTCTGTGCTATTATTAACATTTGAAAGGAACTAAGTCTCTATCTCTCAAAAGCTGCTAAGAACTTCATTACTGAACACTCAGTTATGGCCTTTTAATTTCATTTTTTACTAACCGGCTTGGATAATTGCAGCATACTCAGTGGGGTGGGTCAAGGCACTATTTCATTGGTGTACGATGTTCGCATAGAAATCTTTACTTTAGTGCATTTAAGTGCTCTGGAGAAATATTTCTAATAGAGTTCCTAAAAAGAAATATCCTTGCCTTACTTCCCTTTCCATCCTTCTCTTTTTTCCCTCTTTCCCCTGTTTATGTGGGTGGGTATGTACATTTTAGGTGAACCATTAACCTGTCCATGTGTTTGAAAATTTTCAAAAATCACTTTCCTATTGGTTTAAGGAGCAATAGCAAAATTAGAAAGCCTGACAATGGATGATGCAGCAGGAGGGGGGATGCAGAAATATGGATTTGAAACACATCAATACATGTCAAAACATATATTAGTAAATTCTCAAGCTATAACCAAATGCATTTTTTTCCTGCAGGACAGATTAAATTTTGGGTCAGTAAGGTAGATAATTTTAAAAAGTGTTTGGGCTTTTTTTTTCTGTGTGGTAGCAATTAAATGAATGCATGAAAAGTAATTTGAAGTCTTCACATAGAAACTTCTATTCAAAGAGAACAGATATCAATCAAAAATGAAAGGAACCGCTACGTTCCGAGACAAATGCGATCATGGATGATCGCATAAGATGGGGGCAGAATGTCTACCTGTCTGCTTTACAGTATTTGTACGGTCACGTATTCGCAGAGGAAAGTCTCTTGAATCATTCTCAACCTTTTCTTAGAATGGAAACTCTTGGGAACCAGGTTCAACTAYCTTTGGAGAGCAGGCATATAGAGCTAGCTATAGAGACAGTCATCCTCGTTCTTTGGTGCACATACAGTTGTGGTTCAGGTGTGTAATGTTTTGCTTGTTGTCTAGCCCACAGCTTTACTGCTGATTCTGCTGGGATAGATCCTTTTGTTGTTTCCAGAAGTCAGTCTGGGAGTCTCTTTCCAGAACCACATGGGTGAAGTTCTTGGCTAGTTCTATACCTATATAGTTTGAATTCTGAATTTATCCCAGTGTCTACTCTTAAGTCTYGCTTTTCTTTCAATGGCTGTGCTTTTCTCCCCTTTCACACTTTTCCCCATGCCTCTCAAGCATGCTTACTCTGGTGTCACTGAACACAGGAAAGAAAAAAGCAAGAACAGTGCTCTCTCTGGGTGTGGCCCAGAGCTCTTTTGAGTTAAAACCCCCAACAGGTTCAAGCTTAAAGTCCTCTATGCATTCTCTCACTGTTTCCTTTATTATGTATCCCCACATAGTCCCTAAACACTCRGAACTGACTCTCTGGGTGTACAGAAAAGGATAATGAATCAGAAGCCTTTCTAAACAAATCTATACACTTTTTACTAAAAAATTTAAAGAAAAGTCTACTAGTAATGTCACCAACCCCATATTTCTACTGCTCTTAAGAGTATCTCATTAAACATCAGGAAACCCCTGAAATATTTCAATAACATTGTTTATTGCAACATATGATTGCATATTAAGGTGTTTTATATTCCAGTTGATAAAGAAGCTTTTCAGCTATAACTTTAAAAGCCACTGGTAAATTTACAGAAAAACCTGTAAGCATCAACACAGTGCTAAATTCTAATAAAAGATGAAGGAGCCTGGAAGCTGATAAGAGAGGTGGTGACTCAGAGAAGAAAGATAGTTCAGGCAAGAGTGAGCAGAGAGCATTGAGTCGTAAAGAAAGAGCCTAAACATTTTCAGGAAGTCTATGCAAATATTAAACCTGCGTATGCAAGTTTTAAATAATACAACTGGAACATATGTAGTACTAAGAACACCACAGATCTGGCATCAATTAGGGGATTAATCTCCATATAATTGTATGTATTGGCCCATATATTTATATAAGAAGGAAATCTTATGATTGAAAGTCTTCAGTGTATTATATCTAAGACTGTGTTTTTCTTCTATGGGTTTTACCACAGCTGTGAGGAAAAAAATATAACATTGTAAAACTAAACAAGAAGGGTGAGTAGACATTCAGGGGTGGAAAAAAGTGAGTTAATTCTTCCTCAGACTGCTGACCTGTCAAGTAATGGGTTGATTTTGGTAGTGGTGGAGTAAAGAAGTGTGGTGTCAGGGTGGGATATGTTAGTGCTTACGTACGTAGCTGAGGTACTGTGGTGGTTAGGTCCAGAAATGGCACAGGAAGGTGTTCTGGCATTTCCTTCCCTCACACAAATCTCACTCTGACCTTCCTTACCCACTGYGTCATGCTCAAGTCACTTGAAAGCTGATGCCACCAGTCATTCCAAATTATAGGCTGCTTTGTGATTTTAGAAGCTCATTGTGTATAATAGACATTTAACTGCTGATAGTGCCAAAAGGCATCTTCAACACCATCTCAAAGAAATATTCCTTTCTTTGCTGTGGGCAGAGACCTGTGAAAGAAGGGGGCATTCCCTTGGCAACAAGTTGTATATAAGTACCTGGCTAGCTGAGGTTCAGATGTGCTAGGCTGCTCTCCTCTGTGGAAAAGGGTGCAACTTGTAGCATACGGACTAGGAAAGTAAGTCAAAATCCTTCATCCCTGAGCCTTGCAGAAAAACATGTTTAGGCTGGTTTCTGATGGTTTCAGGAAAATCTGTTATCACAATGTCCTTCCCGTTGAATGGAAACTGTCCAAGTTTAATTGTTGTCTCTTTTAACTGAGCAGACACTACCCTGGCAGCAAAACACTGGGAGTCACATCCAGTTTAGCATTTATGGTACAGCAAGCCCACTACAACAAGAAGTAAGGGTGTTCACAAAGGCAAGTTCACAAATTTAAAGTATTTTCCTTCTGTTTTAGTCTTCTTTTGAATCACAGATGTACTTGCAGTGCTTTTTTTCAGTCAAAACAAGTGAAAAAGAAGTAATAAAGGAAAAAGATACTATTTTCATGTGTAATGGACCAGCTTGTATAAATATGATGGGGAATTTGGTACTGTTCTTGTAGTACCCATTACTGGTACAGTGTAAGAAAAAATGTTTTTTTAAAACAATTACTGAATTTTTCACAAACTGAAGAATCCTTGATTTATAAGCTTTGAATGTAAAGAGAGTCACAGAGATTTTCATATCAGCGCAAAAACTGTAATAGCCTGGACCCCCTGGGGAAGTGTTTTATTTGTTTGGTGGGTACAGAAAGTCTATGTTTCTTACTTGAAACAAAGGGTTGTCAAAAAACTGAGATTCAGCTGTTACCTTTATATATGCTGCGAATATTAAAGTAGTGTATGTGTGCTACCTGTGGGGCAAAGTGACCTTTAAATAGAAGTATTCAAAATTTATTGTGAGCATCATATGTCTAAAAAGTTATGTAAAAATTCTGAAGGAGTGAAAACAGAGTTTAATGAAATATTAACTACTTTTAAGTTTGATGATATATGCAATACTTTATTCATCTTTTTGTGTCAGAAAGAAACATTTCTGAGTAGGAGTTGACTGGTTCCCAAATGGAAAAAAGAAGAGGTCACAGCTAATGTGTGATGTGAGCGAACAGAATGAGTGTTTATGCAGGTAATAATGAGCCAGAAATTTTAACCAAAGAATTATCTATTATTCTAAAGTAGCGCTTTAGATTGTTCTTRTTGGTGCATTTCACAGAACATCTTTGTCGAGATGTTAATCAATTGTTCAAGAGAGCAAAAATGCATGATAGCATAATCTATATATTTTACGTAAACATATTTTTAGTGTGCATGTCAGCCCACGTGCATAAAGCATTGCATCCTTGAGATCCATGCTTTCCCAGGTCAGCAGGCCTTCATTTAACTTGCTTTGGATGGAAAAATAAGGGCTCAAGCAATTTATTTTTATGGAAAGAATTATCATTTCAGAAATTGGGATTTGAAAGTCTCTAGATGACACAAATTCTTGAAATTCTCTAGCAGAYGACTGTATAGTTTTTAACCAGGGAGAGAAATATTACAATTTGAATACACAACACAAAAACTTAACGRGGTCAAAACTCAATTGTTTCACATACATTTAAAACATAGCATTAATTTCCTACTGGACCTCGTATGGCATGATGCACTTTGCTAAAGCATCTACTGTGGTGGATCACCAAGAAATGAATATTTCATCTGGGCAGCTTTGATTTTTAAAATTATTTCAAAATGCTTCAGTTTTATGTTGAGGCTAATTATTTTTTAATAATGCATTTGTTTGAATTAATAGCATTTCTAAACAAAATAATTGCAAATACATTGAAATGCTAGACAATTGAGTTGATGCATGATAGGCAAATGGTTTGAAAATTTCTGATTTTGTTGTCTTCCTGTCATCACTACTTCTACTTCTCCCATCTTCCCCTATTTATAAAATTTTTAATTTCATTAAGTCTGCATTTCTGTAAGTTAAAACTAATTTGTGAAACAAGAATGCTTGTAAAGGCACACTATCAACTATGTTATTAGTACACATTTATTAACATTTTGCTGGTATTTGCACACAGTCCACTGCCTGRTCTGAAATGGTAGTGAACATTAGTTTCACAAAATATTTGCTCTTTAATTCTCAAGAGTATGGGGTTTTTTCAGACTCTGCCTGCTATTAAATACATTTTGCAAGACTTCAAATTATTTCATAGAGATGTTATAGTAAGTTTTGGTTCTGCATCTAAAATTCTTTTATTCACAGAACTTCTCTGAGTTTAATGGGAATTTTTCTACAGGAAAGATTCAAATCATTAAGGACACATATAGAAAGAGTAATTCTACTGCTGATGTTAAACTGAAGGCCATTGTCAAAATTACTCATGTTTATAGGCAAAACACAGACCCAACAAAACAAAAAGTTGAAAATACGAACTTATTTTTGGATAGAAAAATGAACTTAACAAGTGCAAAAACAAAACTGCCGTCCTTATTTTGCTTTAGGTTTCTCAGTTGCTGCATCATCTCCCACTTATATTTCTAACAATATATCAATTTGTCTGAATTACCATTGTACTCTGTGAAAGCTCTACTTGCAGATCCTCAATAGGACAGAGACCTATGCCTTTTCACTTCATGTTTCCATTTAGGCACAATTATGCTGAGTTATTTCATTTCTGCACACTCTGTAGAGATTAATTTAAGTGGCAGTTGTGCAAGCCTGTGCAAGTTTCCTGCCACTGGGGAATCCAGATTTTAGCTGAATTCCAGGACAGAAGATTGAGCCTGACTGCCTTTAATTCCCCATGCTTCTCATTTTTCCTCCTTATAATTCAAAAATAAATGATTTCTCTGGGAAAAAACACAAGCTTTTTGGCACTCAGATTCTTCCTCAAATACTAAATATAGAGGTAGTTCATGCTTTGTAAGTAACCACATGGAAGAGTGCCTGAGACTTGTGTGGTTTGCTCAGAAATATGTAATTCTAAAAGCAGGTCTGGRCCTATATTCATATTGCCTAGCGAGCTTTATTTGAGTATTCACTGAATCAAAGTGATCAGATTAGGAGCCCTCTCATGGTGGGGATCTCTCTGTAGTCACTGGAGGGAGACAGACTTGGCTCTAGAAGTGTTGTTTGTCTGCTGTGATGCTGTGGAGTGGGAATAATCCAGCCAAGAGGTGGCCATTGACTCACCACCTCATGTGGCACCTGGCTGTCACCCTTGTCTTGGAGCTGGGCCTTCCTCAGGGTGCTTGGGCCACACAATTCTTACTTCTGCTGATCACTGGACAAGCTTAGTTTTAAACTGTTTGCAATTCACTTTGGAAATAAAAAGGAAGTAGTGGTGAATATATAAATTGTCTCAAAACTGATTTGGTCCTATTTCTTTCCCAAGGAGTGAGGAAGGTGGGAAGCTGGGCATTCGACATTAAAAGCTTTGTGGAAGTTAAGGTCAAAGGAATGCAGGAGGAATTTTAGTTAACATGATAACTGCTGATCCATGTAACATTCTTAGAGGTTCAGAGAGATTTGTTTCCTTCTGTTATTTTCTTTTTCCCTATTGATTTCTTGTTCAAGCAATTGAAATACTGATTTAACTGCTTTAATCCTGCTGTACTTGCAACATTTATGTGATGCCGTAATATAGAGGGTGTGGATTACATCTGCAGGTATAGATAATTCCATTTACTGTGGGTTTTCATGACTACCCCTTGAGGTAAAGAAGCAGCCTTCCGTTTCTAGGCAGGGAGAGTGAAAGAGGAATGCTGAAGCTAGAAGGAAGAAATGCAGAATCCTGAAATACCACAGTTTAGGTTTGAGACTGAAGTCACCRCAGCATTTTTTTTTCCTGCAAATTAGTTCTGCTGACTTACTGTAGCGTGCACATGAATAACATTTACATGTCCAGTCCTCCATATGGTTGACTGTGATATTATTAGGCAATCTGGTTTTACTTCAGCTATCACTCAGCTGTCACAAAAAGTGCCAAGTCTCTGCTAAGGCCTAGATCTTGGCTATTTGTGTGTGTGGGTGCCTAGAGATGTGCTGTTCTGCATCCTCTGGGCAGCAGGTAGCCTGGCTTCTCCTCTAAATGCTCAGCATTCCGTGACACAAGCTCCCACACAGCACAACACAGTTCTCCTTGCTCCTTCCAGACCTTCCCCGTGAGTGCAACTCAGTAGAAGGACAAAGAAGGAAGCCATAAAATCACTTCAATTAAAGACATTCTGGTTACTTGTTCAGGTTACTTATAGAGGGAGACAGGCAAAAAAAGAGAAAAAGGAAAAAAATCAAGAAAAAAATCAAGGAATGGGTAGACACTTGATTTTAATGAGCATTTCATGTAGCATATTTTTGACATAGGTTACATCTTGCTCTCCTGTTGCAGTCCATATCTTATAGCAAAGGAAGCATAGGAACCTGTGGATGTTCAGGTGTTGTCCCCTTACTCTTGAATAGTCTAGGTAGAAACATGGATGTTTTTTGCTGTTGTTTTGAGGGTGAGGTGTTATTACTTGGCTGTCAGTAGTCATAGTAACACTGCTTTCCCATGACTATTGAATACTTGTTGCTGAAGCTTTCTTTAGTTCTGGCAAACTGTTTTTGTCTTTGTTTATTTTTCTTGTCAGAATTTGTTCCCCTCAGACTTTAAAACTAATTTGACGAGTTAGCCTATAATTTAACATGTCATAAACTGGAGGTGCTTCCACAATTTTGGTGCAGAATCTGTGTTGGTGCGTAATAGTTGTATTTGTTCTGCCAAATTGTTTTAATGCCCTAAATTTGGGACACGCTTTTCAGCTGCTGTTGATGGCCAAAGCTTCTGTTGGGCTCTTAAGGCATGTCTAAACAGATGGGCACGGACAGCTGTAAGCTTCCCTGCCCACTCTGTGAGCCAGCCAAAATCAAGCCAGCTCGGCTCTGGAAGTTGTAGAGCTGCATTTGTGAGATGCTGTGCCCAAGCATTTATCTACTGCCTCTTTGGCAGAGTGTCCAAGTCTGAGCTGGCTCTTGCCTGTCCATCCTGGAACAGGAACAGGAATGTTCATGCCTGTCTCCATTCTTCGTGTGTGTGTGTGCCTGAAGGAGTCAAACCCTGGCTTATGTGGGGTGTGCGACTGACTTGACTTGACTGTCAGTGTGAGCAGAGGCTCAAGGGCTGCCCTTTCGTGTGATTCAAAGCAAAACTGAAACAGTGAGTAGTGCTGGCTTTTGCTCTAAGCCCCTTCCCATGGCTGTCACCTTTAGGACCCCTCCCATGGAGGGGTGGTGTGGCAGTCCCCAGTTCATCTTTGAGCACCTCCTTGGGTGGATTTGTTTGCTTTAAAATGCACCATCATGTCATAAACCTTTCCAGCGCCCGGCCTGAAACCACAAATGCAGGAAGACATGCTGACTGCTATACTTGAAACAAACTCATTTGAATGCCAAACACATTGTAAAGAGCTTGTGCTGTCATGCACAAGGCTTCTCTATTCACAGTCTTTTCCCATTTTCCACGTCTTTATGTGCCTGCCATCTGCTGATGTGCCTTCTCTAATTTGGATTATAAGGTCCCTAGGATAATATCTTTCCTCTGAAACTTTGCTGGTAGTTATAATAATAATAGCTAATTAGAAGAAATAGAACTTTGACAAAAGCTTTTTTCTCAATGATCTGATATTTCTAGTTTGATTAGGTAGGCAGGCACAAAGCTTAGATAGAGATACTTTCTGCTTTAAGTATAACTTGTGGTAGATGGTACTTCTGGGAACTTTCATGGAGGGCATGTCAACACACTCACATGACTGTAATACTCTCAGTTGAAGCATTTAGTGCTGTATAGCACAAAATGCTGCTGAGAGAAAGAAAGCATTCATCGCTGATACACAGACTTTGGTGCTGCTGCTGCTGCTGTTTTTTGCTTTTACTGTTCCAGATGTTCAAAGTGAAGCTTTTGGCTGTCAGCTCTGGGAAAATATTCAAAGGAGCAAAGAGCAGCTAGCTCTGTAACTCCCACCAAGCGTGAGCATGTGTAGAGAATGTAGATTGCATTGAGTAGGGTAATAAAAAAAGTCCAAACTATTTTCTGGGCTACTGACTTTTGAATTTTTGCAGTGTGATGTAAAAGCCAGAATGACACAAATAAACTTCTGCTTAAAGGATAAGGATCAGTCTATAGGTACTTTTCTCCATCTGGCTTCAGGAGGAATTGTGTATGCCATGTATATAGGCAGACTGTGGACTATCTAATTAGGAGAGTGCAGAATTGGAGGATTCTGTGTTACGTTTAATCTTGGACAGTAAGAAGCAATACACCAAATTATCCTCTTGCAATTCAACATCATACTCATGAGTATAGAGTTGATGCAAATCTATTTTTTTTTTGGGGAATCAGTGTTGGAAATAGAAACCAGGCTATAAAAACGTTTACTTTCCTCTGTTAACATTGGTTTCTATTTGCCTCCATACGAGCTAGAGAACTTGTTTTTTCTTTGCATTGTTTATATCTTAATAAAAAGGAAGCAAGAGCTGTCATTGGGTTTGATTTACACAGAGAGCCTCCAGATGAGCATCAGATCTAGTGAAGCGTGTCCCACGTCGCATAACCATCTCCTTTCTTTAGTGAGCTCAGTTTCTGCTTCCTTGGGATGTTAGATTTAAATCAGCAGGTGATACAGGCACTGTTCATTTTGACTGTGGTTTTCTCCCTCCTGTGTGATGGTGTTGATATCAGCTTTTCATGGGCATTGCAGCAGCATATCAGCACAGGAGGCAAAACGCTCAGGTCTGCTTTTAGTCTCAGTAGGTCTATTAGAGAACAGAAGTGTCAGAGAAGCTGGATTGATATCATAGCCTAAAAAGAAAGGAATCCTATAATGTCAGTTGGCACAGCTTTATAAACCTTGCAGTGTTTTATGAGAATATTGTTTTGTTGTCTTTTTGCCATGCAGATTCTTAACCTGTCTGAAGTTATCTGTATTCCCTAGTCCTTGATCCCAACACATCTGTTGAAGTTTTTTGCATATGTCCTCTACTAGTCTCCTTCAACAATTGTCTATGGGCTTTTTGTTTTCCTTAAGCCAGTTTGTTGCAATTTTTCAGGCTGATGGGCTTTGTGCATGTTCAGAAAGATCTGCTTTCAAATTTGAAGTAGCCAAGTCTTTACTTACTGAACTTGAACATGAAAAAATAGTTCACTTACCCATACAAAATTGCAAGCAAGCATTTGCTTTCAAAGCAATGTCCTTTTGTGGCTTTTTCTCATATGCTCATTAAGCGCTGTGAAGTGCCTAGGAATAGAAAAAGGGATTTAAGATGCTTTAAGAAAAGACAGCATTCTTGTTCTGTTGTTATTCATTTGTACTTGTTAGTGTGCAGAGATCCCTTTCAGCCCCACTGGAATTGCTACCATCCAAATATGTCATAATAGACAACCCTTGTCCCAGAGATTTGCCAGGCTAAAGAAATCACGGGCAATGGTCCAGAGAAAGGGACAGCAGAGAAATGGAATTACTTGGCTGAGGGCACCCAGGATTTACTGTGATCTGAAGAAGAGGGAAATGTGTGCTTCTGCCTGTGCCAGGGCTCTGTATAAYACTGCAAGCCTGTTCCATTATTTTAGTGCAGAGCTGAACCCCCCTGCCCTCATTAAGGAGCCACTCATGGGGGATGTTAGTTGCAGAAACTAATATGTCTTTTTTCTAAATTTTATTATTTTAACATTGAATTTCCTCCCAAAACCATATTTTAAAAGTTAATTGTTAAATTCTGGGCTGCCTGATTCACCTTGAGGAACCGAGTTCTCTGCAAAAGATTTTTGGATTAGTAGATTTTTGTGACTGAATCAAATTAGGGTACATATTCCAGTGTCCCAGGACTAGGCTCCATTTGTAAAGCCCCATGCTTTGTCAGATAGAACTGGACCAGTGGGCAGAAAATGCCTTTCAGCATTGGGCAGGATGATTCTCCTCCCTATGCCAGGCTGCAGAAGGTTGCTGTCTTTACTGCAACCTGCCAACGCACGGAATTTTGTTGCTGAATGAGTAATGAAAAAGAAAACCAAACAATTTTCCACTTATTTCTTGTTATTGCAGGAGCACTTTGTCCTCTGAATCTCTTTACAGAGAGTGTAGGAATTACAAGGGTAAACTGTGGATGGCTATACAAAATTATTTGAGAGAGTTGTGTGTGTGTTTATGGGTGTGTGTTTGAATACAAGTTAGAAATGACAGTAAGAAGAAAATTCCCTATCCCTTCTCTAAGATTATTGAAAATCCAAGCAGGGCAAGATATTTCCAAGCTCACTTTCACGAAATTCATGTGTTAAAGTCTATCCCGAAAAAAACAGGACTAAAACTACCAGGCTTTTGTTAGTGGAAAACTGGTATTTATTTTGTATAGAAATAAAATACTTGAGCACCATGAAAGCCTGGAATTCCGAAGCACAAAGTCATCAAATTCCCTTTGCTGTCGAAGGAAGGCTGATACACAAATAATTTTAACTGCTAATCTGCTAAGGATGCTGAGTTTCCTGTTCATATTATTCTTCGGCCTACAAATAGAGTGTGAAAGGCAACACGGCCGCTGGAGATACCATTGCCTATCACTTGGCAAACACGTGATTATCGAACAAACACAGATATCCCCCCAAAACATAGGCTCTCTGTGTGCTCAGACAGTGGAATAGAGGAAGATGGGTGAATTACAGGGCTCTCTGGGAGCCATAGATAATAGAAATGCTGATGCTACATCAGCACTTCTGAGCACCCAACAGGTCTGCTCTTACTCAGAGTGATGCTGCTCCATACTGTGCACCAAGTCTATTTAGAGGTCATTGTCACAACCCCTCAAAAACCAAAGCAGAACGAGACTTTTTTGTTTGCACCTTTGTACATGATTGTATTTGTGCACAAATGCAGTGGCAAACAGTGTTATGCCTCATTCTCTTTGAAGTTACAATGCAATGAAACATAGATGTGAGGAGATGATTGCACTCACTCGTGTGTCTTGTCTGTAATAGTTATGACTGGGATGACTAGCAGATAGAACTTGCTCAAGTGCCCTTATTCCTGGAGGAACATGGGAATTGCCATGTTAAATGTGCTTAGTGTRATACTGCCCTGATCAGTACCAGTTCTTCAAAGTTAAATAAAATCAAGGTTAACTGTACTGAAGTAACTGATTTTTGATTGCCTTAAAAAATCTAAAAAAATAGAATTACTTTTTCAGTTAAGCTCCAAAACTAGATCAGATTCAGAGAAAAGATGGTGGTTTTTTATGACTTTCAGACAAAGAGGTATTTTGAAAATATGAGGTAAAAATGTTTTAACCTTTTAAAATGCAATTATATTACAGCTCTATATTTCACCCAGGTAAACTTAAATTTGTGAATATCTATTTACATCAGCTGCTCAGGTCGGATCAGGTAAGCTTTGTGCTGTATAGCTAAGTTATTTGGATGAAAAATTTCACTAAATCTTGCAGAAAACAAATTAAACCCCAAGAATATCACCCCTAACATTCTGCTTCTAGCTACTACTTTCATTTGAGCCATGACAATACTTTATTCAGCTTTTCTATCACTTGCCTCTAGGCCAAAAATTTCCACAATTTTCTAAATAAACATGGAGATAGTAATTTTACTATCTGGTTGAATGCTTTATAAAGCTCTCCTAGGCTTGCTGGCATAATGATGTCTTGTGGCAATACTTTTCCAAGATTAGTATTGTAGCATGTAAAAAATTATGTCCTTTCTATAGATTTTCTTGTTTCTGTGAGCAATGCTTTAGAGATTTAAAAAATGTTATTGGATTTGCCTATAAAGATAACGAGTTTTGTTCCTGTGGCACCAAGTCTGAAAGTATATTCATTGTTTATACACAGACGGTAGAGCTAGAAATGACAACTTTGAAGTGTTGACAAAAGCACAATATCTGTACTTTCCCTGGCAAATGAGGGCATTATAATAAGTTTTGACTTAATGTCACAGTACTGTATGTTCATATAAGTATTTTCTGAGCCTTGCACAGGAGCTGTTGTATCAATCATTACAACAAATTCCTTTGCCTTGATATGGTATAATTTATACCATATTTTTGTGATATTGCGGGACCATTTTACTCAGGAGAGTAGTTACTTCAAGTCAAGTTAGCAGCATTTTCTTTTTGAAGGCAAAATTACGTTTCCTTGCATTTGTCTAAAAGCATTACCTGGAACCAGGAAAACTTTGACTTTCCTGCTTGCTGATCTGTCAGACCCAGCACACATGTTGTCACATCTGTGTCAGGTGAGCCTCTCCACATCTTTTGTCCTGGAGCATCTAGCCACGATGGGCACTGCTTGAGGTCAAAATGGAGTGAATGTAGCTCCAGACTTTCTCTGCCAGTCCATGGACAGGGCATAGCTAAAAGAGCACTCAACTTGAGTGCAACAGGGCCAGTCAAGGGACTAGCTGCTGAGGTAAACTTAGGATCAGGAATTAAGCTTGACAGAAAATTAATAATTTGCCCTGGAAACAGCAGAGAGSGTAAAAATGGCATCAGAGATTTTGCTTGATGATTTTGGCATCCGGGAGTAGAAATCTGAGAAAAACTTCATATGTTGGGCCTTATGCATCAAGAAGAGCAATATTAGGTGTCTGATACAACCCCTGAGGTTGATATTGTGGTGGATATCGTGCRGGGATGGCTGGTTTCCTCGGGATCTGCAGGAGCTGATTGATGGAGCTGTCACAGCCCCTTATGTGTCAGAGCCTGGGAAGGCCTGTGAGGGAAAATTTTAATGGTGCTTGTCATCAAAGAAAAATTTTGTGCTTCTCACTTCAGTTGTCCTGCTGACACCATCAACATAGGACCATGGCAGGCTTTCTCTTGTCGGCGTGATCTTTACTGGGGCTTCTCACAGATCCTTCTCACTTGATGTGTCTCTTCTGCACCATTAAAGGTGGTGACAGGACTCCAGCTGCTCAGAAAGATGAAGTCGAACAGCTCTAGAATATTCTAACTAGATAAAAAAAGTCATGAATATGTAAGATTTAGATAAATGTCATCTTGCTTGCAGGATGAGAGAAATAAGGAAAGAAGTATTTATGTAGGGGTTTTGCTGTTTTTTTTGTTTTGTTTAATTTTTTTGTTAATGTACATTTTCATAATTTATAATTTGTCTAAAGCCACAAAGAAGCTCAGTGCTGGTTCATGTTTATAGGCTGGATGTTGGAGGGTGTGTGCTGGCAGAAAGGCTGGTGGGACACAGGTTTGTGCTGAAGAAGAGCAGTGCTTGTCCCTGAGGAGAGAGGGCAGAGCAGGGCAGGTGGAGTCCAGGTGGTGAAGGAGTTTACAGGAGCTGCAGCAGTGGTAACTCTTGCACAGGGAGAGGAGGTGGTGGTGAGGACTGCAAAGACAATGTGTCATGGGTTCTGATTCCTTCTTGTGACCTTGGAAATTGAAGGAATAAGGAGAGATTGTAGTACGTGTGTTAGAGATGCTGTGCAAGGCATAACAGAAAAGATGGGAATTTTTTGAATCCAAAATCCTTTACTTCTAAGAAAAAAAAAACCTGACTGTGATTTCCATGGTTTCAGAAAACATAGGAAATATGGATAGGAAAAGATTTTTTTTTGTTATAATTTTGTGGTGCTATCTGCAAATGCTTGAAATCAAAAGAGATAGTCTGTTCCCAGCTGCCATGAACCTGGGCACTGCAGAGGTGCTGTGTGCTGTGGAGGCTTTTGTGGGTCGTGGGAGCATCAGCCCCTCTGAYCCCAGGGTCATGGCCGAGTCCCCCCGGTACAGAGCACACTCCTGGGGTCTGCTGCCCACTGTTCTGGAATGTCTGGGGAAGCTTTAACATGTCTGCCCAGCACTTTTGGTGGCAGCCTGAAGCATTTTAGTTATAAGGGTTGCTCCTGTTTTAATCTGGTGTAATAAATGCAGTGAACCCAAACGCCTCACGGAGCCTAAGCCCAAAAAGAGGAAAAGGGCAACAAGTTGTCTTAGAGAGCTTTTCAGAAACAGGGCAGAGTCTTTCTCTTTGCAGTGAAGTGAGATTGTAGGGAAATATCTAGATGAAAGGAAAAGGACAGTTTCATATTGTGTGGACACAGGTGGAGRAAGCCACATCCAGGCCCACATTTCATCTTCTGAGAGATGTCACTGACAGGGAGCAGTTCTGTGTTCAACCTCCCTGCACTACAGGAGGAAGCAGTTACAGGTCCTACTGAAAACAAGCCAAGTAGCAGCAGCAAGAAAGTTTAGCAGTAGGAAATTAACCAATTGTACCTCTCTACTCACCATGATAAGGGGATACTTATAGCTGCTGTGAAAAAACAATGCCTTCATAAAAACAAAAGTAGTTGTTGTGATTACTTCACTTAATCTTTGCTTCTTCTCGACAGTGACACCTATGGAACATATGAATGCTCTATCAGCTTGTCATTAAATTAATATAGTTGCAGAGTTTCCTTTCATATTGCCAAAGGTTCTATGAAAATAAAGTAGTTTTGTAATATATAAGYGTGTGGCAAAATAGTGATAAATAGACTTCAAATTTAAAGATTTTTTTTCTGGTATAGCTTTATGCTGCTATTTAAAAAGTTGCTGCTATATTTATTGCCTTTCCCTTCAGAGTGAGTTCCTTGAGATGCTGCAGTGTGATAGGATGTTTCCTCCAACTTTTAAGAAAAGTTTCCACTTTAAAACTTAGCACAAGTGTATCAGGGGATCCGTCTTGCTGTCAGTTTTTAAAAACAACTACTTTTTGAAGTCAGTGGGGATATCTGTTGAACAAGGTGTGGCATAATATGGCCTAGGGCTACTAAGTTGGTTACTTGATAAATGTTACAGGAAATGTGTTCTGATTATTGCACTCTTGCTCTTTTTGCTAAGTGCCTTACAACCAGCTTCTTCTGGTTAATGGTTTCCCTATGAATGTGGTCTTTCTGCCAGACTGGCATCAGTTGAGAAGGGGGAGGAGAATTCAGTCTGACAGCTGTCCCTCTTGTAGAGCAGCTGGTACATCTTCAGCAATTATGGAACACCAAAGAAAAGGGGCAAGAGTCCGTAAAGAGGTAGCTCATCACACTTGCCATTTCAGGGCAGGTGCTCAAGGGGGTGTATTAGCGCTGCTTGGGTGACTTTGAAAGACATCAGGCAGCTTTACTGTGTCTAAGGCCTTTCATCCTTTTAGATACTTCCAATTTGGACATAGTTTGTGATGTTCTGTGCATTAGGGTTGATAGTAAATCAACAAGGATTCTTCTAGTCCTGGAAACTTCCAGGGAAGAATTGGAAGACTGAAGTTGTTTCCATAGTATAATTACTTTTAGCCTCAGTAGAATGGCCCATGTGAGTAATCTACATATTGGCAGAGTTGGCAAGAAGCTTTAGCAAACACATTACTGATTTTTGAATTGCAGCTTGAGCAGTACAATGATGAAGATAGCCCTTAATATTTTGGTCAACTTCAGGAACAGGTTATAGCTTTAATATCCAATTTCTGCTTATTGTGATAACTTCTTAGCAAAATGGCACATATTTCCTAGTGAAGGTCAGATACGGGAGAGGTTTCACTGAAGTTATTTGGTAAATTCTAGACCATTAATTCCCTGAGGTGAAAATAGTTGGAAACCAGGAATGTATTGAAGGAAAGCAATTCAGTGCAAATTTCCTCAGTTTTTCCTCTGTCCAAAGTATCTGCTTATAGCCAACTGCTTTTGGAGAAAGGCAAATTCAGTTTAACCATTCTTAGAGTTTTAAGACATCTACTCCTTCTGCTGTCATCATTAGTCTTTCCCCATTTTGGCTTTGAATATCACAACTGAATAGTGGGATATCTAAGGCAATGTTGCTTTTGCCCAAGTCCCTGGTTTGTGCAGGTAGTAGAAGTTATTTTTCAAGTGTAATGAATTAGAGAAGGGGAATTAAGTCCTATCTCCATAGAGGAAACTGGTACACATGGCCTCACTCATGCACAGCTACATCGGAAGTCTGATATAAAGACAAGGTTCTGTAACAAGAAAAGGAAAGAGAAGGATCAAACTTAAAAGTATATGTGGTTCTTCTATTCTGATGCAACACTGTAGGAAACAATCCCCAAAACACATGCATATGCTCACCTTGCTGGGGCTTGTGGATATCAGTGGTTCTTGGACCTCAAAAAATGTGGTCTGTGCGGCAAGTCTCACTTTGAGCTAGTTGGAAAAACTGAAAATATTTCTTCTTCTTCTTTTTTTTTTTTAATTTTTTTTTTATTTAATACAACAGCATAATTTTTGAGAATGTCTTTGTTATAAGGTGCTTTCAGGTCCAAGAGAGATATCTGATCACATATGTGTRTAGAAAAGCTTAAAATGACTTTGTGTCTCCGGTCACTACTCAAGATGCAGACAGTCTAAGTTCAAGTCAGTGCTGTTATTGATGTGAAGTAGGGATGTTGCCCACATGTCTTTCACCTAGTAGGGAGGTCTCACACTTTGGTGTGAAAACTAATACTGTCTTCAAAAGAAAATGCAGTTTGCATTTCACACTGAATCAAGACACACACCCTGCAACAGGCCAACTTGTTGACTTCTCTGTCTGCTTCTGCTCTTCTCATTTTCAGTGAAATGTCTTACTTGCTTTCTGAGCATCTGTAACCACGGATGTACCCATGACATTTGCTAGAGATTAGTGAAGCTGGAAAGGAACAGATATCAGCTTATGCTATGTGAAAACAAGGTTGATAGGCTTCGTAACTTCTCCCTGACACCTGAATGACTCCTCTGATTTTTTCCACATAGTTATCAACATAGCAAGACATCAGCTTTGATGTGTGTGTTCATTCCTGTGTTCACCAGGAATGCCTCATGTCTCTGTTTCCTCCCTTATCTGTTAAGCGTAAGTTCACATTCAGTTGTTTCAGCTCCTTTCCACAAGAATATCTTCTCAGTCACTTTTYCAGTGCCAATAAAAATGGGATTTTCGTCTTTTGTTGAATTTTCACATGCTAYTGCATTCAAGTAATAAAGAGAATCTGTTCTCTTTGCCCTTGACACTTGTTTTATAAAGGGGATACACAAGAAGTATCTAGAGCCAACTGTTCTTCAGATGAAAATACAGAGTTTTATTGCCACTAGAAGAGTTATGTCCACTTTTACAATCTCATGGCATGCCATAAATGTTTTTGTCCTCTGAACTAATATATTTGAAAGTGTTTTTCTGCATTCTAATCCTTGCTGTAAAAAGATAATGTTTCCAAGTGTTGCACTCTAAGCAGCTAATCACTTGCCCAGCTTCCCACACTTTAGCTTTTAACCTCCCTTTTCTGACTGACGAAGATAGTTTAATTCTGGAAGATAAGGTTTTTCTACTATAATATATATAGGAAAAGCAGCTTTTTAAAAATCCAAGCAGACTGGGACCTGCAAATGTTTCACTTCATAAAAGTATCAGATGAGGAAGGATAATTGTCTGAGTGCAAACTTGAGTAACTCATTAAATGCCCCAAAACTTGAAAGTAGTTTCTTGATTTGACATTAAGTTGAGATTAGTTAAAAAAAAAAAAGCAGCTGCTTTGCCAACAGAAACAAAGAATTCAACGCTTTCCCTTATCCTCTTGCCGAGCTGCTGCTTAGTCTTATCTTTTAATTAAACCTGAACTTTAAAATACATGTGTCTAGCCTGCCAGTTTATTAAATGAAATATCAATAGGAAAACAGTATTCTTGTCGATTAGCATTCAGTATACAGGTTTCTAGCTCCTTACAGGATGGACATATTAAAGGTCCCAGTTTTGTTGCAACTCAGTTTAAAGTCATCAATTAAGAAAAAGAAATTACAGTCTCGTGCTGAATATGTTTTTAGTTTCCACTAGATTTATCTTCTACTACAAACCCCCACTCACCTGCTTTAATTTTGTGTTAAATAGAGACATTAGTCCCAAGAAATGAAAACTAGCATAGCAACATTTTCTTCTTATCAGTCCTTGATAAGGAACTCATAACATCTTCATTCAAAAGGGAAAACTTGATTTGATACATTTTCTCCAATTCCCAAATAAATTTTTTTCTATTTTTTAGACATTTTTTCTAGTTATTTTAAAAACTTTTTGAGGAATTGAGTCTCTCTGGGGAATTAGAGATAAAACCCTAACTACAGTGAAGCCAGTTTTACCATTTATTGAAGTCCAGTTTTCATAAGATTCCTCAGATGAGAATGAATGAAATCACAGATGGTCCCCTTAATTGCTATGCAAGCTCACGGTTTTGATGTAGGGGTAGTTATTCATTCAAGGAATGGAAGTAAAACCCCATGACTTAGATAACCAAGCCCACAACACTAGAACACAATTCAAAGTACTGAATGTCAAAGAATGCATTTTCTGGCTACAATGGCTAAAATCCACATCATTTTAGACATGTCCCAGCCCAGCAAAGGACTTAATTCTGTCCTAAAACAAGAAATGGTGATGGGATCAATGATGTTCTTGAAGTTAAATGTATACTTTTCTAGGTTAAGCCTCAAGTGTTTATAAATAGTAGAGAAATTACAAAGCAATCAAATCAGTCCCAAATTACTGGACGGTCAAAGAAAGAGTTGAGTTATAAAAAAAATGGTGTTCAAACACATGTATGCCCAGTGGAAATAAAGCATATATTTAGAACTCTGATAATCTAAAATACTTTCACCACCATGAAAAATGTTAACAATCAAGGCCGCCCATTTCCTCAAATATAGGTGATGGCTGCACTTTCATTTCTGTTCAATATAGCATTACGTTGCAGTTTTGTGCACATTAATAATGCAGCATGGGTGTAGTGTTGTAATGACTTATAACCTAGAATAAACATAGTACATTGATAGAATACAAAATGGTGTCGTAAGCAATGAGGCTAAAATAAGCATCTAAGAAAGAATTCATGATGGAAGAAAGCAAGACTGTTTCTAGTAACTCTATGCAAACATTGGGAAGGTGGTTAATTGGTAAAATGAATTGGAATTAATTATGCATGAATCCTGTGGCAAGTGCAGCAGCACTCAACTCATTAAGAAATCATAGTTTGGAATGCAGGATGACGTTCTGACTGCACTATATTCTCAGTGTGCTTATGGCCACTTTTCAGAGAATTGCAAGGTAGCTTTATAGAGTGCAGTGTCATTAGGAGAAATACCTAGGATTTCTGAAGCATTTGGGAACTCAAGAATCCTTTGAACCTGTGAATTCCCTGACTGCTGAGTGAAGACAATATGCTATCTTTAAAAATAGAAAATGGATAATACTCAAAAAATGAGGTAGCTGGGAAAATTTAGAAACAAATAACTAATCAATTTTCATTAAAAAAATCAGGAGATAATAAAATTATAAGAAGTACCATTATAGGTTTTGCAAAAAAAGATTCTGTCAAACTAATTTAATTTCCTTCCTTGACAAGGTAAGCAGCATAATATCTAGAAGAACAGAAAACAAAAAAATAAGATAGCTGTATTTTAGTATTGCTTTTTTGACACGGTTCAATGTGACATTCTCATGAGCATGGTAAAGAATTATGGTCTAGCTGTAATCACTGTAAAGAGCATGTACAACATGGATCAAAATTTCCCCACTTTAATTAATGTGGAATACTGGGATTTACCTGAGACATGTCTTTTTAGGGAAGGAGCAGATAAGCAGCATATCAGACCGTCAAAAATGATACAAAATTGATAAAGAAAAATCTAGAAATGTAACTATATATATGAATATTCCACTATGGAAGTTAAAGAGTTTTCTGCATTCCTAATTAATGACAGAAAAAAAAAAATTACATCAAATCAGATTTACTTTGGATATTAAGAAAATCTTCTAAAATGTTATGGAGCATGAAATATTGGGATGATATATGTGCTATGTTCAGAGATTCATGGAGTCACAGAACAATTCAGGTGGGAAGGGTCCTTAAGAGGATATTTGTTCCGACTCCCCATTCAAATCAGATCCAACAGGAACAGGTTGCCCAGGATGATGTCCAGTGAAGTTCTGATTATTTATTTTTGGTTCCAGAGGTTTATACTGAGTTAAATACAAGATGTAGACAGATAGAGTCCCTTTATTTTTCATGAATTACAAAGCCTGGTTGGTATTATAGGAAGGGTTAAGGTAAGGAGGAACATTTTAGAAATAGAATAGAAGAACATTTTAGAAATGCTCATTATTTTTTGAGCAGGATTTCTCAGACATGAACCCTGTGATAAAGCTTTGGAGATATAGAAGGAAATTAAAATTACCAGGATATTGTTTAAAAACCACACAGTTCAAAGAAAGCTTAATAGAACAAGCTAAATCTTCTGCTCTTGTGGGTTTAGAAGACATTTGAGATGAAAATTTAAACTATCAAGTATTTAAAACAGAGGAAAGAGGAAAACTGAAAGGTGATATGTGTGCTTTGTAGGTGCTTGCAGAGAAAAACAAAACTAATAGCAAAAATCCGTGCAGGCTAAAATGAGAAAGAAAAGTTACACGGAAAAAGAAATTGAAAATTCAAAATCGTGGAAGAAGTCCTAATGAGCTGCATGTGTTCATTTTCAATAAAGATGTCTAATGAGGGCATAGAAATTAAATCAGAGGATTTGTGCTGGAAGCAAAAAATAACTAGCAACAAGAATTAAATGAGAAAGAGCATAGAGTAAACAAAGTGATGTTTGATGAGAATGTTACAAAACAAATAACAAAAATGCAGATTCATACAATATGCATAGAGAATATGAAAATAGTGAGGAGAAGAAGTCTGAAATTTCAGAAATTATGTTTTTCAAATTCATGGGAGCCAAAAAGGTTGCTTATCACTTTTGGAAAAGTAGATTTGATAGCTATATAAAAGAGAGGAGCTGGAAAATTACTGCGTAACTATGGTAATGGTCAATTATTCGAGAAAATATTCAAACGGAGAAAAAAGGAGAGTTGAAAATATTGTGTACTATTTTCTTCCCTTATCTGGATCAAAATCCAGCTTCTCATTAAACAAAGGTTGATTTGTGATGGTCTTCCTCTGATGCTCACACCCCCTACACCTGGGCCGTGATCTTGCACATCATCAGCAAAGCACCTGCTGCTTTTGCAAATGACCAATTGTTTGAGTCATTATCCATTAACATTCCAGTCTCTTACACAGGGTTAACTGAAKTAATAATGGTACTTTTCTGTCACACTGAAGGCAAGATGAAAAGCAAATGTTGCTTTTGAGTTTCGGTTGACCAGATGTCACGATGGGCCTTTAATGACGCAAAAGTACTTTGCCTTCAGACTAGGTAATGAAGGTTTGGTGAAACATTGAGGAAAGAAGGAAAAAGTCTTGTAGATACAATTAGGATATTACAGAGTGTTTAGAATATAATTTTCTAGATGGGATTTTCTACTCAGACTGCCCTGCTCAATCTTTTGTAATGAAATGTACTCAATCCCATTTTCAAGATAACATTTTGGAATGCATCAATTACCATGATTATCTGAAATTAATTTGTAGTTCAAGGAAATGTATTATCTCTCTTTTCCAGGGCTGGATTACCTTTCTTGGGAAAAGAACAAATAGCTGCAAATATAATGTCTGTTAATCATGATAATACATAAATTGAACAGCTTGCCAGCATTACATTTATTATTTTGCTCTGCAGCCATAGTAGGTATTTCCTTCAGCTTTCCTTCACAGATGTATATTTCTTCATCCAGCTTTGAAACAAGTAATATTGCTTATCTTGGTAAATAGTGACATGTCTGCAGTCTTGGCAAAACATTCATAATTTGTAGTATGAGAAATGAGGAAACAGAAAATCTTCAACCATGTTTTACACCATCCTAACATTACATCCCTTGAAGCATTTGAGTCCTCAGCAGGACAGGCACACTACATCAATTTTTTAATATCATTGACCCTATGGTCACCTTCTTATTGAGCTTCATCAATAATTTTTGGAGAATACTTGACCAAAAATGTACAGTGTTTTAAATCTTGTAATCCTCGTCTTTCTAAACATGCTTATAGGAGAAGATGGTAATAGAAGATATTCACTCTCTAACTGTAATGCTGAGCCTGCATCAAATCTAATTTTGCTTGCACCCTTTGCTTGATGTCTTTTTTTTGCAAGGAGGAAGAAGAAACTCACCTTCCCTCTTGCTGAAATAATTCTAATTAAATATTAATTCATCCAGAGAGTGTGCCCACAGGCAATCAAAATTAATGGTTAAAGCACTCATGAGCAAAAATTTCAGTTTGGGTCATGCTGAATATTTGGAAATATATGATGGAGTCAAAACTGGAGTGGAATTCACTAATTCATTCTTTCTTGTGCTTATTTTGCTGTCTGTATCCTCTGTCTTTATATGGTTATTGGCCAAGGGCATAAAAGCAAGAAAGACTTCAGCCCAGGCTTCAGGGGAACTTGCCCCTCTACAGCTTGCCACCTAGTTGTCATTAGTTCAAAACCAGTGGATTTTTTCTTCTCATTAACTTATTTGCCTTTGGAGCCCCTGTGCAGTCCTCACATCCCCAACAAACCAGTTATACTGGAAGTGGGAAATGAGCATGACCCTGAGAATAATCTGTGAAGAGCTTGAAAAAAAATACAGGCATCAACAAACACATAATTAATTAGATCCTTGTCAAAAATTAATACAAAACATTAGACCTGGAATTCAGTACTGTATCTAACACAGGGAGAAGAAAAAAGCATAAAAAGAAAAATATTCTGCTTGTAAAAGTGACTTTTAAAACCTTTTGCCTTGCCTGGAAGAAACGTTGGGAATAACCATGGGTTTTACATGTTCAATACAGTATCCATGTGACAGATAGAGCTTCTTCACCAAAACAGGTTCCTATCCTAGGCCAAGGAAAAAACCCAAGGCTGTCGACAGCTCATAGAGCTGGGTGCGCCAAAGCAAATCTGCGTGAATGCAAACCAATCTTGTTGGAAGGCCTTATAGAAGTTATCAAGGCTTGGAACTCTGAAGTACTAAATCAGCTTTGAAGTGGATTTAGTGGGTCTCACAAATTTTTAATAAATTCAGACATGAAATAGACTGAATAATTATTCCTCAAATAAAAGGGTAAAAGCACTATAATCTTGATGATATCTGAGAAATAATCACTTATCATGAAAGTCACTCTTACCAGATGTCACCTGTCTGTAAGATTTTATTATTTATGAAATTTGTTTTTTGAATACTGTTTCCAAACTGTGTTTCTGTACCACTTGCAGTTCTTCAGTTTCTTAGCTACTTCYGTACTCTTTGAAATCTTCTATAAAATCCTATTAATGTTTTGCTCTTACAACTGCTGGATTTCTTCCTTTTGATGTCACTATAACCTACTGTTCAGCTTCTGGGTAAGGGGCTTGAGACTAAATAGGAGGGAGAGAGGTCTAAGTGTGAGTTTAAGAATTTGCATCCCAATGGAGATGCAAATTGCCTGTGATTATAGTTGAGATGAATGTCAAGGAAGGAAGCACTGGTACAATCTTGGGTTAATGTGGTGTGTCCAAGTGTGTTAGCAGCAGTGAGCTGATATGAATATTCCTGTGGTAGGGTGACCCTGGTTTTGTTGTGAAAAATGAATATAATAATTGATCAGACCTGTAGACTCATCACTGATTTTTTTTCTTTCAGTCAGAAAAAAAAGAAACAATCCATCCTTTGATCACCAAACACATTTTTCTTCTGGAGATTTACTGTGCTGCTTTCTAAGAAGGAAACAAAAAAGCATCCTAGCATCACAGGAACAAAAATAATTAATTACTATGCCACGTGTGAGTGGCTTGCCCAGCAGACTGGCTCTCTCCTTCTGTGCCATTGCAAGTGGCATCCACCTGGGGCCATGTAGACCATTCACGCAAAAGGGAATTACAGGGATCCCGGTGCTGTATCTCTCAGTCTGCCTTGAAGTCCATGGAATCTAATGGGAGGCTTTCTGAAGATTTTAGTGGTATTTTGAACACATTTTTCCACGTGCTTTTGAGTGTAATGGGTGTATGTAGATGCTCATGAATATCTGTTCCCTGAAGACATTCTGGCAGAAATTTCCTTCAGGCTCTATACCAGAGAATCTTGGATGTGATTTTAGGTTCTTTACTCAGCCAGATGCAGAAAATTCATGAGGTCTCAGGGGTTTGTTCCTCCAATTTTCACAAATATTGGTAGTTCTATCATGGTCTGCATACTGCAATTTAGTGATTATATCAAAGGAACTGAAGTGCTAATCCCAGTTGAGCCGTTGACTGTGTAATGAGAGGCTTCTAAAGTCTTTCAAAGTTACTGAAACAGGTGTTGTGAGGGATAAGAACATCAGACCAAAGCAAGTAAAAATCATATCACAGAAGCTCTGCTTCCACAGAAGCAGATTTCCTTATGCCATCCAAGTTAGCGTGTGGTTTCAGAACCTTTTGTTGTTTTTAAAATCAATCTCTTGCTCCAACAAAGTTCTAGACTAACAAAGCCAGAAAGTGAAACTACGTAGATCAAAAATTTACAATAGCAGTGGCAAGAGCACTTATCAACCTCTTTTGAAACTACTAACTGGAGCACTAACCTTTGTGTTTGTTTTTGCGAGACAGACAAATATCTACTGGGAACTAGATGGAGGTCATCCATACATTTCATACGGGTCACTGAATAACGATCACAGGGTAGCAACTTTCATTTAGGATCAGTAATGCAGAGGTGAAAAGCAGCATATTTCATTATTAATGCCACAGGCGTTCCAGGTCTCTGCCTTCGTTTCTTTATCTTACTGGTTCTGTGAACCCTTAAGAACCTGGTTACTTTTAGGGCTGAGCAGGCTGCTTTTACTGATATTGAAAAGGGGTTTTGAGGGTTAAAAGTTGTCTGTTCACAGTTGCAAAAGATGCCTCTGGAAGAGAAATGTAGTATGTATGAAAAATACTTTTCTGGGAACAAAGGAAAGGAATATATAAGAAGAAAGAGAATAAGCTATATTATTTTTATATGATAAGAAAAACTGTAAAGTAATGAAAGCAAGTAAATAAAATCACTGTGAAAACCAGAAAAGTAATAGTAAGGATTCCTTCAAACAGATGGTTTGTTTTTATTCCAAGAGATACATAAATGTTTTATTATTACCTAAATTCACCGTTCTTCATTTTGTGACATGAGAGGGAGGAGAAAGGCAGGAAAAGGGAAACTAACAGCTATTTGAAAACACAGTGATGGAATATGCCATGTCAAAGAATCAGCAAAATGCCCAGGATTGGATACTGTTGTGCAATAGGCACTCCAGAGTACTCGGTTTTCAGCAGACTTAATTCTCAGTGCACAATCCAGTGGACCAAGAAATCAGGCTCTGATAACCGAATTCTTATATAATCCCCTATGGCCTTTTAAAGATTGACTGTGAGACAAAAATATAAGCATCTAATTATAACTGTAAAACAACTAGAGTTGTTACCATTTTGTTATTAGGATGAATTAGTTTTCAGTTCAGGCAACCCCAACTATCCTTATGTTGCCTTCAAATGGCAACATATGCTTGCACTGGTGATGCTACGGAGTGAGGCAGTGTGTTTACTGTAAGTCATGGGGTTTTTTTCAGACAAAAAAAGTCTATCCAAATTTTAAGTTTCCCAGAGTGAGAACTGCAATAAAGAGAGCAACTCCTGGGGTATTATTTCTTGAAACTGAAACTCATCTCCCTGCTGGCTGAAACAATTTACCGAAATTCACACATCTTTAACTGTTTCTTTTGAGGTAACAAGGAGACCTTCCATGTTGGTGTTTGAGAGCCATGTTTGGACCTTTGTGTCTCACAGTGGACTGTGGGACTAATATGTATTAATTAAATCTGATTTTTTAATATCTTCCTTCCTGTTAGCCAGATGTGGTTCAATGTCATATTTATTTACTAACCAATTTTGTAAAGACAGTGGAATGGAATTGATTTTTCTAGCAAGAATCTATTCATGCTGTGAAAGATACTTTTGGTCTTGCTTTATTGCCTCTCATGTTGTGAGGTGCTCCAGGTGTTTAGAAGCCTTGAGAGCTGAGCCTCTAATGATTTTCAAAGCGCCCCTAGAATTCACCGAGGTGAAGTTTTCTACATTACATCAGGTCGTCAAACAAAATCACTCTTGCTGCTTCCTAGCGGTAATAGAGCTCTGAAGCTTCAAAACTGGGTCTGGCAGGAGGAACTGAGTGCCTGGTCATTTGGGTGATGGTGAGGCAAAGATCAGTCTGCATCCAGTGGACTGGGCTTGCCTCAGAGTTTCGAGCTGACCTCAGCGTGCTGCCAGAGTTCAGCGCAGGCTTTTCCACGCTGGTCAATGACGTTTTGACCTGCCCGCCCTCTGCACAGAGGTCAGTGTGCACACAGCAGTCCCTGGAACATCACAACATGATAATCTACTGCTCTATCAATCTTTTGGGGCGTGAAAAATCTTTGTATTTAAAAAAAAAAGTTTTTCAAGGGTCTTTCAGACATAAAATAACCAGAAGCAAAAAGGCCTTTTCTAAGGTCTCTTCTCAAAAGAGTATGTCCCTTTCCACTTTGTTAAATAAGAATATATCATATTTGACTGGAAAAAATGAATGAATTTTATAGGATTTAATAGCTGAGACAGTGACTTAAATACAAAATTCTTTTGACCCAAGGAGAAAAGTTCCAGAGGAGCAATAACAGTAAAACAAAAACAGCAGTAACACCACCTCTACAAATAACAACAGAAAATAAATAGGTAATAACTTTTACCTAAACCATATTAAAGATCATAAATATATTTTTAACATTTTGTTCTCAGTTTAATATTTAGTCTTAGACAAAAACATAAATTTCAATTGCTGGAATACACACCTTAGCAATATACTTTACCAGGGGCATATGTTTGTTTTTCCACTCTTTGACATTTTTATTGGAAAGGTGGGTTTCTACTATTAGTCTGTAAACACAGGCAAGCAATTTGTCTACCTCACACACCTCAGTAATCGGTCAGTGTGGGACCAGCACAGGATTTTCTTGTTTGCAGAATCACCTTGAGGTATTATCAATCAAGCATAATCAATCAATCATCAGGCAATACTTTCAAATTTTTACACAACCTCACTTTGTTCCTGTCTTCCTCCTATGCTCACAGCAAACAAAACACTGTCAACAAGGGCCTTTCTGCAGAATAAACTGAGAGCTAAAAATTTTGTTTCTTCCAACCTTTCTAATCAGGGCAGTACAGTGTGCTTATTAATAGCTGTTGACTTTTGAAGATAAGAAACATTAAACATTTTTCTGTGTCTCAATCTCTAACTGTCATTAAACCTTCAATAATTTCTGAAAAGCAATATAGCTTTCAAGTGTTCTCTTTTAAAATCTAAAAGAGAAGATTGCTTAACTTGGAAAAACACCTAGTAAATCCAGACTGGCTCCCCTATTGTTTCTTGGCTTTATCTCTCCTGCTGTTTTAGATTTTACAGCCAAATGACTAAAATTCTGCTCTTTCTAGGACTCTCATTAATTTCAGCTGCAACTAGGGTCCATTCTCCAATTCCCTGCTTTTTGCAGACAGGTAGCTTATCGGCCAGCCTGTGCTCTGTGCTAGACAGGATGTGTTCATGACCACTCATGAGATTTGTCTTCTCCTCTCCAAGAACCTGATACAAGCTTGAGTCTGGTCATGACAGTGTCCATATACATAGGAAGGAATAAGTGCTTCTAGCTCTAAATAAGTGTATTTTTAGATGTCAAGTAAATGGCACATGTGGCAGAAGGCAATAATCAGCCTTTCTTGGAATCTCGCTGTCTCCATTGGCTACTCTGATATTTTTCCACAGACCTTCATTTTACTTAAAGACCTTTATAACTTGAAAATTGTATAGTCATTTGTCAGATCATGTCCACTGGTTTTCTCAAAACTGGGAAAGAAAATTAACTAGGCACTGAAAGGTGCTTTGGACATTGTTGGGTGTGCTGGATGTCTGCAAGTCGAGGAGTACATGGTAGGTAATATGCTGTCCTTTCCTCCAGTTTTCTCTACTGTTCTTTGGTGCTGCTGCCATGGAGAGAAAGGGGGGACCAGAGTGTGCCTGTAAGCCTGCCCTCTGCCAGTGACCCTCTCTGCATCTCACAGGGAAATGCAGGCTCCCGACACAGGGACAGCATTTTTCTGGGTCTGTTTTGATGCTTGGGGACACTGTCAAATCCAGACATGGGGAGAGGATGATGGGAGGCAAACTGAGTGTAGCTTAACAATTAGGGTGTTTTCCTGGGAGGAAAGTGACCCAAAGTTCCCATTTCTGTGTTTTATTTTTAGCTCAGTATTGGACTCGTTTTAAATGTATGCAAATCTCAGGGAATGGGGTCTGAAACCCCAGCTCCATCCCCTGTGATTCCTGTCCATCTCACTGCATGATTTCTGCTCTCTTTGGATGCACAAAAGCCTGTCAACAGCACGAAGAGCTGAGAACAAACATCCTCTTCCCTTTTCCCTATTTCTTCTTTGTTCTTCCCCTTATACCTGCCGAGGTGCTGTTTAAAGTGCTTTTCTAGAAGCAGGGGAGAGGAGAGGAGATGGGCGTAGTGCCATACCCCTCAGAGACACATCTCTCATTTCCTTGCCAGGACTTATGATGGATATGTATATTGTAATGTAGAAGTACACCTGTGTGCACATGAGGAGAGGATGGAGGGGAAAGATGTGCTGCTGCTGTTGTCCTCCCTTTTAATGATTTTTTTTCTAAAAGCAAATCCAGCATTCCTTTGTTTAGTGCCTAAAGGCTTTGAGCAGACTCTATACCAAGTGCGTTATTTTAGAGCACTGTCCCTCATATCTCTCGTTTGTAAGTCATCATTTATTTAAAGGGTTTTCATTTATTTTGTTCACATGAAAAAGTGGAAAGCTCAATTAAGACCTTTGTAGAGCAATGCAAGGAAATGCTATGCTAATTAAGCTTGCATCAGAATTCAGGCTGGGGACGCTTAACCACAAAGCTGAGGAAAGACAAGTAACCTACTGCACTACACATCACACATGAAGCAGAAGTTGTGTCTGCAAGGTTATGCCTATGCTTATTAAAACCTGATGTTATACCACATTTCTACTTTTTGTACTTTTAACACAGGTGAGGAAATGGCACTTGAGGAAGAGTTTGAAAGCTCTTATTTAAACAGCAAGTCACAGAATCATGGAATGGTTTGAGTTGAAAGGGAGTTTCAAAGATCACATAGTTCCAGCCACCCTGCCACACAGGCAGCAACACCTTCCATTGGACCAGGTTGTTCAAAGCCCTATCCAGCTTGACCTCGGACATTTCCAGGGATGGGGCATCTATCATTTCTCTGGGCAACCTGTTCCAGTGCCTCACCACACTTATTGTCAAAAATTTCTTCCTTATGTCCAGTCTAAACCTATGCTCTTTCAGTTTATAAATGCTTCCAGTACATAGGCACTAAGCATTTTTCTTGCAAAAGTTGAGTGAGTCCTGATGGTATGGCTTAAAGCATGGTAGGAAGCCTGCTCCTCCTGGCTGGACTGAGACATTTGTTCTGAGGTGACTCATACACTCTGGAAATTTCATCAACAATCTGTAAATAGTGAGGTATGTTGGTGGTGAGGAAGACGTGGTGTGATGTGAGCTCTTGACTKCTGAGCAGATGGCAAGAGGGAAGCTTAGGCATGCATGATGGTAGTAGAAAGAGTAAGATAGGTTTTCAATTAGGTTACTAAAAGGGCGGGGTGAGGGTTTTGGAGAAGTTATGAGGTGGAAAGATATCTAAAAACAAGGAAATGAAAGGTGAAGATTTCATCTGTCGTACTCAAAAAGGTCCCTACACCGGTACATGCAGACAGAAAATCACAGCTTAAAGCAAGATACGGGGGACAGTCTTGAGTGCATTCACCTTCCAAGGAGAGACTTCTGAGTCATGAAGTTGGAAATACTTTTATAGAAATCTGTTTAAGTTTTTCATCACCTTTCTGTCCAAAATTGAGTGCTGTGCACAAGTAAGTGTCATACACTTCTGCAGTGCCTTCTAAAGCAAAGGAACCTACATATAGAATGACTTTTAACTACCACTTAAAAAGGCACAAACTGTATCTGAAGTGTATTTTCAGTGAAGCCTTTCTGTATCCAAAAGAAATGCAGCAAGTATTGCCATATAAACTTAATGATCTGTGTATTTAATGATGATATTACCCTGTAAATTTATATTTGGCTACACATTGATTGTGTTCTGTTTGGTATCTAGAATTTATTGGCTAGCAGCAGAGGCTATGAAACAGAGTTATCATGGTCTCAGGTTGAGTCTAACTATTAATGTCTTCTTAGCGTCTCAGATTACATCCCTGCAGGAACTACGAGCATGACAGTGACTGTGATGGTCACATTCTATCAACAAGTTAGGTACACGCCCTCAAGAGAAGAAAAGCTTTGCATTTTCTGTCATGAGCAGAAAAATGATTTTACATGGACCAGTAAAGGTAGCAACAGTTGCCAAAGGCTTTAAGTAATTTATGCATAGGTTTTTCAATTGTTTATATAGGACTGTCAGGTGGAAGTCAATGTGTAAAAATAATTCCAGCTCAACTCCTAAGAAAAAAACTCTTGAAACACTTTAGTCAATAACAAATGCCCAAATACAGGAAATGACAAAGTGACTGTTGCAGGAGCACCAACAATGCAGTAAAGGTGCTCGCTGAATTAGACAACTAGACTTTATTAGTTGTAGTCAGTTGAACAGACCACTTGATTGTATCACCAAATTGAATAGAAATTTGTTCCAAGATTTACCATTAAGTAAAATTATGTATCCTAGTAGTTCAGAAGTTTCATACAGTGTCAAAAATAGATTGTCTAATGTACTAGCAGGGAAAAAAGTTACAGCTTTCATTTTCCCATGATGTGTGACATTTATACATTGCATGAGAACTTGCTGGAGGTAATTTTTAAGTTCTTAAAAGATGATAAAGATAGGGATTATGGAGAGTCACTTTCAGTGTCTGAAGACTAGTTATATTTCTTTCATAATCTGATTTGTGGTACAGACTTGAAGATAAAATAGTCTGTTTTTCTATGACCTTAAATTTATTACATAATGCATTCATTGAAGGGTCAATTACAATAAAAAATTTATGAAAAATCCATAAAATTTAATCCTTATCTACCTAAAAAGACATCATGAAAATGCAGAAAAGGTACAATTATGTTTCTTGGTGGTATACATCAGCCTCAATGACTTGACCTCCTGGTTTTGCTTTAACTGAAGAAGATTAGATTTACTTGATTCAGACACTTTCCTTGAAAAATGTTGACTTTTCAGGAAATTACAAGCATTTTCAGTGATCAACAAGCTCTTTGTTAAGAGTTATTGTTTACTAAGAGACTCAGGACAGAGTCTGCACTTGCTTCAGAAGCATAAGTAGTCTAATGGTCTATCTTCAAATCTTAGTTCTTACAGTCCTTTTAAAACTCACAGAATTTATGAAGTCCTTTCTTACCTTGTAATGAGCACTGTGAGAGATTTCTTCCTTGTCTAAACATAGTACAATTTGCCAAGCTTTCCAAGTATTGATTTTGTTGAAGATAAGCTTCAAATTAAAGCTTTTCAATTGTACACGTTAAGAGTTTCAAAACAGATTTCAAAAGGAAGGCTGCCTCCTTCATCCTATTATGTTCCTGCAGTCTTTACTTTCAGAGGTTTCTCAACTCTCTTTCAGTGAATAAGTGTTGACAGTGTCAAAATCTTTACAAAATTGAGCCCTGAATGGGCTTTGAGCTTTTTTTTTTGTCAGGTCCTAAATTTGCAGAGCCTATGGCATGGTGGATACAGAATGACTCCTGGTGCTCTCTCTAAGGTGGAATATCTTTGCACGTCAGAATAATACTTTATGAGCTCAATTGGAGTGGCAGTGTTCAAGATACCTTTAAATTGCTCAGAAGAGTTGACTTGCCTCCAAACCTTATTCTGACCCCAAGTGCCTGGAAGAGGTTACTAAGGACTTTTCCATCTTTGCAGTGCACAGTGAAAAGCAGTTTTCTTCTACACAGACATTTCTGTGTGCATCCCAGACTCACAACATGCAGCAGCTGGTCCACGGCTTCTCACAGCAGAGAATTGCATCACAAAGGTAAAAAAATCTTATTTGTAAGTTTTAGCTTTGTTGAGTTTCTACTGGTCAGTGAATACATGACAATTATTCATTATGACCTTCTTATCTCAATTGTTCTTATGCCCTGAAGATTCATGTTAGAATTACTGAAGCCAAAGCATCAGATGCAGCTGAACCCTTATGAAAAAGGTTTGCTGTTTAAAAAACATTTCTTTTCAGATCATAAAGAACCAGAATTTGCCCCCCACCACATTTTTCAACATACTTATGTTTCTTTTCTCTGGTTTTGTTTGGAGTACTGTTTTGGTAACAGATTTTAAAACAGATTTAAAAATCCCAGACAAGAAAAACTTCAACTCCTTTGGACCTCCTTCAGCAAACAGAACAAATCCTGGTATTTACTGAACAGCTCTGCTTCGTTCCTCCCTGGTGTACACACTTTGCATTGCCAGAAAAACATGTTGTATGTTTATTTAAATAATGTTTTATTCTCTTTGCAACTAGGCAACAAATGTTATCTAAGACATTGCCATGCACCTCCTGTCTTCCCTGTTTCTCTCAGCCTACTATAGCAGCTAAAGCAGGTATTTAATAAGTTTTTCGGAGGGTCTCAGAAATGCCTTTCTTTCTGTTTCTATCCCTGATTACCATTAATTGGAATAAAATTCTGGCCCCACTGGCTACATCTGTGCTGCTAAGTAACATTAGGCCAGGGACCATTTCTTGGCTGTCAGGCCAAATGACACAAGCTACATCCAAACTCCAAGGCACTTGACCTTCTGCCTCCACTGGGCCCCTTGTGGCTGTAAGGCAAAATTGTTATTTTGTTTGTGTTTCCTTCCAATTTAAAGGATTTGAAATAGTGTGGGGATTATGTAGCAGCAGAATGGTGTTTTTATGGCAGGAACCTGAAATTATGCTGCATGCCTCTGGGTGTTGCATGAAGGCAACCAGGGAGTGTGAAGGTGCAAAGCCAAAAAGAACAGTGTTGGAATAGTGCTTGGCTGGGATGTCACCCTAGTACATGCCAGGAGTATTCTAAGGGAAGCTGCACCTGGACAATAGTCTTGGAGACATTTTCAAAATGTGTCCACCAGTTTTGCAGAAGCAAAATGACAGTCATTGTGCACTGAGCACAGACTGGCAAACATGCTGAAATGCGATGATTTCAATTCCTAATCAAGGATTAAAGGGATGCCAAACAGCAATGAGGAAGAAATTGGACAATATTTTCTAGATGTATTTTTAGGTTGAGTTTGGTTTGTTTGTGTTTGTTTTTGTTTGGTTTTGGTTTTTTTCTGAAGCCTAATTAGAACACTGCCCTCACAAATTTCTAGGGACTTGGAGACAAGTTTGTCTATTCAACAATCAACATTAATAGGTCCAGTTGACCTTTATTCATTTCTTCCTTCTGCTTTAGGCAAGGTATAGCCTTTCTTAATAAGTTGGTGTCTTTAATCTTCAYCTGTAGACTACCTCCAGCCTGAGCTCTGAGGCCATAATTCTGATGATCCTTCACAGGTACTGGTTACATTTGATTTTAGTGTAAGACATAAACCTTAATCAGAGGTAGGGAGAAATCTAAAACATTTGGATTACCTCTCTACAACAAGATGAAATTTCATTTTTTTGTCTTCATGAAGTTGAAAGCTTTATGTCCCTGTATTTTTCCATCCTCCAGAAAGTAAATGCTAACCTTCCTCACATCTGTGCAGCTCAGTTAATTTCAGTGGAGTTGCAGGGTTTTTTTACAGTTAGTTTTGTTTTCCTCTCTTTGGATGTTTAGTACTACAAAACAATCTGATCCATAACCCTCAGCTATAGGCTGGTCTGAAACAAAAAAATGGAGAACAGAACAAAAGAGAATGTCAGCCTGGAATGACACTAATTACATTCTTTTCACTGGACTTGCAGCTCTTTTAAACAACAACAAAAGTTTCTGCATTCAACATACTGAGCCTGATCCCTGTCTCTTACAGTACACTAATGAAAATCAAGAGGAATTCTATTTATTCCAGTGCAGTTAAATCAATGTAAGAGAAATTTAAATTAGGTCCATTGTAGGCAAGATATAAGGCTGCAACCTGTCAAGCATTTATGTAGTCCAACAGCTCTCTATGTAGTACAGAATAAACAAATGCAGAAGATTCCCTATCCCAACCTGTCAAGGCAACTGCTCAGAAATTAGCATTCAAGAAATGCCTCACAGCATGAAATCATTCAGAAACTATACTGGGGTGAGGGAAAGATTATATGTATTGTTAACTTGGAGTACATTATATCCCATGTGGAAAGTCAAGACTATTTGTTATATTAGTCCAGAAAAATGTGGTTTAAAATGAGCAATGAAATGCATAAGAAGAAATATAGTTGAGATGAAACAGCGACTATGACTTTTATCTTTTTCCCTTGTACCTACTCACTCTTTCAGGTCAGTGAATTCTCATCATCCCTTGCTAGCAGGAGGAAATTAGATTAACATCTGGAAGGAAGAAAATCTTGAAGGTGTTCCTTCTGTCTGATACTGCTAATGAGACTCCTGGACTCAGCCGCAGTGCTAGGGACTGCATGTATGTGGTAGAAGATGGTCTCAGTTTTTTTCTCATCTTGTAATGTCCAGATTGTTGTATGCTCTACGCAGGAATAGGAATTTTGTATGCCACAAGATGGCCTCCTAAAACAGCTGGCATGGGTTTGTAAACAGAGAATCATTTTGTACCAGAAATGCCTTTTTTTCCTGATAACTAATCAGAGAAAAGGAAAGGAACCAGAAATAAAAAATGTGCCATTGAATACAGAATGGTGAGAAATTCCATCTAATTTGATAAAAGAAATGTAGCTTTTGTGACATTGGAGTATGTTTGAAACTCTTCTTTTTTAACAACTATTTCACATCAGTAAAAATCTGGTCTCCTTTCCCCAAAAAATCTGAAGCCCTATGGAGGGATTTTGTACCAATAAAGGCTCAACTTTTCCAAATATACCAGATGTTATATCAAGAAACACAAGTATTTACCTACTAAAATGACCTCTTAAAAAAACCCAAACAAACAGCACCCCCCCTCTTCTTTTTATTTCCTCAATTTGCAGTGAATGTTTTTCTTACTAAAATGAGTTTTCATTTTGAAATTTAACTCAGGTTTTAAAGGATTCAGAAACATTTTAAATTGATAAAATTATAGACAAAAAAATCATCTTGAAATGAAAGATTTACTTTTTATCACATAAATAATATGTATTTGCTTGCTAATTCACCTGCAGTTTCAAAGACCTCAATTTTTGCCTCGCAGTTCATTTTATTCTTAATTCCCCAATAAACAGAAAAAACTATAATTTTCCCAAGGATTATTTTTAGCATACTTTCCTATGTCTCTCTGTCGCTCTTCTGTGTTCAGAAGCTAGGAATTAAAGCTGTTTTCTGCAGGCTGTTTTCAAATCCCTGTGTAATGTGTAGTCTGTCAGTGAACTCTGCAGCATTCAGTCATCGACACAGAAGAGCTTTTTTGTGACATGCTTCTCTTATAAAAATTTGACTGTATCTCTGCTATGTTCACCTTTTCCATTAACTCGCCTTGATGGCCCCACTAAATTCAAAGCTAAAGCTACCTTTGATTTCAAAAGGATCAGGTTCTGGCTAATGATTAACAGGATCTGATCAGCCTGGTGCTGTGGAATAATATGGTGCTAAATGTGCAGGCTGCAAATTAACTGCTTTTCAGTAGATGACATTGTACACTGTCTCTTCCATATCATCAAAGAAAACTCATCAAGGTAGGCGTGAATATGTCAGCTTTTCCTCTTTGTTACCACTGCACTATTTTGATGTCAGTAGTGGCCTGTAAACCAGCTGAATAAATGCTGAAAAATGCGGTCCAGTGAAATTGTGGAGTCAAATGCAGATTTTCAGCCACACCAGTTTTATTAATATCGATGGGGACTGCATAGTTGAATACCCATTATACCAGGCTATAATGTAAGCCCTGGGGACTACTTCTGTATTCCTTTTGCTACAGCCATTAGAATTAGAAAAGGAATCCCAGGATTCTTTTGGTCAGGCTGTAGCAGTTTGTGCAATAACTGAAACAACAAAGACCTGCCACATCAACAGGAGGCTGAGAATGAAGGAACAGAGGTTTTACACCTTCGCTCAGTGGTGGGTCCTTGCAAAATCTCTGTGTGCCCCAGATTTTATATCTAAACACATGCTTCCTTTTGCAATACGTTTTGAAATATGTGAGGCTACATGGAGTAAGGTATATGGATAGCACAAGATGTCCCACTGTCATTAATTATCAAAATATAATTTGAAAATTGGTGGTAGACCATATTCAGAAACAGAGGCATGAAGAAAGTAACGGGAAAACAGAAGGAGATGGACAAAACGGTTGGGGATAAAACATTCCATGTGTTTTTAAGGAAGAGCATAAGTCTTGCAGACTCTTATTTTACTCATTTCAACTATCTTCAAAGAGAAACTTTCAGCCTTAGAGGAACATTTTTTTCATTCAAAGTATTTATATTTGCTAGTTTTTTGGTAAAACATGTCTTAAATTGTGTAGTAAGTGCAATTTCTCTTTGTTCTGAGTAAGCTTATATTTCAAGACATCCTTAGATCTTGAGGAAATGAGCGATGTTACTAAGTACTAAGGATCTAGTTCCTTTTATTTTATTTCCAACTTCACCATTGCTACTTACAAGAGTGCTTAATGACACCATCATAGCAGAAAAAGAATACCTGTTATTTATTCCTAACTTCAAAAATGTTCCTTAAGATGGCAAATACATTCCTCTGTGAATAAATATTTCTTTTTTGCTTTGTAGTATGGTTTTGCAAAGGTGTATCATTTGTGGAAATGTTATTAAAATATTAGAAGGTAATTTTTTGAATCCTTATCAAAATCTTTACATCTTAAGTCAAGCCTTTGTCTATTTCAGTAAAATAAGAGCATTTGTATTCAACTTTAAGGGTTTAAGATGATCTAATCAATGCCATCTACAGAAAGTCAGTCAGTAGTTTTGCTTTTGGAAATGAGACTCATGAATCCTTAATTTTGCCCTGGATGGCAGATTAATGAAGTTAAATGGATAAAAACCAGAAAAGAAAATAAACTTCCAGGTCTGTAGGTTAAAAAGATTCTTGGTAGAGTCACTGAACTCAGGAAGAAAACTTTGTTAATAGTTCACAAGGTGTGTTAAGAAATTACTTAAAATTGCATTAATGTGGTAGTGGTATCATCAGCTATCATAGAAACTCTCCAAGAAATTTCTGCTTCTGCGGATATTTTTTTCACTGGACTCCAAACCCAAGGAAACATGTAATGATTAATATAATTTTCTTGCTGTTGGCAACATTATTATGTATTATCCTCCAAATAGTAGGAAACTGTTGCATACTGGGATAGCTCCTAGCCAGTTACTTAACTTAGCAGAAGAGTGTAGTCACCTAGGACCAGCCTCCCAGCTTGTACCTAGTGAGGCACAGACATGAGGAAATGGGCTTGCTGGCTTAACAATATTTACTCTGAATCTGGTGTTCAAGTTTGCAGACAGGGTAGGTTGTCTGATGCTTCTCCAAGACCAAATCCCGAGAAATGAGCTGAGAGAGCTTAAAAAGGGAAAGGAACCAAAAATACATCAGATGCAGATGCTTTTATGGAGCAGACATTAAGATCTTCTGCTTGTGAACAGTCTAAAAGTAGTTATCTAAGAAAGGAAGTGCTCCTCTATCTCTGCATGTGACTGAACTGCAATAGCCTGCTTTGGAAGTGACAAAGGCATTTCTTTCCATTACATGAAACAACTCCCCTGATATATCTGTACCCTCTGCAAATGATTCTAGTATTGGTTGGAGTTATCCATAACAAGTGATTCTCATTCAAGTATTTTTTTTTAGGCAAACTGTGGAGCAAAAGGATTACACAGAAAGAAGAGACTTTCACATGAAATCTTAGTGAGATCTTTTCATTTTAGGCATGGTGAGACCAGAGGAGCAGCAAAAGAGAAACTATTAGCCTACCCGATGTTGTTATGTCTATCTAGGTCCTATAATATGGTAATGCCTAGCGCCCATTAGCTCTGAGGTTTTTTTTTGGGAAATGCTCCAAAGCATTGCTGAATTCTGATGACAGAAGACTGACTTGGTGCTGGACCCCAAATCTCAAAAAAAAAAAAAAAAAAAAAAGGGATCTGGAGAACTTTAAATAGTTGTCATGAGTAAGAATAATAATTTTATTGTTTCTGTTGTTAGCATTTTTTATTATTGTGGTGGCTAAGAATATTTAAAATCTGAAGTTATATTGGTTTATGATTTAGATAAACCATAATCTAGTAAAAAATATCACTTCATTGGTTTTAAAACTAAAGCACGTATCAATATTGTATAACCACCTTGCAGCTCTTTAATCAGTTGACTCTTAGAACTGCTTTGAAATTTGTCTTCTGAAAGAGGTTTTTCTGCTTTTCTGTTTAATTTATTTAATATCTCTTTGGAGTATCTTCTCCTGCCCTCTGAAGTTCCAGCAGCTTCATCTGTGCTAATGTCATACTTTCCTGGAATCTTTCCATCTTGAATTTGGTAAGATGGTAATTCATGGTGATACATATTTTTGCCATGTCAATATGAGTAGCGGCTTCTTAGAGCTATTCATGATCAAAGGATTTATTTGTAATGGCATAATATATTCCTGCAGGAGTGGAAAACTATTTTGAAAACATCTCAAATATTTAGCTTTACCAACAAGTCTTATAATGAAAACTCAGGGCAGTACTGTATCAACATAAACTTTTACAGAGCAATCATTTGTTGTTCAGTAAATTAAACATTCATTTAGTTTAACTAATTGTCAAACAGCTTAAGTGTTTCTAAATATATATAGCCTGGGATTCTATTAATAGATTGAAATTTAGCAGATCACACCAATTCTAACCTTGTGGTTTTCAACAAAATGTGAATATATCAAATTCCTGAATGAAGAAGATAATCACAGGAGGAGTAGCATGTGAGTCTGCAACAACGGTATGCAGGACAGAATTTTTATTCATCTATATTTCATGCCCAAAGGTAAAAGTGGCATTTCAGATCCATACCATCTCTTAAACTACTACAGAATTTGCTCATTGCAGTTTGAAGTTTTCAGTCAAACCATCTTGTTTTGCAAAACTTTTGGGACAGCTTACCAAAAATAATCAACTCGACCTTTATCTCAGTTCAGTGAAAAAAACCACTGTTTTCTCATTCCCTTGTCAAAAGGATTTCTTTATGTAATTGATTTAGATGCCATTTCTTTTTATCCATCCACTTAATTTTTAAAGTGGTTCATCTGATAGGCATGACTGTAGGGGACTGGATGCTTCCAGCTGAATTACCTTCTTCAGGGAAGAAATGATGGATGAATTCCGTGTCCACTCTGTCTGTAGTAGTTGATCTTCCTGCAAAGTCATTTTTTCTCACATTCTGTTTTTCACTGCAAAATTTTTTCCCTTCAAGTGTGAATAACCCATTCTAGTTTTATGAACTACAACTCTTGTCTTGCCCCTCTTGATCTCCTTGAAAACATACTTATCCATATGTTGTTTAAGAGCAACTATGGTTATAATTTTGAAGGTCTTTAGTGGCAATTAGTAATTTTCTAATTAGATGTCTGGAAGATCCACATAAAAATAAATTACTTTTATTTTTATCTTCTCATTTGGGAAAAATCCTTAAAAATATTACTGTGTGTCAGAATTCAACAAGAGAATTTCACCCAGCTGTCTAAATAGTAAACCGATTAACTATTAAAGGATCTGTGCAAAAAAAAATGAACTGCCAAACTGACGGACCTTTTCTAAGAAACCTGTTTTGCATTTTTTTGTTTGTGATGGCTTTGTAATTATTCAGTCTGCAATTAAAATATGCATTGATAGAAGAAACTTCCCACCTTGGTTAACCCCAAATTACCCAACTGACCTCATCACAGGATAATGAAACCAGTTTTCTAAGTGTTGATAGAAAGACTTTAGTATTTGCATAATTAAAAAAAAATGTTTTATTCCTCTAGCTTGGTTTCAGCTGTAGATAAAGATGTTGAAGGCATAACATTTACAATGCCCTTTTGTAGTCATACATTATCTGTAAAGGTCAGTGGAAACTGTCACATTGTCACTGTCCTCTCTGCCATTAGCAGCATTATCATTTTTGTCATAATCCAGTAGTTCTAGACAAAATACTTGAGTTAAAATCCCATTATCACCAGCGGTGTGCAGGCTTACTCTAACATGAAATCTTTGCTTCCACAACTTATATAATACTGCATTATGATATCATGGCTTAGAGGGTGCTGTAAAAACAAGACAGAAACAGTATGAAAATACGTTCTCCTAGAAAGATCAACTTCCCTTGTAATTCGAGCCCCTGCCAAGATCCTCAAATCAGCACTTACTTTCAAGAGAATTTCTCAGGACATTGAAATCAAGCACACCCAAACACCTCTGAATCAGGACTTTGAGAGTGGGTGAAACAAAGAAAAGGGAGGGATTCATGCAGTGAGCCAATTCTTGCAAGAACAATTTTTTGCACATTTCATGTTTATGATTTTACACATATTATCTAAATATTCATTTATGTAGATTAACAATCAGTTGTATATTTGTCATTAGAGTTTGCTTGTAATCTATTTATTTTCTGTGGAAGAGTGACACTACAGTTCTGCTAACCTTAATTGCAACACACAAATATTGACAGGCAGGGTTTTATCAAGCGTATAAAATACCTTCAGGGTATCCTGGGGGAATTGCTTACTTAGGTATAGAGATCAGACAAAATCTTGCAGGTCTAATTTCTTCTTTTGTGATCCACCCTCACAGTTATGTGAATTTTGTGAATTTCATAGAATTTTCTGGATTTCTCCTGGTGCATATATTGTTTATTTTTTATTGTTTATTGTTTTTAGTTAGAACAGAGTTAATTCATTGAGGTACTTTTATATACTCATATCCTTGCTGGGTTTCTTTGATGGCAAGTGTCAGAGACTGGCAACACATAGTGGGAATACTCCAGAAATAACTGAAGTAGCAGAAGCAGCAGAAAAAGAGGCATATAAACTCTCATGCAAATGATGAAGAGGGAAGGTTATCGATTGGGTGAAAACAGAATTTCTTCCTTGGTTATAGTTTAAACATTATTTCCAGGAGTCACTAAAAAACAGAGACAGCAAGTAACAACCTCTGGGCATTCTCAACATCTTCTGAGGAGACTAGTGGAGTGGGGGAATGGGATTTAGTTCTTGGCTCTTCTGGACTGAAAACCAGTAAGGCATCAGGCACTTGTCTGGCAGGTCAGCTCTGCCAGTGCCCTCTACTAGCCTAAACATTCTGTAAGTAAACATTACTGTGTACTTTAACTGATGTTATGCCAATTTTCCTGAAGTGTCATGTTTGCCTATTCTTATTATATTAATAATGCATAGTTCCATGACAGTAAACATTATAGTGTGAATAAGAGGAATTTCCTGGCCTTTCAAATTACAGTGTCTACGTAACTATAATAAAAAGCTTTCAGCCAAAGGAATAGTGCTTCAAAGTTGGAGCAACAGAGAAAATTAGGCAGGAGAGTAGAAGGGAAAAATGGATTTTTTGATAAATATGTTTAGTAAAGTAAATTTAATGGTGTTTTTCAATAAAAATTACAGGTGGTCAAAACTAGGCAGGAAAGATTGTAGAAAGATGAAACAGTAGGATCTGCATGGTCAGCTTGAAGTTCGTTGAGCTCGAAGCCTGTGTGCATTCAGCAGTGTAGGAGATGTCCTTATGTGTTAAAGTAAGAAGATGAACTCAGTGTGCCTGGCTTACCCCTGGGAGCAGATGTGTGAACCACAGTGCCCAGTAATGTCTAATTGTTAACAAAGGCATCAAAGTTTACGTCACTGATGAAAGCTCTTAGGATCATTGTTGATAACAAATATCCTAAACTTGTAATCTCTCCAAGCATCTCATTTTGGGAAGTCATGCAAGCTCCTTAGACACCGCTACGCAATGTGACAGAACAGACCTGGCCTCTCCACTACCCAGTCCCCATGAATATTTGGTATAGAAGTTCCAAGTGAGATGGCCGATAGGACCGTGCATCTCAGAGCAATATTAACATGGAATTTCCCACCAGTGCAGCATAATGGCTGTTTGAAACACAGTCTTGTGGGAGACCAGCATCAGTGAGCCTGGTGGAGTCTTGCCAGCAGTCAGAAGCTGCCTGTGGCATTGTTTAAAGTTGTTCCTTTTAGTTAATTTTGGCTTATATTTTCAGAAATGCATTCATGCATATGCAGCATAGGAGCTGCTACTGAGAGCAACAGACCTCAGATCTGAAATGGATACACAGCCCTCTTCCTGTGTGCCCCATTCACTACAGTTCGCTTTTTTTGTCACTGTATTTGCTTTCAGTTCCTTAGTGCCGAGTGCCTGTGATTTCCTTCTCTAGCAGGAGTAAAGAAAGTCTCCAGTTTGCTTAGTGCCTGTGAGAAATTCAGGATGATGTTTGCCTTTTCACTATAGTGTGTGGTTTGCAGGTGTGCAGTAATGCTAAGGGCTAGAGGAGAGGCACATCAACAGGCATAGGATAAAGTAGGGTTTGCTATGTGCTCTGTCATGTACTCTGCATGAGCTAGTGCCTCTCAGGAAAGAGGGATGCTGCTGTTCCTTGTATTCTTATGTAAATATTGGTGCAATTAAAATGTTTATGCAGACAGCAACTATAAGGTGAAAATGTAAAGCCCACCATAGCCACCACTGGTGTAAATGTCACTTAAATATCATCCACTGAGTTTATTCTGCTGTTTCATGAGAACAAGAAAGTGCAAAAAATGTGTGTGTCAGAAGAAATTTTTGAAAGAAAGCTGGTGGGGAGGCTGATGATTCTCTTTCCAAAATAGGTGTTCCATTGATAATGGTCTTATGAGCTTTATGCAAAGATTAATCATATTGGTGTGACAAACATACATCAGAGTTTGGGAATGTTGGGTCATATGATTAAAGCATAATCATGGAGAATACAAAGACACCATGAGAATTAGAGAGCTCTGATAGACAGAGAAAGCTAGCAGCCTAATGAAGGGCAATGGGACAGCTCCAAATGCAGCATTGGCTTTAGTTCTGCATGCACAGTGTTTCCTTTTGGGGTGAGAAGGATGTGAGCTAGGGACTTTCAAACTAGATTTACAAAGGCAGCATATTCATCCTCTAGGACAAAGCATTACACATCAACAATTAAAAAGAAAAGGCCTTGGAAACAGTATTCCTGCTTTCTAGGTTAATAAGGCATTGGTCCCGCAGAATCCTGGGAAATTGCAGGTGCGAGTTTGTCAGATTTCCAGTTTTTCGCTTTGTGTATATGCTTTGAGCAGAGATGTTTCTTTCATCCTTTGCCTTCTTGGTTGGTACTGGAGGAAGCTGGTAAAAACAAATTTTCTCAGGAGAGTGAGGTTTTCTCTGCACATAATTTTTATAGTACTAGTCCAAAAGATTTTCTGAATACTCTGTGAGTCCACAGTGCTTTCCATATCTCCCTGCATAATAGGCTTTGAAGTTCACGTGTTTCCAAGAGCTCACATCTGTTACATTGCACACTGAGCCTTTTTTCCTCATCTCCTGCGTGACCAAAGTAAAGACTTTTAATCACTTTCTGCACATTTGGGTCTGGCAACTAAACTTCAGCTTCACAAGTGTGATATCTGTAACCAACAGATGGCAAAATCTTTGAACATTTAATTTTATTTCCTGACCATTTTGGACCTGAGGAAAGAAACTGTTGTACACTGAAAGCAACATATAAAATAAGGGCAAATGTGTAAATGATTTCTTAATTAAATCAAAACAAGCATTTTCCTTCTGCATTCCATGAGGAAAGCACTTTCCAATGTAGATGAGCTTTTAATACATACTGTGACATGTTTAACTCAAAGCAGTAATGTATGTTTTATTTTCCAGAATGATCACTTTTATAAAAAGAGTGCACATATAAAAGGTGGCTTGCCTATCTTTGGAGAGAAAATGAAGCCATGCAGGCTTGCTGGCATAACACATAAACCAGCACATTTTATATTTTTAGGACTGGGTTGCTTTTACACAACTGTATAAAGGAGAGGAAGGAAAGGGGGGAGGGAACAAGTGGGGATAGGTCGAGCAAAGGTAAAAGGTGAACCAGTACCTGAGACTCAAACAACGGGAAGATAATGTTGTAACTCCAAGACAGCACAAAATCTCTTGCCTAGAACTGATCTTTTTCTGCATGCCATTGTCTGATATTTGTTATTTTGGAGAGAGAATATATATGGTTTTTGGTGCTTTAAAATGATGAAAAGCAGTAACTACCACTGAGAACAGATTCTGCTTTGATTCCAGATTCATGTTGCATTTACCTGCACAAAGAATACTTAAAAACTGAATTGAGGCAGCTGTGAACATTTTTAGCATAAATCATACGAAGGATAATGGATAAAGATGAAGGAGACTACAGTTTTGGGTCTTCAGAAGTCCAGGAAAGGTTTTAAACCTTGAAAATTTAGCTGAAACCCAAGGATTTTGTATGAAGTTCTGGCCTTCAGAGAAATTAGTGGGTTTTTTCTGTTTACTTGGTGGGGCTTAGAATTTTATTTTCCTGGAGGCTTAATGCAGAGTCTCCAATATATGAAACAAGCAGATGTTTCCTGCTTTGAAAAAGTTAAATAAAATGGAAGTGATTACAGAACTAAACATGACCAGCAGACATTGCAAAAATGATTCATGAGACATGTGTTATTGATGTGTTGAGGAGGGAAGGATTTTATATTTTTGATCTTATGCTGATTATTGCTGTGTAAAGAGAAAGGTTGAATGAAAAACTACCCGCCCCCATACCCCAACACCGTTATTTTGTGCTCTGTTCCTTTGAAATTACTATAATACTGTTCCAATGATCCTTCCAATTATTGAAATGGAGTCTTTCCATAATGTGTTTCAATGTCAGAGATTTTTGTGAGCCTCTAACAAACGTATGAATTGAAGATAATTAGACAATCTGTGACTTTTGGAGCACTGGAGGCATTATGTCCGTAGTAGGGAGTAGTTCTGAATACAAGAGAAAAAAAATAAAGCTATCTCAAAGTATGTTTATGTTGAATATGTGGTGATATACTCGTAAAAAAGATTTCCATTTTCAAAATTAATTTACTTAGCAGGGGCCTAAGGGTTGACGGAAAGGACTGTTCTGTGTTTTCTGCTTTGCCATTTCTTTGTTTTCACTGCAGTCCCAGAAGGGTTGTTTGATTCTGGTGGCCAGTTTGCCTTTTTGTTTCAGCCAGAGCCAGCAGACTGCCTTTCAGTAAAAATTCAGATTGATCCTCTCTGTGCTCGTACGGGCTGCGCATTTTTGGGGTGTGGTGAAGGCATCTGTATTTGTCTTATTCTGCTGGATCCTGGAGGGCACTGAAATAGCTCTTCTGAGCCAACACTCTGGGTTTTTTTCTGAGAATATTAGTGCCCAGAAAGGCTGAAAAGCCAAGTAATGGGAGGAAGGAATCCTCCTCATCCTCAAATACAGGTATTTCACAGAGGTACTCAAACTCACATGTCGTATGACCCTTATTCTGTGGAAATCATAGTCAAGAAGAAAATTAACTCTGTTTGGGGGCAAGCAGAGCTTGTCACACAACAGGGGTTATTTTATTGCTAGTTTTATAGTAACTCTGTAAATTATTGTGGCATGATGAATGTCCAGGTCCTGAACATTTATCCACATGATTTTCAGTAATTCTTTTCTCCCACCGTGGTCTGTGTCCTACAGGACAACAGGATTAGAGGTACCCACTACTGTCTCACCAATTCCTGAAAATCTGCTGAAAGGTGAGGCAGCTGTTGAAGAAAGATAACTGGTCATAGTATCTGCAAGAAACACGGTTAATGGTTTAGCAAGGGATCTTCTGAGTCTGGCATTGCAGCAGCTCCCCATAACTGAAAGTGCAGCAATGCACTAGTGGCATTCCTCTCTAACAGACCAAAAATTTCCTCTAGCAGACTAAGTAAGGCAAGGGCAGCTGTCACTATTTCTTTTTACATTCTGCCCCCTCTGGATGCCCGCTTGGGACCTAGAGGCTGGAGGCATGTTCCTGCTGAGATGCCTGATTCTTAGTTATGTTGACATAGAGGCCTATAAACAACAGAAGAATTTCAAATGGTAGTGAAAATCTACTTCATCTGCAGTCTTTGTATCAGGTCAGATCAGTACTGTCTTTGTAAATAAATCAGCATCACAGTCTGACATTCATCTGCATGTAAGTGTCTGCCTAGATTGGCTGCCATCAGCTCTCTTCAAGCATTGTGGAAAGAAATAGGTAATTTTAGGATAAGATTAATCAGACTTATTTTGGTCATCCTTTTCAGGATGAAATAGAATTCAAGAGTGCTTGTTTCACTCCAGTGATTATAAGAGGAAGTGAGATCACTACTTTATAAATTGGTATCTGTCTCAGCAGATGTGTTCCACCCCATGTTAAGTTTATGGTGACTGACAGTATAAAGATCAATGAGATTCTAGTGGGAAGACTGGATTAGAGGTTTTCCATATGACTTGTTAGGATTGATAAAAATGATCAGGAGGAATATTTGGATTCCTGTTTCTCCCTTGTTCAGACCTCCAAACATCATTTATTCTTGTGCAGAAACCTGTTTTGCCTTCCCATTATCCTTGGACTCAGTGGAGGGTGGTACTGGATACTAATAAAAAAGCAGAAGAGGAAATGAATACGTGACAAACAAGGAGTGGCACAACAAGGAGTGGTGCTAAATAAATGCAGGAGAACATTTCTCATTTATGCCAGCATCTTTTGCGGCGGTCCCCATATTTTCTCTCCCTAGTGCAGGACCCTAGAGGACTTTGTTTTCACAGAGTCACTGCTGGTATCGGACTGGTTTTCTGGACTTTCCTCTGCATTTCTCTGTGTGACTGTTCTGAAGGAACTGTAATGATCCCTTTTGTCTTTGCAGTCTGTGAATAATCCTTTGACCATGGATAGAAGTGGGGGATTCAGAGGTATCAGTCCTATCATTCCTCAAACGACCATATGCAACATCAATTTTGACCCCAGAGATGAGCAGATTAAGAGCTAAGTAATTTTACTCATATCATCATAGAATCATAGAACCATAGAATGTTAAGGGGTTGGAATGGACTTTAAAGACCACCTAGTCCCAACCCCCTGTGCCAGAGGCAGGGACACCTCCCACTAGACCAAGGCTGCTCAAGGCCTTATCCAGCCTGGCCTTGAACACTGCCTGGGCTGGGGCACCCACAATCTGCCAGGGCAACCTGTTCCATTGTCTCACCACCCTCACAGTGAAAAATTTGTTCCTAATATCTAACCTAAATTTCCATTCTTTCAATTTGGACCTACTACTCGTCCTATTACCACAATTTCTGCTGAAGAGTCCCTCTTCAGCTTCCCTGAAGCTCCCTTCAAATACTGGAAAGTTGCTACGAGGTCTCCACACAACCTTCTCTTCTCCAGGATTAACAGCCCCAACTTTCTCAGCCCATCTTCACAGGGGAGGTGCTCTAGTCCCCTTTTCAACTTTGTGGCCCTCCTCTGGGCTTGCTCCAACATTTCCATGTCCTTCTTATGTTGGGGGCCCCAGAGCTGGATGCAGCACTCCAGGTGGGGTCTCACAAGAGCAGAGTAGYGGGGCAGGCTGTGAGGGCTTCAGTGGGAGCACAGTGGGACTGACTCAGTACAAAACAGCCGTACGACTGGTAGATATCCCAAAGTGTTGTCACTGGCATTGCTCAGAGGATCTTTAGTGAGGAAACTGTATGCAACTGGTGCATTCAGGGCTTTACAAGTGTTGTCATAAGAATATTAGAGATCTGTAAGTGCTCATATGAATATGCCTTAGCTTGAAATGCAGAATATACACCCCTATTGGTCACGTCCAGTAGAACTATATCTGCGTGCTTTGCTGTTAAACAAGTCCTCAGAACATCAGCCTAGGTTGTAGCAAGTGTCATTTATTTGAACTTGGTGTGAAATGCTTGGAGAGATTTTAAGGCCGGAAAGTAAGTGTGGGTTAAAAGCCTGACCATTTTGCTCTTTACGATCACTTTATAGCTGCCCAATACAAAAGAAGCTGCTGATACCACTGGCTGTGGCATTCTGATTATGMCCTTTTTGTCCATGAAATGACTAGAGAGGAAGGAAAAGAAAGAAACTTGCAGTGTCTGCTGCATCTGCGACCTCTGTCACTTTACTCATGGACCTCTGCTGACATTTCTAATGACTTTAGTGCTTGAAAGAAGTGATCCTTCTTTGGACACTCAGATTTGTTTAGGCAAAAAACCACATTTGGTTTCCTTATTTTTCAGATAGACTGGGCTTTTCCTTTTTTTTTATATATATATGAGAAGGCATATATATATTCTGATATACTTGTGGAGCTGACACTGGTTTATGTCATCTACAACTTGTTAGCTCTCCTGATAATATATTACTGTAAAGAAGGGTGCAATGGCAGCATTTTATATATAGTAAATATTGTACAGGAGCATTATTATGTACAAGAGTACTTCATAAGCCTTGTAAAAGTTTTAAAATACATGAATTTAGTAGTTTCTCTGTGATATTATTATGGTACTATTAAAATGCTATGTGGGCACTTCACCAAAAAGTCTATTTTCTTGATGTTTTTAACAGCTTGTTCTTTATAAAGAACTTTGGACACTGCTTACTAATTAGAGAGCAACATTCAGATGATCATCAGCAATGAGATTATTTGTGGCTAACACACTTCTGTTATTTATTAGGCAAGACTGTCACATGAAGGTAAATTCTTTTGTATTCTGTGTCTCAGATACTGCTTTTTGCCATTTGCCAAAAATTTACACTAAGATGGTTTGCAGTCTTTTTGTACAAGCTTTTAGGCATCCTAAACTCCAGCATCTGTCTGCTCTAAAGGCAAGTGACCTAAAAAGATCTTTACTATTCTTTCTGTTTTGGTACTTTTAATGATAATCATATTGCCTACTTAGAAGCAGGCCTAAAGCATCCTGGATGTTTGGATCTGCTTCTATCAGGTATTAGTGAATGATCTATTGAAATAAATTTGGACTATTATTTTAAAAATCTTGTTCAAAATTTCAGAAGACAAACCCTGTCTATTAGATCTTCCTAAAAATTGCTTATAAGAAAGTAATGTCATTGCTTGTCCTTTATCAGCTGACTCAGGGAAAAACAAACTTGATGTTTCAGTAGACAGATGTCTTGACCTATGAAGTCATAATTGGATTTTGAGGTTATTTYTCTCTCCTGCACAGACTTGGCAAATTCATCTTAGGTGAGGGAGATGAAAAAGAGGCAGAAGATAAAATGCAAAATATGTTTTAAACTTAAACATTGGTGCCTGCGTGACTTTTTTTATGTCAGTAGCAATTCAGTTGCTTAAAATCTCTCAGTATGCCTTGCAATCATTTGCTTTTAAGTAAATATCTGTAACATCTAATCATATATAAAGGTAAGTATTGGACTCAGGATGCAGTAAAATGAAAAATAGTAGCTGGAGTCAAGATAAATGCATAACAGTAATTTCCCTTCAGGGTTATTCAGATTTGACTTTCTACTTTTGTCTCAACATTCTTGAACTTATATAAAAGAAATTTGAACTGGTCAAGGATTTACTTYATCTGATAGACTTCATATAGGTTGGAACTGGGGGCGTTCTTGTGGAAAGCTGTGTCCTTTGCAGTGATAAACCAGTTGTTCAGATTTCTTAGCAAATCATTAAGTTAATGCAGGTTTTTTTTGCCTTAGGAGGTATGTTTTTAGTGCTCTCGATGTATCTACATCTTTTTTGAGCAAAGCATTTTTTTCCATAGTGTTGTTAAGTCTAGCCTCCGAGAAGAGCATACTTCTGTTTGCAGAACAGCATAATCCATTTTTCATCCTTCTTTAATATTTGCTATCTAGACTTGAAAAAAAATTAGGTTTTATTRCCTGTTGGCAAAGTGGAGCTTGCTTTAAAACAGATAACTATTGCTATACAGGCTCTTGACAGGCCCTTTCATGCGGTGGGAAGTACAAAACTGGACTCCAAACTGCAGGTTTTTCTCACCAGGGATGAATAGAGAGGAAAGACCACCTCCCTCGAAGGAAAGACCACCTCCCTCAACTTGCTGGAAATTCTCATCCTAATGCAGTCGGGTATGCAGCTGGCCTCTTTTGCTGCAAGGACACAGTACTGGCACATGGTCAGCTTGTTGTCCACCAGGACCCTCAGGTCTTTTTCTGAAAAGCTGCTTTCAGGGAGGATTAACTTTATAATGCCAAATTTGCTTGAAAACTGTGATTTAAACTCTAAAGCTGAGATCTGAAGAAGGGCTTAAATGTATCAATGATGAATGTCAGAGAACAAAGTCTTCAGTCACTGAGCTGCAGAATCTGGGATACCTTGCAGGGAGGCCTGCAGGGGCACACGGAAAGCTAAAAGCCTTTGAATTCCACCAGCATGTATAGCTGGGATCTCATCCCTATTAGATGTTTGAGCGGGAAGGTGCCTACTCCATCTGACAGTGAAATACTGAAATATGTCCTAAATCCCATTACCCATCTACTCAAATTCCTGCCCCAGATCCTGCCAAGGGAGGCAGGTGCCTCCAGCAATTTTCTGTAAAAGTTGAGTGATGACCACTTTCTCCTTTTTTTTTTTCCTTTAGCAGCATTGTTAGGTCCCTTATTCAGCGTTTTGAAGTATCAGCTTTAGGTTTTCAGTTGTTTGGGGGGGATCATTTCTCAGGAGAGTCTCTGAAGTCAAGTTATAAAATTAAGTCCTTGCRCTTCGCATAACAGAATTAAATATTCTCTGAGTATGAGAGAAGACAGGATTCTTCAGCTTTTTGAGTCACCTGGGAGGCTGAGGCCTGAACCTCACTTATGCAGTTCTTCTCTCCCTTCTCATTCCTTCATTATTTTTTTTTATATCAAGTGTGAAAACTTCAGCAGAAAAAGTAGAAAAAGCCCTTTTATCTTTCAAAATTATGATACTTTACCCAACTAATGGATGTAGGTCACAGATACTCTGCAAATTTCATCCATAAATCTGTTTGAAGAAACAACTTTTTATCACATATTTGTACAGTACATCGATATTTGAGTCCGGATTACTTTAATTAGGAGTCCAGACTCTTCAGATTGCTGAAATGGTCCAAGTAGCTTATGAAACATCCTTATTATTTTTACTTGAGTTGTAATGGTACTTTTCTTCCTGCTGAGTGGCAAAGTGGGCCACTTTTCTCATGGTCAGGAGAAGAGAAACAGCTCAGGAAAATAGTCTTCTTTTAAAAAAATAATCATGCAAAAAGAAAGATTGTCTGAAAAGATCAGAAATGACAATAACAACAACAATAATAATAATAGAGTTAGGGGTACTGTAGTTTAGATATAGACAGTTAACAAATGTCCTTTAAAAGCAATCACYTAGACCCCAAACAATTGCTTAGCAAATTACCCTTAATGATATTTTGACATTAGACTGGTATAAAATATTAATTTTTGATGAGTTTGCTGCTAAAGTATTTTTCTGTGTAACTTCATCCTTTTTTTTATAGCTGTTATGGGTAAAATTCCATGTCAAATCCCATTTTGCCTGTTCTAAGCCATCCATCACCTCCTAAATGCTTTTGATTATCATGGAATGAAATTGTGTTTTCCATGTCCAGCATCAACATGATTTCCTGAGGTCAGAGCAAAGCCTGTGCTGTGCAGAATGGAAGGGATGTGTACCACTTCACAGGTCTCTACTGACTGTCAGTGCCTGGGGCAGTGTTGCAGCACCTTGGAGTTCTTTCTTGAAGAACTTCTGAGGTAACATGGGTATTGTGTTTACTGTAACTAAGGTTTAACAGCCTACAATAGTTGTGTCATTTCATCTTTCCTTATGTTTTTTTTTGTCCATGTCTTTTCTCCTGTTGTGTTTCCGATGAACTATTTCTTTTTCTTTGCCAATCACATCAGCAAGTAAAACTCTCACCGGCCTTCATTTTTCTTCACTGAATTAATTTTCCTTCAATTTTATATGTGCAAATCCATTGTCTTCAAAATATAGCTGAGGTGACATCTGAGTAAACCCCTCAGGAATGTAAATATGATAATAAAAAGTGATGTGAAATCTGCATGTGAAGAATACTGTGGCCCTATTTAAAAAAATTAGGTGTTGTGGCCTTACACAGGTTGTTCACTTAAAACATACTAACTACCTTCTTGAAGATTCTGGTCACATGTCTTTTGAGGTTCAATCACAGATTTGTATGGTTCCCACCTGTGGATATATTGTGTGTTAACTTGACATTACTTCTTAATTTTTTATTCTATTTATTTATGAGGTTTGTATCACTGTGCCCACATAGATTTCTGCAAGAGCAAGTCACAGTTTAAGCTTCTGAGGTTCACATGTACCCTGGAGAGACTCTTTTCACATATGTCATGCCCATCTTATGCAAGGGCTCTTGAATCTTTAACTCCAAGCCAGCTCCTTAGGCTTAGCAAGAATCTTTATATGTTCCAGTGCTCTTCAATTGCAGGTCACTGTTCTAGGCCTTGACAAAGCTATGAGACAGTAAAAATTAGAAGACTTAAAAATGTCTGTCATCTTGGTGACTACTTCTGAGCATAGACTGCAAGAAATCCCACAGGTATTTGGGCCAGTCTGACAATAACTAAAGGTGATCTTTCTATATCATCAGAACTATGACAAGAATGTCAATCAGTATTCTCAGTGAGAAGTCTGTTACAAAAGTAGTGGCTGATGCAGTGTTGAAATTTTACGGCCTGTAAGCTTCAGGGAGACAGATGAGATCATCATGACTATTCTTTTTGGTCTTTGGATCTATTATCTCAACATATTAACTAAGTTCTATACAATAGACTGGGTTTGAATGAAATCTTTAAATTTATGTGAACACACATTACTGTGTGTTTAGCATCCAGATGCCTTGGCCATGGAGTAGACCTCTATTGTACAGGCTTTACAAAATTAGAATAAAAAGACAAGCCCAACCCACACAGCCGGAATTTTCGGGAAGTATGAACTAGAGTAGTCCCACTGGTTTTTATGAATATGTGTCAGTTTGCAGTGAATGAGAACCACAGTCACAATGGATATAAAGAAAAAGAAGTAAAAAATAAGTGCTTATGCCAACCAGATCTCTGGAAGAAGTCCTCCAGTGCAGAGTTGCTTTGTACCATCACCTTAAATGTCCTTGAATGTAGCCTGAACAGCCTGGAGGGAACCTTCCTCCAGATCTCCCCTCTCTGTTGGTGACAGCCTAGGCAGGGAGGAGTGCAGGGAAGGCCAGGGCTGTTGTTTCTTATTTTTATTGTTAGCCCATTGTGTCTGTTACTGTCCTGTAGAAAGTAAGGAGGTCCTTGTAGTACTCCAATGTGACATGAGAAGAACATTCCTGAAGGAAGCTGTTGCACCAGGATGAGAGCTGGGCAAGCGAATCCCTTGGGCCACCTTTGCAGTCTGGTCACTGAGTCTCTTGAGCCTCACCACTTCTAAGTCCATTGATACACCCAGTTGTCCCAGCTAGAGGTGGATCCTCAGACAAAGGTAAGAGAAATCTCATTCTGTGAGGTATTTATATAGTTTATTTCTATACAATAATATATAAATGATATATATATGTATAATGAAAGTGTTTATGTAATTTAGGTCATCAGTAAGACCTGAGAGAAAGTATGACTAAAATTATTCACTTTGAAAACGTATCTTGAAAAATATTGTCAAGGAAAATATGATCCCCAATGACCAAAGCTGCAAGCCAAATACTAAATAGTTGATAATTTCTATTCTCATTATTGTGAATGTTGTACCACACTAACAATAACCTGTTTAAAGTGAGGATTAGAGCTTGAGGTCAGTTTCCTAAAAGGACTTCATTGATTAAGTCTTTAAGTGAAAACATTTTGGAAATTAGCTGTCCCATGAAGAGAATAATTGGGAGACTGAAGTGCTTGGGTGGGCATGAATCTCAGGGCATTAAAATCTGCTGTCCTGGAAATACAGGTACATTCCATTTTTTTTTTAGCTGCATGGATTGCACAGCCTCAGCCATAGTCTCTGGTTGTGTAGAGGACTAATGAAAGCCTGGAATGCTTTCCACCAAGACAAAGACAATAAATGAATGGAAAGTGTGCTGAAGATCGGGTCCTTAGCTAGTAAGGGTGGCACAAAGATGATAATTCTTGCTTTTGCAGTCTTTAGGTTTGTTTTTTGCATAATTAATTATTGAATTTTGCATGTCCATGTTCTTTGAGTTTTCATACCCGAGGAACTCCAAATAAACTTGAATTGTATTAAGTCCCACATCAGGCCCTATTGAACTATTTCAAGTGCAAATCCAGAAGTGAGCCTCAGTTATTTCTGAAATTTTGGGCCACAAGTTATTTGACCTCTCAGACAATTCGAAACCTTGGGGGTGAAGGGAGTATATGGACTGCAATGTGATTATAGATCTACTGAGACTTTAACCTGGTTTATTGTGTTCTGCTCAGACTCTGCTTTTTCAGACAGAAAATACTTTGAAAAAGATGCCTTAGCACTGAAACTCCATCAGACACAGTTCAAGTGCACAAGGGAAACTTCTCAAGCATGCCTGCTCTACTAACTGGCTAGGACCTTGTGCTTTCTATACAACTTCTCTTTTTATGTCAAGTCCAAAGTGCAGCTCATCTATGATTCTTCTTTCTCTAGGCAAGAACCAATAGTATAAATTTAGCTACTCGTACGTATCAGTCCTACTCAGTCCCAACTCTTCCTTGCTGTGAAATTCCATATTGATTTGGGTTTTTTTTTCTCTGTGCTTCTTAAGGCATGAATTGATTATGATTCACGGTCTCTGGTATCTGATTTCTGCAGTTTCACAGTTTTTCATGAGCATGTAAATTATCACCTGTGATGTACATGCTCATTGCAAGGAGCTGCACACTGAAGTGGGTGGGAGGGTTTTTAACTGATTTTTCCACTGATTTGTGGAACTCACGAGTTTCTTTTTGAACTACCTGATCTTTCATGACTCTTCAATCAAACCATGAAGAATATTTGYGCCTCTTTTTGCTTTTATCCATTTTTAAACACATTCTGGTAAATACATTTATATCTACCTAGAAGGTTCCTCAGCACTGCATTGAGAAAAAAGTATGAATATAATTTTCTGCTATTTGTAACACAAACATGAAGTTTTGAACTCAAAGACAATTTTCTCACAGAACATTCCTTTGTCAAAAATGGTGCTTTKATGAATTGAAACCTTTTGCAAAGGCCTGTCCTTCAACCCTCAGATAAGATGCTATCAATAATGATGCTTCCTAGGGTTTTTGTTGTTTTGTTTTCCATTTTCCTGCTCTTTCTCTAGCCACCTTTGCTCGTTGCCTGACAGAGATATTGGACAACTATACCCGATCTTTCCGGCTTACCGTGTCCATACTCTAGATTTCTCTGCCCCTTGGGATGTCCTTATGACCAAATGGCTCATTAGATAGGCTGTCTCATTGCCCTGGTCCTTCAGACTTGTGAGCCAGGCCCTGTCTCTTTACTCAGGCTGGCTCCTCCATCCTCAAAGTGACTGTACTGAGGCTGGCTGGCCAGGCTGATGAGTTTGCCTATTGGTAGGACTTGGGGTTTCTATCTGCTGCTGTAGCTTGTGGATAGGATGCCTGGATATTCAGTCATTACAAGGCAGGGGAGCTGGCTGACCCCAAAGATGTCTATGATTATGGGGTGAAAAAAAGGCCAGGGAAGAACAATAGTTTTCTTCTGTAGGAAATCTAAGGGTTGTTTACTTGTTTTCAAAATACTAGGGTTGTTTGTTTGTTTTTAAAATTAATCAAYAAGATTTATAAATACACAGACTTCTCTACAGATGATTCTAGTCAGCTGTCTTGTTGGATGCTACCCTGGCTGGGTTGGTGCTACCAGCTTCCTATGCTACCAGCTAAAAAGTGGGAAAAGAATTTATTTTGAAGATCTGCAGGAATCCCTGTGCAAATGATAAATGCTTATAGGAGCTTGCTATGAAAATCACCCCAAAAAATATGAATCACATCTTAATTTTGTTCCTTGAAGAAATGCAGAATAAAGTCAGTACTTCAGGCTGAAAACTGTATTTATACCATATAGAAATATGGTACATTAATATAAAATCAATGCTCCAGATTGAAGACCAGTGTAAATTAGCACAGCTACACTGACCTCATTCAAGCCATATTGATTTACACTAGATATGAATCAGTCCTGCAGAACAGAGATTTTGTAAAAAATGTGTAATACCTAAAGCTGAGTGAATATGTGAAAGAAAAAAAAAAGAAAAAGAAGATAGGTACCCATTTAAGTGCTTTGTCATTTGCCACACTTGTATGAATGTCAAATTGTTGGCCAGTAGGCTTACATCAGGAACTCTCCTTCATTAATTTGCAAACAGATGTCTAGTAAAAGACCTTCCTCTTTGATCCAATATTTTTGTAAGGGTTGGACTGGCAACATGGGAAAATCTATTTCTTGATGTACTGTTCTCATATTTCATCTTAACAGTAAAATATTTTCCTGTTCCTCTGAACTACAAGTACATGTCACTGACAATGACGTGATACAGGGCTACTCAGACATGGTATTTCTTGCCTTTCTGAGTGCATGTAGCAATGGCCTTTGCCGTGATAATTGAAACATATCCAATCCGGGAATCTAAAAGGTCCTCCTCATTCATTGGAGAAGACATAATTTGGAAAACCTTTAAATCTGAGCCAAGACTCATGATGAATGAGGGATATTAGTTAGGAAAATATAAAGGACTTGAGACACTGCTTTTTGTCCCTATCACTGGATTTAAAAACATACGATGGACACTTATATCAAAGGTGCTCAATAAAAACGGCAATGAATGAATAACAAAGCTTCATTGTGAAGATGCTCATACCTGAGATAGGCTAACTTGTTTGCCTGGCAGGTGGGTTATGTGCAGAAGAAGAAGTGGTAGATTATATTCACATCATTACAAGTTGCTTTAATTCCCCACAACCTGGTGGCCTTTAAGTTCAGGTTGTAGAGGTCTCTTGTAATGATAATTATTTTGCTTTGGGCATACTAGATGCATTTTTGGCTGCATAACAACCACTCATTTCTGCTAATTTATCTTCAGACTACATGCTGTCAGCTTAATGGAGAATGGGAAACTTATCTTAAATATCCTATTTATTTCAACTCTTATAAGAAAAAAATGGACAGATCTGACTTGCATTATATTAACACTGACGTGTAGTAGAGGAAGGGTCAAATTTCAATTATTCCRTTGCCGGCATTCAAGTGGGCAATCTCAAATGCTTGGTTTTGTTTGCAAGGTACTTGGATGTTTGAGATTTTTTAAATAAAAGGACTTTTTTTTCAAGCATGAGCATTTCTCAAGTGAAATTGCAGTTAATTGGAGCTGTAATTGCTTTAGATGAACATCATTAAAATGTTTAGAAAGTAGTTTTGAGGAGTTTTTTTTGAAAAGGCTTTTGAGAGAAAATTAGCATTTTTTATGCTRTATTTTAAAAAGGTTTAAGACAGTAGATTTAATTCAGATTTAATAATTTAAAAGGATTCTAAGACTTTACCTTATTAAAACATTGATGCCTCAAATGAAAGCAGGAAAGTTAGAAAGGTTACCAACAGTGTGAATACTATACAAGATTGTTATAATTAGATATATCAATAATATAGTGTCTTGATGCCTTTTTTGGCAGTGAAAAATATTTTTTCCCACCCCATACTTGGGATCTAACATGCTGCTAATGATATTGTGTCATCTGCGGATGTAACTAAGAATTTCCATAAGACTTTTTTCATTTTTAAAAGGAGCTGTTTGCACAGAGCTGCTTCCGCTTCCACATACCCATGAGGCGCTCAGTGTTTTACTGACAGCTCAAAAGCAAATTGAGGACATACACATGAGTCTTAGGTTTGTGCTTCTCAAGTGGCTGTCAAGGAAATCAGTGGAGTTGTGAAAGCGGAGGAACAGTGTGTTCCTGGTAAATTACAAAAACATGAGTTACGGTCACACTAGTAAAGCCTGTTCTTAGAGCTTTGTGTCGTGGAAGAGCTACATGTCTGTTTGTGTATCACTGTCTGTTGCTTTAGCTCTTTCTTAAGGTGCAACAGTGGTCTGCAGTGAACAGAATGGATCTCTGTCGAAGAAGCAGTGGTGACTGCTCGATCCAACTGGCTTCTGCAAGAACATCTGTCCCAGGAGCAYAGCCAGGGCACCAGCACCTCAGCTCTGTGGCTGCTGGTCCAGCTGCTGGCCAAAACAAGGCTACTGTGGTCAGTGCGCGTGGGCTGACACGCAGCCCTCTCCAGGGTTTTAAACAAGGCTGGTCTGGAGTCTAGGTAAGCCCAGCTCCTCAATGGCAACATGGGGGTATCCTCAAATTATGAGCAGGGGCTTGGTGTGAACTACTGGCTGATAGTGCAAATCTTTGTTTTGAGTAAATGCCTAAGTGACTTGGGGTGACCTGGGCACTGTTGATATCACCATGTCAGGATATCACTGCTAGCTCCTTCTCCATCTCTTTGTCTGGCAGAATTTGACCACTCCCTCTCCCTCCTTCCCTACACACAGTGTTTAAGTGCTACCAGCCAACATCGATCATATTTTGTGTTGGTGTACAATGTGCCAGCAGTCAGATTCAATCAATCAGCCAAGCATACCATCTGAAGCATACTGATGTCAAAATGTATTTGGTAATCACATCAAAATACATTCTTTCATACCATTTCCCTCACTTCTGTGGAAAAGAAAAAGCAGTCTTGGAATTTTGTTATATTTACTTTTGGTATGAGCTCAAAATCTGAAACTCAGAGAGTTGTTCGTTAAAGAAAAAAAAAGAGAAATAATAACCTCACCAGTGTTTCCTGTGTCTTTAACATGACCAAATCTCAGTGCTCCAATGCTAAAAGAGGTAAATATACATCACCAAGAGTGAAGCAGCAAATTCATACTTTGTCTAAGATTGTCACAACTGTCTGTAATTTTTACATTGGGAAAGTCTCCTGTAAGAGATGCAAAATGTGTCAAAGAGGGATTTTTCTAGTATAAACCGTAATCATTCAGTGAATGAAAGGCATATTATTTTCCAGTACTAATGTATTTGCATTTCTAATATAGAAATGGAGATTAATTATGCTTTTTGTCAACTTTGGTGTCAGAATTTCCAAGTATTGATCTGAGTTGGGGCACCAGCCRCTTTTTTTATCAGTTCTTAGCTCAGATACTGTTAGAGAAGCTGTTTAAACTACAGCTGTAAAAATAAAGGTCTAAATAATGCAATTTTTGGTATTACTTAGGGGAAGATGACAATGAAAAGTAAACAAACTCCATAATAAATCCCTGCTGTAGGAACATCAGAAGGACATTCTGGTCAAAAAAATGCAGCACAGGCTTTTCTGAAGTACTAACCTTATAGTTACACAGTCTTAGACGCAGCTGCTCTTGGCATATGTTTTGTTGAGTGGAGCTGAAGAAAAAAGAGTAGCCTTTTAGTAGACACTCAGGTGTACAATATCTTTATTGCATATTAGTTTATTGCAGGGCAGTGTCTTTTAGTTAAGCAGTATATGAGCTACTTTTAGTGCATTCTTGAGAAAATCAGGCTTGTAAGTACAAGTAGTCCCCAGGAAGTCAGTCTCCCTGAAAAATGTTGATAGAGTCATAAATTAAAAATATTGAACCCCCTTCTCTCTAGGAAAGTCCTTTGGCTTCTCTACTCTGGGTTACGTTTTTTTCTCAGTAAGGAAACAGRCTACAAACCTATCTATGAAGATCCTTCTAGCGAACTTTTAAAATAAATATTCCCTCTAGAGGAAATCTGGTGAGATACGAAAGAAATGTGTGTCCGAAGTCCTCGTGGGCTGCTGCAAAGACTGACAAATTCGACCTCTTTGTGCTCCTCTTGATGTCTCAGTCTCTCARTGTCTTGGATTCGATTCCTCCTCCCTGCCACATTTGTCTCAGGGTGGATGGGACTTGGAAGCTGCTTTAGAGGCCGAACKCATTTCCTTGTGTGCAACCTGCTGGGATGCTCTGCAGGTCATGAGGATTCCTGTTGCACGGGCTGGCTACCTCCCATACTCACCCAACTTGATACTGATAGGATTTCTTCTTGTTTAAATTATTTTCTTACTATGYCACTTTGCAGTAATACCACACAATTAGTTTCATTTTCTTCATCACAGAGGTGATCAGAGACAATAAATATTTGTTATGATTTAACCTGGCAGACAGCTGAACRGCACACAGCTGCTAAATCACCATCACACCCCCAACGGGATGGACAGGGAAATGGAAGAAAAAAACACAGCAACAATTGTGGGTTGAAATAAAGCCAGTTTAATTGTGCTAAAAAGGAAGGGATAATAATAATAATGATGATTAAAGAATTAGAACATACAAAACAAGTGTTGCGCAAAGCAATCACTCACTACCTGCCAAACTATGCCCAACCAGTTTCCAAGAAGTGACCCTGCCCAGCTTTTTCCTACTTTATATACTGAGCATCTTGACATATGGTGTGGAATATCCTTTGGGTCAGCTGGGGTCAGTGGTCCTGGCTGTGTCCCCTCCCAACCTCTTGTACACCACCAGCCTACTTACTGGTGGCATGGAGTGAGAAGCAGGAAAGGTCCTGACTCTGTGTAAGCGCTGCTCAGAGGTGACTGAAACATCCCTGAGTTATCAACGTTATTCTCATCCTAATTCTGAAACACAGCACTATACAAGATACTAGGAAGAAAGTTAGCTCTATCCCAGCTGAAATCAGGACATGTAAAACCTTTTGTTTGCTAGCTTTCAGAGCTGTAGTTTATTGCTCTTCCAGCTACAGCAAATGGAAACTGTAATAAAAAAGAGGTTACTATTAGTGTCAAATAAGCATTTAACTTAATGAGCTAGTTACTGCATATTAATTAAATCTRAGTATCTTATTGAGAGGCTCTTTCTGTGATTTTTCCATATCATTTGCTTAGCTTGTTTTAAGTGACAAAGTAAATAAGTAATTACATTTCTATTAAGTATATTTTAATGGGCATTTCTCAAGGTGTAGTGAAAGAATAGAGATTTTACCATCCATGAGTAATTACTTGCCTTAAGAGCTTATCAACTGACTGCTGTAGTAACCTATCTTTGGAACTGTGTCATGCAGACAACAAAATGTCAACATTTTGCTTTTGTCGTGACAGCCTTAGAATGAAAACCAGAGACCCAACATGCCTTCTAAAGCAGATTTTGCATTTCTTCCTCGTGTTGCTTCTGCTCAGTGAAACTAAGTCTTCCTTGCAAGGTTACAGCCTGTGAATTTCTCATCAAGAGATCTACAGTAGTAGAATATTAGAATAGGGTCATTCTGGAGGCAAAGTGGACTAACTGCCCATTTCAACATTGCCAGCTCCTAGTGTTCCTACTACAGCACACCTATACATTGCCACTGCTGTCACCTCTCTCTAGACATGGGCCATCTATGTCTCCCAGGTTGTAATAAAACCAGGGGCCCCACAGAAGAAGGAAACCTATTTTCTTTTTAACTTTGGTTATATAAGGTGCAGCTGAGAAGCAATTAATTGAAATGATGACAGTATTTAGTGAAATGTTCTCTGCTGTGTGTTTAGTGCTCTATGAAGTCTAGTGAAAAAGGAATTTTTTTCTATATTTGTGTAAAAGGAAAAGTCTTGAAATCATATTGATGCTTTTGTCATAGCATGGATCTGTTTGCCATTAGATATGGATAACTGTAATTTCCACAAAAATCATCTTTTCAGCTTGGATTTAAACACAATTTAGTCACATCAATTCTTATTCAATGACGTGCCGAGTGACTAAAGAAAATTAAAGACAGTTGAACCTGGTAATTAGGAAAAATGCCATTACCTGCCTTTCAGGRCCACCTTGGTCTGCAGTCACAGATATTATGGTCAAGCTTTACAGGGAACAAATGACAAAAGATAGATGCTGTCCCCAGAGGAAGTTTTATTCCCTGCTCAAGCCATGAGGGTGCCATAGGCAATGCTCAGAGTTGATGTGCAATCTGCTGCTTTCTGTGGCCAAGTGGGAGCTGAGCAGTTTCTGTGACAGATGCCACTTTTCACTAGTGGAGAGATAATGGCAAGACAGCACCTAAAGGAATTTGCCTTTTATACTGTTCAGAAAGAAGAGGTGAGAGAATTTTATAGAGACTTCAGTACTATGACTGGCTAAAGAGAAGGGTTTTCCAATTGCAAGGAGCACTGGGGTGTTGTGTTAGGTTTGGTTCACAGTGGACAATCACAGCTAGTTTGTTCTTTACCTGTGCTGCTTACAAGACTCGGATTTGGAGAGTTGTAGTTTCAGTGCCTTTTATTGAAAGTCAAAACCTCACAAAAGTCAACAGGCAGCTCCATAATATGTTTAGATATTTTATCTGGCAGGAAGCAAATTCAGATAAGAGGAGGCAGAAAATAATGAAAGCCCTCAAAATCCACATTGTTTAGCAACTGGATAATGATATAATTACAGATTTGATGGCAGAGTGCTTAACAGCCAGCATGATTGTCTCATAAAGTCTCCATGCAGGGGGCTCTGCCGAGCAGAATGTGCCTTCTCAAAACCATTTGAATATTCTTTGCTTTTCATTCTTCTGTGTGCAGGGAGTAGAACCATTTTGGTAGAAATGGAAGACTTTAGCACCAGTTTCTTAAGGCACAATTTGAGTAATTGTGAATTAATACTAGATTCATAAGCTAAAGTTTCAATATAATTGTAAAGAAATAACAGTTCTCTAAGCAGTATATTAACCACAAAGGTGCCAGAACACATAACAAAGAAATAAACTTTGTAATGAAAAGTACATAATGTGGACCACAAAACTAATTTCTGTTTTTTCGTCTTTTTTTGCCCCATTCTTTGTAATTTCTCCCCTTGAACACTCCTTCTTTTATCTTGCAGCCTCAGAATCCCTATTTTCAGAACACTAAAGGCAGCAGAACCACTGCAGTTAGAGCATAGTAGCAAATAATCTATCAAATAATCTCATCCAGGCATCTTAAAATTAATTTTTCTGCCTGACCTCTCACTCTTCCTCCTTTTAAGAGGAGAAAAGAAAGCCCAAGAGCTCTTACTTCAGTTGCACCAGTTCCCTCTACTCTGCTTATTAGTTTCAGGAGGCTCTAAATTTCCACCAATGAATCAGACTTGCTGGCTCTTCCTTAACCTCGGTTATGCAGCTGTCATACTGTAATTGCAAAGACTTCAACCTGAAGAGAAGGCAGTGAAGCACCTGCAAAGGTGATTCTTTACAGGGCAGGAAAAAAGTGTGTTCTTTCTTTAAATTAAACTAACCGATGAAGACAAGATAGTATGAAAATGCTGGGTCAGGTTAAGGAGAAAGCCTGAGCCTCTCTAACTCCTGTAAATTAGCCACAAAATCAACTGGATTGCCTATTTGATTGCTCAATCTACTGATAAATTTGGAGGTTGGTTATATAGGCAGAGGCAAGAAAGGAGGTTAGGAAATATTCCCGTAAGAACTTGCTTAGGGGCCAAGCCTCTGAGGACTGGTACCAAGAAAAGTGGTACTTAATTCTATTTAAGAACAACTAACTTATATCCTGATTAATCAGTTTTCAAGGGCTAAGATTACTTATTGTGTCCTATTCTTGGACTTGTGTTTTTCTCAATTTGGTATGACTGCAGCTGGGAATTGGGACCAATATTTTTAGGTCACAGCAGCCCAGTAAGATCTTTTTTTAATCATTGTTATTATTACAGATTATTATTTTGTTTTTGTTTCAAATGCTGTTAGTTCCTATTAAACTGCAGCTCAGAAGCCTATATTTTCCCACAACAGCTATAACCCCTAGAGAGTATGTAGAGCTCAGAGCAGCAGCCAGCAGTGGTTTTTTCTTGTGCATCACCCTCAGGGAAGGCAATGTTGGTACACCTCCTGTCTTCCTAGGAAATGATTTCCCCTGCAGCAGAAAGGAGCTGTGCTTGAGATGGGAAGTGTAATTTGTAGCAGGCTGAGCCATCTTCATTCCATATTGCCCTAGATATGGAGTTGTTTCTGCAAGTTCACATCTTTTTGAAATGGGAATTTATGTAAGATAAGTGCCTAGTTCTTAGAAGAACTCAGCAGATATGTGCCGTATATGTCTATGTGGAGTGAAATGTGACAGAACTAGAAAGAGCGTAAGAAGGACAATTAGCATGAGCAAGCAAAACAGCTCTTACAATCAGGCTCCTTGATTACTTTAGAAACACTTCAGTGGCAATTCTGTAGCCCCAGAAATACTGGGTGCTCAGCAAAGACACCCTAAAGTAAGGAATTTAAGTGGTTGTATGGACCCCAGAAYACTAATTTTAGATAGCTTACCAAAGTGCTTGACTTAAGAACTTCCAAGGACTTAGGAAAGCCATGTTATGCAGCATGGCCTGCAAAGGAGTCTTCTTGAGRTAGTAATAATATAAGAAAAAACAAGAACGACAGATAGTTTAATCAGAATGGTCTGAAGAACTTTACATGTTAATCAAAGACTGTCATATCCAAAGGAGTCAAAAATACTTAGAGAGAAGCCTAAGCCTAAGGAAAAGGAGCCTTGTGTGAGCAGATAGCTTCTTGTAGGCTCTGGTTTCCCGTCTCTCCACCASAGGTTGTAGGTGTCTGTCCTTTGAAGCTCTGTGGTCACCTCAGTAGGCTGAGAAAATGTGCCGGGCACCTGTGGTGTGCTTCAGCACAGCCAGAGTCAGATTAGCCTGAAATATCTCAAGGAACAAGAATCATGAGACTTGAAGGGTAAATGCTCAAAACACAGCTATAGAGGAATGGACTCAAGGCAGAAGGTGACATGAGTGTAAAAGAATCTTGAAAAAATTCCACATGGAGAAAAAGTAGGRATAAGAAATCCTGCCACGCATTATCCATTTTTAATGAGGGAATCTTTAGCTGAGGTCTGAGGTGTCCTGAAAGGCAGCACTAAGATAATTATGTTAGGTGACTTTTAGCAGTCGTAATCAATAATTTCTTTATATAACACTTGTGAAACCCACAGTGAAATACTGAACTACTCATGCCATCAGGATTAATAAAAAACCCACTTACAATGGACCTTCCTGGCTGGACTACCTTGGTTGAAGTCCATTTAATAATCTATCTAGGAGTCCTTAGTTCTAAATTAAAGACTTTCTTTGCTGGTCTGGGTACTTCTTGCTGCCACATGCCAGAGGTATTTTTCATCTGCCTAGGTGATAACATGCCCATTGTAATAAGTATTCAATCATACAGTGAACCACTTGGCACTTGAATTTTTTTCTAGATTTCTCTCAAATCAGCCAGTTTGAAGGGGCAGCAGGTTATTTTCAACAGCTAGCAAGTTCTGGCAATAAATAAATAGTCCTGTTTTATTTACATATTGTCCTGATTTATTTACATATTTTAATTTTGTTATCCTTTTACTGACTTACACATGATGGATTTTATTTAAAGCCTCTAGAGGTAATAATACCAAATAAAAAGAGATAGAAGAGCTATATTATAGTACCTTGAAATGTGCTGTATTCCATTGAGCATATATGAATGAGAATTGAATATGAGGAGAGGGGGAGAGTGAGGTATCTCTCTTTCTGTCTGTACTTGTATATAGATTCACAGACATGTGTTGCTCTACATACGGAAATGTGATTGCAACAGAAGTAAGGCTTTGATGTACCATATATTTTTTTATTGAATTAGAAGAAAAACACAACCACGTTTTTGCAATCGGAATATTTCAAAAAAGAGGTGGAAAAACCTTGGAAGAGAATRTCTGAGTGGTGGATAAACAAGAAGACATAGCAGCGTGTAGAATAAAGCTGGTCACCCCTAGATGCCAGACATGGTATTTTACGATGTATTGTTTTGTCCAGGACACAGGCGATTAGCCATGGGTAGCTATTTCCAAAACATTAACCTCCAGGACCTGAGTTCTGCTCACCTAATCTACTGAAATAATTCTACTCCAAAACAAGATCTCTTTCAGTCTGACTTGGCCCTTGAAATGTTGGACATATTTTTTTTCTGCATTTGAAGGTAGAACTGCAACCATTGTAGTCACAAAGCTTGCAATAAGAACAGTTATTGTTTCCTTCTCATCATCAGCAATTGCATATGGATTGTTTGCAATTAAAACAGACTTGCAAATACAATTACAAATTCTGGCTTAGAGAAGAAGCCAGTGCATGCCAGGGACTTGCAGTGATGCTATTTGGTTATAAAGATGCAGCCAGCAAGTACAGGACTGAGGCGTCAGGGTGGGATGGGGGCAGTGAGCTGGGCAAGCAGGAGCTGGGGAAAGGAGCACAGCACTACGGCCGGGGAGATGATTTTAGAAAGTTCTCTAAGGGAAAGGTGCTGCCTATACTCTTGGGGCTGTCCTCCCCTGTCAAGAGACTCTTCCTGAGCCAATGGACAGGGTTATTTGGTCTGCCCTCCACCTCCCTGTTAAACCTAATACACAGCACTAAAATGCAGCCTCCCCTTTCTTCCTCTTCACAGAGGACTAATGACTGGTTTCCTGCAGCTGCCAACTGTTGCTGTGCTGACTGGCTCATCCCCATCTCCTATTACTGCACAGGATAGCCTTGAAATCTTCCCACAAAGAGGGATTTTCAGATGACGTGCGGTCATCTCTTTCAAGGACTGAAAGCAGAGAGTTATTGTGATTAATGGGATACTTCAAGCTGGATGCAGGAGCCAGAGGTTGCTGGATCAGGAAGGATGGCATTAGAAAACAGCCCAAAATCAGGACCATGTTTTCTGCTGTGCTGCATGTGAATATATGGAGCAGAGAAGCCATTTTCACCTTCCTACTCTGGAAGCCAGATGAATGCTAGTTCTACATTTGACATAATTTGAAGTATCCTGGGATCCTGAAGATACAGCATCTGAAGTTAGATGTGCATACTGTGTGTGCACCAGCCAGCTGGTTGTTTCCAGTGTGCTGCTGGAAACAGCACATGCCTTACCCCATCGCTAAAAACATGCTGCATAACAGCCAGGTAGCCTTACTTTAGCCTGCTCTTAAGCTTTACTGGACTTCCCAGCAGGGATGCACCACAGGAGAAGCTCAGGGTGGCTAAGAATGTTGTTGTCCAAGCTTCTGGCTTTCTGTACTATGGGACAATGGAGGCAGAGTGAGCAGAAGCTTGAAATGAAGCCATCCAAAGGACAAGCTGCCAAATGTCCACCTGTGCCTCTAGTGAGGAAAAAGAAGACTTTTAGAAGGGGAAAACATTTGGTATTTAAAGATCAACAGCCTGCTAAGCAAGTATCTCTGTACTTTGCATTTAGCTAAATGACAACCACGAAAGGCTGGCAAGCTTCTTTCTTCAACTTACTGAAGCATTCCGCTGGTATGTGGGAGTATTGGCTCTGGCAGGCATTGTGTGCTGTTTCATTTGTGAGTGAAAGAGACTGTCTGCATTTTGAAGGATCACGGTGAAAACTATACTCAATTTGTGGCAGAATAATAAGGTGATCTATTGTACTGCTTATGGAAGTAGAAAATGAGCTCTGCTCTAGGTGTATAATTTTCTACCATGGAAGCAACAGAAATATCAGTAACATACAGATACTCACACGTGCTGTGCCCCACGCAAAGGGTGTTTGCTTGCTCATATATGAGCACACATATATACCAGTACTGGGAGGGGAAGTATTAATCTCTGGCATCATGGCCTTTAGCTGTGCAGGTCTTCAGCCTCTGGAGCAGAGGTTCTTATGAGGTGTCAAAGGTCATGGTGGAGAGTTTATTTTGAAAGCTTGATGAATATTGCTTCACCCAAATTTCAGTTATGGAGACCAGAAAAACCTACTTTTTTTTTCATGGAAATAAACAAGAGTTCCAGGTAGTCACATTAAAACAGCTGAATGTTTTAATATCTCTAATACAGTCCTCCAAACCTGTGCCCTACCTATGTTCCTCTAAAGAGTAGGAAGTGCTATTGATCAGGCTGTGATCTTAGCAGTCAGTCAATGCTGAGTAGAAAAATGCAGAGATATTTTTGTTATAAAAGGTTGTGGGAAGGAATGTGAGAAGATACTCCTTTAAACAATAGAAAGTAACACAAATTTTCTGTAACAAAGGGAGCAAAATATGTTTTAGAGGTGAAGAAAAAAGGTGTGTAGCTAGCAACATTTGAATGTTTTGTCTTCAAATACACCCATCCAAGTTTGACTAATGACTCTGATCTGCAGAAACAGCTGCAGGTCTGAGCTCAAAAACGGCTGTCATTTCTCTGCCTACACTGTGATAATGTGTTTTTGGACAAAGTGATGCTCGGTTTAGAAAATTGCAAAAGAGAGAGATGGGGAAAGAAATTAACAAAGAGCCAGCGTAAAAACTGTGTGAAAGTAATGCTTATGTCTTCTCTGTGACATAAGGTAATGGCTCTTCCTGATGTAATGGGATAGAAGTTGTCATCTTGAATTTAAAGGATCAGAGCAGTGAAAGCAAAAAAAAAAAACCAAACTGCAGTACCAATAGCTAGCAAACTCTTCCTAAATTTCTGCAGGTGGTTAGCAGTATTTTCAAGATTGAATAAAGTTAATCCTGAGACAAAAAGAAGTAACTCTGGGCAGTAATATAAAATCATACTGGTAAATATTTGATGAAACAAGGGTATAAATTACTGAGAACCAGAACTCTCCAACACGGTATTCAGAAGCCCAAAATAATTACATTTTCTGATTTCCACCAAACAAGACTTTCACCGCAATCTTTCACAGTCACTGCTGGTTCAGAAGGGTCAAACTCTTTTAAGTCAGTAGTGCTTTCTCAACCCAAATAAAACAAAATGTGCTGGTCTGTGTAAGGAGAAGCATGGCCAGGAGACCCAGAGAAGTTACTGTTTGCTTTTCTCTAGTACTGTTGAGGCTGTACTTGAAGACTGTCAAAATCTGAGTTTCCAATTAAAAAGGGACATTGAGAAATGTGATGAGTTCTGGATAGATTATCTAGAGAGGGACCAGGATGTCAAGGACCTCAAGATCATGACCTTTGAGGAGACAAAAGGGAGCTGCACGTGAAGAAAAGGAAGCTAAGAAGTTATATGATAGCCTGCATATGTCTGAATGCCAAATATGGCAAAGCTAAACTTTGCTCAGTGGTAGCAGATTATACAAAAACAATCCACAGACTGAGGATTTAGATCTTCAATGGTTGGGTCATAAAAAAAACTTTTACACAAGTAGGGGTTGGTGGAGGATTTCAAAAGTCAGATATATCAAGCCTTGGCTGACCTGACTTCGTATTGGTGATAGCCTGAGTCTTCTTCAGGTTATATCGGTAATGAATGTGAGGTGAGAAATCCCTGTGACACGGGTTCTACTGTGCACTGGAAATGCCTGAGGCTGTAATGACATTTGTGTCAGGTACCCTCATGGAGAGGGGAAAGCAGCCACACATTCTCCACTATAAATTCATTATAATGTGTAAGCCTATTAAAGCCATCAGGACATGGATTTCTGATTTAAGTTCTCAAATCCCAGCAATGAAGAATCCTGTCAGAGGAAATATATTCACTTTATTTTGCCAGCCTTCTTGCCAGCTTCATGTATATGACACATTTACCAAAATACCATTAATGGGCATTTTTTCTTTTAAAGAGTCAAATTTTAATACAAAGCAATTCCCTTGGATTTCAGCAAAAGTATGGGAAGCATCTGGTGAGAAACCCTAATAATTCTGTTTCTGAGGTGCTGATATCAGAAGATATCTTGCTTCACTCTCACTGACAATAATAAACTTTCAGATTTTTAAATAATTTATTTGATGCAGTTCTATGCTATCACGCTACATGCTGAGAATTTTTTGTAATTGCTTGCAAGCTGACTGAGTGGCTGAATTTGCGATGAGCACCCATTCATAATTTAAAACACCGAAAAAGAAAAAAGACTAACTTTGCATTAATTTTCCCTGTTTCTATTACATAGATTCAATGAGACCTAATTAAAACTCTATTAGATTAGAAAGCAAGGAACTGAACATGAGTTTGGAAGATTTTGGCGGATATAGTCCAATATTTCTTAAACAGCTGCATTATGGATTTCAATGGGACATTAATTATGTAGGGAAATTAACTTCCAGAAGTAATTAACATAATCACTCTTTGAAAAATTTAACCAGAAGTCTAATCATTAAATTATTTCATACAAATACTCAGTGTTTGATGAAGACCGGGAAATTGAATGACTTGAGGGGTCCCCTCCCTGAGAGCTGACATTGAAACCAGTGAAGGATACGAAGGAACACTTTCTGCCTCCTTTTTGTAAGTGTTCCATCTCCTTTTCTGTACTGACTTAGAGACCCTCAGTGGGTACAGTCCTGTTAGCAGGAGGCTGAAACTTGCCAAAAATTCCATTACATAGCAGGCTGTCTTAATGTGATTCATGATGGTTATCTGAATCTCAGCTTTATATACATAATTTTTAACCTGGCTACTTTCTTTTTAGGACACAAAGATATACCTAATCATCCGAATTTTAAAAAACAAGACACACAGTGTCTTGCCCTCATCTTGTACCTTTGCATTTTCTCACATGAAATGGAGGTTCCCTACGGGAGGAATTGCAGTAGTGGCAAACTGTTGGATTCATCCCCTCTACTTTGCCCCTATCACCATGAGACTAAAGAAGTGAAGGAGTAGATGGTGGTGTCAGACTTGCAGCAGCTCCTGTGTCATCTCATATCCCTCTAGTATGGAAAGGAATTAATCAAACCAAAGGAGGGTCACAGGATAGCTGCTTTTTATTTATTAAGACTCCTTTCTAGAAGCTCTCACAGATGCAGGATTGCTCTATGTAATAATTTTATTTATAAGCCATGATGCACAGTCGCTGTATATCTCTGCTATCTTGTTTAAATGCACTTACTGAGTCGAATATCTGCTACTGGGGAGAAAAAACCCAACAGAGATGCAGAATAGCAAGGCAATAGTTTCAGGTGAGCCATCTCTCAATAACCATGTAGTTGAGGTAGCAAAATACTGGAACTTCCAAAAATAAAGGGGCCGCTGAGGACATCTTGCTGGTTACAGTGGTTTTCTGAATAAGGCTTGAAAGTGTGAAAGTGCAGATCCTGGGTGTGGGTGGCTCTGGGATGAGGACATGATGCGGAGTTGGCAAATTGTTTATGGTGGGTTCAAACAGAGGTGAATTGGAGAGGAGCACCTGAGGCACCTGGCTCAGTTCTGCTTTGAGAGGAGACCAAACCATGGGAAAGGCAGGTTTCTGAGGAGATGTAGTTAAAGTAGCCTCTCAAAAATTGTGGGGAACGGTCAGATGGCTTTCTGGCTATACCTGGAGCCAAAAGTGTATTCTGGGGGGCAGGGAAATTATTATAGGGACTACATTAAATAACTCACAGACTTGAACATCCACCTTTCATGTGACCCTTTAAACCTAAACCCATGTTATGAAGGTAGAAAAGCTTGAATATGCAGGTTTTCTATTTTGTGTATTTTGTTAGGAAAAATAAAATGAGTAAAAAACCATAAATTAAACATGTAAACTAAGTGAATTAATATTATAACACAATAAGAAACTAATTAGCAAACTGCTTAAGCTGACCTGATTAAACTAACACTTTTTAATGTGTTTCATACCATAAACTGGAAAACCAGAGGTCGCGTTTACTTATCAGCCTGTCAGATCCAACATTAACTTAACTTACACACAATGATGGTATCAGAATATTTGTATTCTGGCAGGTATTTTGTGTGTATATGTGTGTGTATATAAATATAGATATATATAGAGTAATCTCTTGTGGAATAAATATAAAGATTACAGCATTGATGATGTATAATGCAGAGTGCTCGTCCCCTAAATTATCAAAAAAAAAGTCAGTGTTTCATGACTGGCGTAAATAAGGATACATGAAATATTCTGATGTAGTTCAAGGTAACAAAGCAAAGAAGACTCACCAGCAAAGAAGACACAAGCAGCAATTTCACAACCGCGACAACGTCTGCTGTGGTCTGCAAGGTTTATCTACCTGTGAGGCTTTAGACAATGAAATTATGGTAAGTAGGGTTGAATTCCCAGGGTTGTCCTAGAATTTAGGATTACTGAGTTTTTGAAATAACATTGTGGCATCATGGATGTGAAAGGCGGTTGACTGCCTGGCTTCTGGGCATGCAGTGTTTTGCTCAGTGCAGGGTCTTTAGTTGTGTCAGTCATTACAAGGTGTTGGCAAAACCATTCACTTTGACGTGGATTTGGAGCGCAAGGTGGAGCTATGAATAAGTACATTTTTTTTCAGTGACATAGAGAAAAAACTAAGGAATTTGAGGGTCAGAGCTGGAATAGCCAGTGGAAATATCTGGACCCTCTAATGCCACTGAACTGTGTGGGGTTTTTTTTGTTTTTTGCTCTTATTCTCTTCAGTAGTCCAGAGCTGTATTTCATCTACTGTCGGCTCAGCGACCAAGGGAGTGCCAAGATGTACTGTCTCTCTTCACTAAAGAGGAAGGTGCAATGCCTCTGGCAGAAGTATGCAATCTAAGTGACAGTACAGAATGAATGGTGTCTAGTGCAACTCCCATCACTCAGCATGGCAACAGGTCTAATCTGTAATATTTTTAAGAGGAAAAAACCCCAAGAGATATTCTGTAAGTGGATATTATTCAGTGGAAAATTTCAGTTACCTGAAACACTATTTTCTGTTGATATCTACCTGACATTAATTGGGGTAAAGGTTCCTTGAGGGAAAAGTCTAGAAAAGCACTACTTCAGGGTTCCCACAACGCAGTCACAGGTCTGGGGTGAGGTAACCAGTGGTGCCTGGAATACCATAGGAGCCCATTGTTATGTTATGCAGCCGTCACCTCTGTGACTGCAGTGTGTGCATATGCTAAACCTATTATTATGCAAAGATAGATATAGCCCTACATAGTTTTTAGAGATATATCTTGACCTATATAATTTCCGTTAAAAGGCCATTTAGTGTTTTAGGGGCTTATTATGCAAATTACTATTCATACCATGAATTACCAAATAATATAATACATTTTTTACTCTGTTTCAATGAATGGGTAATTATCTAGGAGCAGGGCAGGAAATTCAAAGCCACTGAAAGGATAGATCAAATGGAATCTGTAACAACAAGATGTAGTAACTTTCCTCCAGGCTCTTCTCTAGTGGGATTGTTCTAGCGCTGTATATTTCATATTTCTAGATATGTCTCAAGTCTAGCTAGGTGAGGGTAGCAATGTTTGTCTCTATTTGGGTTTGCATTTGGTAGGAGGCTGATTGCTCTCTGCTATTGGATTTTGCTACATAAGGGCATCTTGCTTTCCATTTGAATTAATTTTTTCTTCTGCACCCATTCCGATAGGTATTGTGCCAATGTGTATTATGAGATACAGTTATTTTCCATTCTTCTTTTTAGGTGGTCTTTGGCCTTTAACAATACAAGCTGCACAGGTTGTCCCAAGCTGTTATTACTTAATGGAGTGTTTGGGGAAAGAATGGTCAGACAGTAAATAGGTGATCCTAACAAAGATTTTCAGGGCAAAAGTCAATATAAAAATTCCATGGGCTGTTTTGAATAGACAGTAGACACAGAAGTCTACTCATTTTAATTGTTTTGGATTTATGCATAGGAAGGAGGAAGATGTAGCCCTTTATAATGCATTAAGCAAAGAAGTGAGTTTTGTGTTACTGGCTGTTAATTCAGTCCCTCATGGAAAATTTCTGCCAGAACAGGAACCTGTAGAGTATGTAGAGTATTGCTGCATGTTCCTAAAATGTGCAGTAGATCTCTGGGGTTAATTGTTTTAACTGACAAATTGTATAAATTACATAAATCTAAATGAAGTTATAGATAAATATAGAAGGGGGACAGAGTCACCAGTTTTTTCCATTCGAAATTAATAGTGGGCTCATAAAGCCCCAGGTACTATCTTTATGGTGATTAGTTAGGATTTCAGTGGTGGTGGGCTCAAGTAGTTGTGTGGTGGTTTGATGTTGGCTGGATGCCAGGTGTCCACCAATACTGTTCTATCACTGCCCTTTTCAAGCGGACAAGGGAGAGAAAATACCACAAAAGGCTCTTGGGTTGAGATAAGGGCAGGGAGATCACTCACCAATTACCATCATGAGCAAAACAGACTGATCTTGGGGAAATTAATTGAATTTATTAACAATTATATCAGAGTAGGAAAATGAGAAGTAAAAACAAATTTTAAAAACACCTTCCCTCCCACCCTGCCCTCCTTTCTGGGCTTAACTCTCTTCCTGGTTCCCTACCTTCTTTCCCTGAGCAGCCTTGTTCCAGAATGGGGTCCTCTCTTCACGAGTGTTCCACCAGGATTCTGCTCCAGCATGGGCTTCCCATGGGGTCACAGCCTTCCTTGGGGTTCCATCTGCTCCAGCATGGGGTCCTCCATGGGCTGCAGGTGGATCTCTGCTCCACTGTGGCTCTCCATGGGCTGCAAGGGGACATCCTGCCTCACCTTGGGCTGCACCACGGGCTGCAGGGGAATCTCTGCTCCAGTGCCAGAAGCACCTCCTCCCCCTCCTTCTGCACTGACCATGGTGTCTGCAGGGCTGTTCCTCTCATGTATTCTCACTCCTCTCTTCTCTGGCCGCAATTTGCTTCTGCACAAAACTTTTGTTTCCCTTCTTAAATCTATTATCCCGGAGGAACTACTGCCATTGCTGATGGGTCCAGACTTAGTAAGGGACAGGTCCATCTTGGAGCCAGCTGGCATTGGCTCCTGCAGACATGGGGGAAGTTTCTAGCAGCTGCTCAGGAAAGCCACTCCTGTAGCCCCCTCTGCCACCAAAACCTTGCCGCGCAAACTCAATACAAAGTGCTTGCCATACAATTAATGTTTCAGAGTCGTCCTTTCATCAAGCCCTCTTAAGCATTTCTCTCAAGTCATTGGTCCATATATCTGCTCTAACAGTAGTGTTTGCCTTTGCCTTGTGGATGGAGATTGTGAAGTGCAAGACTGTGGCAGAAAATTCCTTTCAGTCAAGACATTAAACGGACCTGACACTTTTCCCACAGTATTTGTTGTATTAGCTATACTTAGAAAGGGAAGAAGTGCAAATGTAGAAGTAAATTTATCTACTGCAGTTGGTACATTTCCAGTGTTTCATAGGGCCCGTGTAGATTTGTGAAATGTTATTAATTTTCGAAATTTCATATAATTTTGTCATTGCCCTATAGCTCTGAGACCATGATATTAAAAAAACAATAGTAACTTATATTAAAATATAACACAAGCTTATCTATTTTCCCTCAAGACCTCTGATCATGCGCTGCAAAATCTGAGTCTTTTGTAGGGACTCTTTTTCTGGAGATAATTTTATCAAATCAGATTTTTTGAATGGTCACAGCTGTTATCCTCCCCCAAAGAGTTTATATTACCTTTGCCTTTTGTTTATGTCTCAATCTTGCTGACTTATAAAGACTGAGATTTTGTTCCACCAGCTACTTCATTAGGTGGGTATCACACAGCTCCCCAAAACTTCTGTCTCCATGAGCATCTCCTCTGTCAGGTCTTGTATTAGAATTAGAAGAGTTAGAAGAATCTTGCATAAGAAGATGATTTGCAGCTATCTGCTCCAGTCTTCTTTGAAAGGAATCAGGTCCTTATAGAATAAGGACTTTCATACTCCCATTTGTGTGCAGAGACTAGAGAAACTATGTACATTTTACCTTTGAAGTTAGGACTCCTGTTAATTTGTGTTTTTCCTGCAGGGTTTGACATGATTAGCCAAAAATCTTTGGTGCAGTTCATTACAAAATAAAATTTAGCTTCTGAATCACCAGGGAAGTCTCTCTGAGGCTTAGGATCTGGGTAAGACATGTGAGCATTTAAATGAATATCTCTCATTTTACACTCAGAAAAAACCCTCTTTGCTGGCATTTGAAGTGATGAAACAAGTCCCTTTGATAAAAGAAAGGCAGCTACTCCTATTATTTCTTTAACTTCTCCTTATCAAAGGCTTTTTTTGTTTTGCTTTGCTGTTTTGTTAAACAACAAAACCTATGCTTCAAGATCTCAATATTCATTGTTTTCTCACTGAACTGAAAATAGCTCAGTGGTGATAATTTATTCAAATCTCCCTGAATTAGCATGACAAAGAAAGTTGTTTCTTCCTATCTACATGGGCTCTGAGTTAAGATTTAAGAGAAAAATATTTCATTTATTCTGATAAAGTTTGATGTTGTTGCAGAATAAATGGCAAAGCAGGCAGATTTAAGTGAGAGCTCTCTTCATAGGATATTCTCCAAAAAAAGGCTAAAAAACCTCAAAAAGATACTGTCCTAGGGAAAATATGGTAGAAACATTTGTGCAATGGTCACAATGAATACATTTGTACCGTGTCCAAACTGGTACAAATCTGAAATCCAATAAGTTTACAATACCTTTGCCTGTAAATACAGTTAAAGATACTGCAGAAGAGATTGTGTAAAAACTGTGATGTATTTCATTTTATGTCATTTCAAAGGCTGTTGAAAAACCAATAAATATATCTACTCTTTTCATGTTTACTGCTGAGATAAGGAATATCAGGAATAGAGCTGGAATACTTACAAGGTGTAAGTGTGGACAGGCGTAAAGTAGCTTCAGTTCCATTTGCTCCTGAATATATATACTTCTACTGCGAAAGATGCCAGAAGAAGACAGTCCCTTTACCTCAGCTGCTGTGTGCCCTTTCTGATGTGGGAAGCCTGTTAAAACTAAGCAGATTGACTATTTTCAGCACAAAGTTTGCTATCTGAAATACTGAATATTCAAAACTTAAATGATCCGTGAGGAAATAACATTTAAGAAGCAATTATTTTAAAATGCAATAAATTTAAATATTATATGGCATGTTATTGTATTAGATATAGTTCACTGATTAGATCATCAGTTACTAAATGTATTTGTTGGCAAAATAATTAAAATGTTAATTACCAAATTCTCAGTCAGTTTTCAGCTAGAATGCCAACTCCTAAACCAGGAGCAAATATCAGCCTTCATGTAGGCTTTGTCAATACTGAATCCTGGTTGGAAAAAAAATACCAAAAGTCAAAATTGAAATATAACTTTTCAATAGGAAAATCCAAGTCCAATACATTTTCATTACTAAAATCCGAGAAAATATTTCCTGTTTTCCAGAGATGACTGCATTACTGAATTTCTATTTGTTGTCCTGAAGTTTTGATTTCTCATTATTAAAACTGAACACACTGTTTCATAATGTCTGTTCCCAAAGTGTGGACGGCTATTTTTACTCAGCACATGTGGGTATGCCAACAGGACAAATTTGCTACATTTGTATCTTTGGAGGGCATCAGGAATTACACACCTGGTGGAGGCTTCTCAAGAAATTCGGTGGCAGCACCACCTTCAGTACCCTGTCCCCTAACCACTACCCCACAAGGACCCATTGATCCTCCCAGCTTGGTCCTAGAAAGACCTTTTGGTGCTGTCCAGAGAAAAACACCCTCTGCTCTCAGTTTTTACGCTCTCATCTCTTTCTATCCCTTGCGATCCTCATCCCGTCCATGGAAGAGGTACATATACTGCTGCTTTCTGCCCTCCTCTCTTGCCATGTCAGCTTGTCTACCCAAACACCCTAATTTTGTGCCCTTTGTTATTCTGTTCTTCAGGCCTAGCTCCAATTCCTTTAAAGTTTTTACCAGTACAAAAAGTCTTCATCTTTTCAATTTTCTTGGCTCTGAGCTTCCTCACTACCCACAAGCTCTTGGGCATCTCCAACTTTCTCAGTTATGTCACACCCTCAGTTCCTTCTGCTTTTGTGTCCATGACTTGAGTCATGGTGCAGTTGACAGCGCTAGGAGGTGCAGACTCAGGGGTGGAAGGGGAATGTGGGCACTTGGAATGATCTCCTGAGGCAGCAAGAGGCTGTAGAGTCTTCAAGTTTTGATGTGTAAAGGATTCCCTGTATATATCATTGCTGTTGTCTCCCGTCTGACTTCCTTCATATCTGTGGCATGCTGTTGTCCTAGATCCTTCCTCTTCCCATGTGATCAGTGAAAATGATGGAAGTTACCTCCCATCTCCCTCTCTCTACCTTGTTAATGGCTGTAGATCCAGTTGTGCCTCCTGCAGAGCCTTCAAAGGCCTGTGTGCAAGGCTGCAGTTATTAAAAGGCCACTCAGGATGCTGAAAGCTAAAGGGTGTCATGTCTGGGAATGGTAGCTGCAATTACATGTGCTAAGAAACAGAGTCATTCCTCTTTCAAGCATCAACAGTACCATCAACATCTATAAAGAGCAGGTTGGTGACAAAGGATAACTTCCTTGCGCTGACAGGATGCCACTTGGGATGCATGCCCCTCCATCATCTTGCATACATCAGTCCAGCCCCTCCATGCCCTAATCTAAAGCAGAAGACAGAAAAAGAGAAATCAAAAGTCCATCTCTTTGAGTGGGCAGGATTTTGTGTGGCAGTAAAGCATATGTGGAGCACAGAGGGCATTTTCTGTAATTGCTGTTTCTTTACAAACTTACTCAAGTCTGTATATGTATTTCTCAAAATCTATTTCAGACTGCTCAGCCCCAAACTAACACTTTTTATTCTTCATTTTAAAGCAATGCTTTTATATCTCTACTGGAGAAAAAAATAATGAATGGATACTTATTTGGAAAAAAAGGTGGTTCTGATCTGAATTACCGTGTTTTGGTACCAAAATGTGTCTCTATTACTGGGTCCATTATTAAAAATCATGTTTCTTGACCCTTGTCTCCACATTCCCACCCTCCACTCTGCCCCCTGAGAGAGGCCGTGTGCATGCAATCATGTTTAACTGCATCTCTGTTTGAAAAATATGCTGGTTATGTGCAGGGTATTACAAGAGGCAACTATGTGTTTGCCTTTCATTTAAAACAAATTGGAGGAAACTGCCCAGTTTCCATTTTTGTCACTAGAAACCTTCCTGTACTGCTTGTTTGAGGATATGCTCCCTTTCATGCCTCCTACCCTCACTTACAGTAATGATAAATGCCTGGAAACATGCCATTTTTCCTTACTTAAGAGCAGGAGTGGAGCCATGCTGTGCTTATGCACCTTCATTCTACAGAGGCTTTGATGGAGCACAGTGTCCCATTCCTGTGTAGGATCATGGAATAGGAGCACAAAATGTCCACCAAATGGACAGAGAGAAGAGCACTTCTTAAGGGAGTCAGTCTGGCTTTGGGGAATTTGGTTCTGGGAATCTTTGCAAAGGAACACAGAGATCATAAAAATAATTATCATTGTTGCCACAGTTTTAGTGTTACCTGTTCTTGTTGCTGTGACTCTTCATAGCCTCAGTCATGAATGGGGACTTCACTCTGTAAGGAAAGAATGGTTTGTTCCCCTGTAATTGGCAATCTAGGTTTGTGTTTGGCTGCCCCCTTTACTCTGTATTAAAACCTTTGCTTTAAAGTTTGAACAAAACCTTTGAGCACCATTGGCACTACTTTTTGAAAAGCATTTTTTGAGTTGAAAAAATGAGCTGTGACTTTTCCATGTGCCCTACTTTACTGACAATTCAACTTTAGATTGAGTTAAAGTCGTGAAGATAGTTCCCAGGAGAGTATCAGCTGTGGTTTGACAATATCTTTTTCTCTGGCAGTTATATCAACTTTAACACTTTCCAGATGTTCCTATGTCCTGCTTCTTCACCCCTCCTGTGCCTCCTGGCTCATTGTATAATATATACTAGCCTAGCTGGTTTTAGGGATATTCTATATCTTTGGGGGGCTGGATGACATATCTGATCTGATTTAGAGCACAGGYATCAGTTGCATTTTCCTTATATGAAGGATTCGGAAATTGCTGTGGTAAAGCAGTGGGGATAAGTGGCAGGAATCATAATATCATAAAAAAAGTTAGGTTGAGTGGGATCTCAGAAGGTACCAGCCTCTGGCTAAAGACCATCAAAGATACAGTAGGTTGCTCCTAGCTTTGTCCAATCAGATTTTAGACATCTTTAAGTATACAAAATCTTTAACTTCAGCTCTACAATCTTAATGCTAATAAAGCAGGAAAATACAGAGGTTGCATGCCAGCTGTGCTATATTTTGATAGAACAGCTCTGTGGGCTATCATTCCAGTTCCGTCGTAGCTTTGGAAATAATAGTTTGTGTCTCAGAGGAATAATAGCTCTGTGAGGTGGTTGCACTTTGGCTGATGAGCCTTTTTTCATAATGTGGCTGACTATCTCAGGAGACATGAGCTGAAGGGTCTGCATTACTCCCAGTCTGAATCAAACCGAGGTAACTGTTCTGTACATATAGTGAGGTAGTGCACTGTATAGATACCCACGATTGCTCTTGGACAATGTGTGCATGATAAAAAGGAGTGCATTTGGGAATGTGAGACAGACTTCTCTGTTCATGTGTTAGTGCTTGGATGTAATTCCTAATCTGATATCCAAGACAAAGAGAGCTGCAAAACCAGCTAAAGCTACTGCAGCACTTGTATCAGTCCATTTTCTTGTGCATTAATTCTTTAACCACATTTAAATGTCTGGTACATGAAGCATGAAGCAAGGGAAGGGTTTCTCTTTGTGCAACAATGCTGCCAAATATTGACTTTTTTTTTTCAAGCTACTGGAAATAGCTGAAAGGTAAGTATGCCAGGCAAACCAGACCTGACTGCAAAACAATAATTCATTCAGTCAATTTGTCACTTAGCTGAAATTTATATTTCATTTAAAGAAAAGTGGAAAGAAGAAACAATGAACTCAGTGCATTAGCTTCTACTCATGTAGTCTTGAAGTTATCTGGCTTCAGATGAAGAAAAAGAAAAAAAGGGAATGGAACGGTGTTTATAGGATCTTTATTTAAATGATAAGTTAAATATAGGTGAAAACTGCTGAAGGACTTTTTGCAGGCTTCTGAAATCCTTAAACACACTCCCAGAGGAATTGATGTAAAATCTTACTTTTTTCCGTTGCTTGCAAAGGGAGCTAGAGAGTAACAGCTCTGCTTTCTGGTGCAAATTGGAATGGAGCAATGTTGATGCACACTAGATTTACAAAGGCATTTGGGATGCTGGAAGGTTGATGTCAGCAGGAGCTGAGTATCCTCATTTCTGTGTCTTGTTAGGCACTAATATACCTTTGTGTGCCCTATCCTTACACCTTAGGAACAGAACTCTGGAGCCTGTGTTTTTTCTTTGGGGATGTGCCTGTCTCCAGGGACTCAGGTGGAGAGCTGCCATTGCTGTCCAGAGAATTGCTGTTTCTCTTCCAGCTGGAGCAAATAGCGACAGCACAGCAGCAGATCAGAACTTAGCTGGAAGGCACTGCCATGAATGCTTCTGCCTCAATCCCTCTGCCTGACTCACTGTTGACTACATATGGTTGCTTGTTATAGTCTGACAAAGTTATTTTTGGTCAAAATCCTTTTCCTTTCAGAATATAATTATTTCTTCCCTTTAATTCAGTGTTAGAGCAAATATAGCCTAATAACAGTTCACATTTTAGTGCAGACCACTTTCTAATTAAAAGAATTTCAGCTGTATCTTTTGATTGAATATTTACGCAGATTTTCCAGGATTAGAAGGTGCACAGCATGGCACTCTGGTCCCACCAAAGGGGCACTGATGTTAGTATTGCTGAGGCTCACCTCCACAGAGAGAGGGTGAGTGATTGCAAGGTGAGTGAGACACAGACCACTTCACCTCTGCTGCATCACAGCTTCACTTGGTGAAGTGATAATCCAGAAGCTTTCAGATTTGGAGAACACACTGTATCCAGGAATTTAGAAGTCAAACACTGAGTTGGATTACAGACACATCATCTGCAAGAAAACCTGTCTCAATTTTAATTGCCCTACATATTAGTTCTGTTTAACAGCAACACCTTTCTTTGGCCCTTGTATTGTTGCTCTTCCTAAATATTGTATTGTATACTAGATTTTAAGAATAATAGTTTGCAAATAGGTATTTTAGGCAATTTGAGGCTGATATAACAACTGAAATAAAACTGTCCCATCTTATTCACATAGGGGACATGTGAAAAAGGACACAAACCAAAAGATAGGGAAAAAAAAAGAAAATTAAAAAAAGTTAATAGGGAAGCAGACTATTCATCTGATATTGGAATGAATACATGTGAAATGGCTACTAAAAACAGCAATATGGATTGCAAATATGTATGCACCCAGCAAAACAGGGAGAGAAGGGTACACACAACAGATGAAAAGATCAGGTCAGAGCCAGAGACACCAGGCAGAAGCAGCAAGGAGAAAAGAAAGAGGGTGTCAGAGGCTTTATAAATGGCTTTGAGAAAAATAGATTCTCTATTTAGTAGACAACCTATGCAATTTCTTTAACATGAAAGAACTATAATAGTATTTTTCAGGATCTAAACTCCACAAAGTAGATTTGAAATTCTGGTAACCTTAAATTGCAATTATAAGTGAAATGAAGAGCAAGGATGTTTATCAAAGTAACTTTTTGGGTTTTTTTGTACAATGACAAGTCCTTTGTGAATTATGGTGGAGTACATAATATTGAACCCATGTATTTGTCTTGGAAGGAAAACAAAGAGTGTGAGTCCAGTTTCAGGGCAACTGGAGAAACCATGCACACACTAAGATGAGGTGGGTACTCCTGCATGATATGTATAGGCAAGGTAGTACAAGAATTCAATGTTTCTTCATAATTTTGTTCTTGGCTGTCAAGGATGACACTGACTTAGCTTAAAAGGCAGGCCTATAACTGACTGTAAAGTGCAAAGAAATTGCTTTACCTGTAAACTGTTCTTCAGCTTTCCTGAAATCAGTTTTCTCAGCTGCATGCGCAGTTTGCCTCTGTCATTACTACTATTGCAGTTTTGCCTTTCACCTTAGTTTTTTGCCCCGTATCGTTATGATTTGCTATAACATGCAGCTTGAACAGACAAAGTCCATAAGCTAAGTTGACAGAAATGTCTTTCCTCTTCCATTTCATTCTACTAATTTTGAGATATTTTAAGCACCAAATAGAGCCAATACCACTCTCCTCCCCTTTTATTTGGACAGACGACAATAATGAATAAGTTCATGATGAAAAGAAATCACAAAAAATACTGCAGTGAAGAAGAAAGAAGAAAAACTTAAGAGGATGTTAACCTTGACATAGTAGTAGTAACGAGGTGGTTGTTCAGTCACTGCATAAACCAATGGATCACACAGCCTAGAGGAAGAACAGACCTTTGTGAAATATTAAGTGCAACAGAAGAACTTCAGTCTGATTCTTTTTTGCAGAATGCAGTTGTTATTTTAAGTAAAGTAAGACAAATCTCCAGCAGCTGTAAACCACTCCCTAGATTTATTTCTTTTTATTGTCTGTATTCCTGCTGTCACAGAAGAGACAAAAGAAAGCTATTTTAGTAAGGATTTAATTTTTTCCCATTAAAACCTACCTTGTTAGGAAGAACTTTTTCCAGTGCAGGTGACCACACAGTGGCACAGATGTCCAGAGAGGTTGTGGAATCTCCCTCACTGGAGATATTCAAGAACTGCCAGGACACAATCCCATGCCATGTGCTCTAGGACGAGCCCGCTTGAGGAGGGAGGTGGGACCAGATGACCAGGTGTAGTCCCTTTCAACCTGGTACATTCTGTGATTCTGTGATACTTAGCATCTATTATACTAAATATATATTATCATAGGAGGACAAGTATTCCATAGATGTTTAATTCAGACAGAGTTCTTAGTCTAAAAAGATATCTACTGACTCTTTCCATACTGGTGTTTCGAATCTAAAGCTAAATCTAATTAAGAGCTGGGTTTTTTTCTATGTAAGAACAAACCTTATGAGCATTTTACAAACGGTATATGGGAGTGAACATAAACAACATTTTTTAGGGCTTTTATTGTGAGGAAATGGGAGGCTGAAATGAAAATGAGATTCATAATCATGATTTTTCTGTTAACAATGTTCTGAATATTCACTTGGAAAGGAAAAATACAAATTAAAAATACTAGGAAAACACCTTATGACATAAGGAGCTGTACATCATAAATATCAAACAGGACCTGGCCAAGGTCTAGTTGTTATACAGAACAGAAATATTACTTTTCAGATTTTTCAGCCATTTCTTACAAATCGTGGATGTTTGCAGAAAGTTAGGATCTCTTCACAGTAGTTCACTAACCAACATGAAGATTAAAGTCATCAGGAGTAGTATTCATATGCACCAGCTTGATTGGTGCTTTTCTGCTTAGAATTATCAAGTCAAAGTCCTTCCAATTCCTCTGTAGAGTCATGGAGAAAGAAGATTTTTGAATGCCTGCATCTTGTTGAGTCACTGGAGAAAACCAGTTTGATTTTAACATTGCCTGTAGGGAAGACTGTTAATGATTTTCTGAAGAGCACTAAGTCCCCCTCTCTCTCCCCCTCCCCTTCCTCTTTTTGGTTATTCCTTTAAACAATATAATCCTTATTTCCTGCCTGTGTCTCTATATTTCTTCAGCAGCAGCCCAGGGCTTGCCCTCATAGCCTCAATACTAGCTACAGACTTCTCTAACTAAGAAATAAGATCCATTCTGAAATTCAAACCATCCTGGCACATATTAATAAAATTCTTCCCTGAGTTCCAAATGAATTTGCTCACTTTGCATCTTAAAAAAAAATATGCAATAAACATTTGCTCAACCATAAAAAGGTGGAATGAATGCAATTAAGCCATTTAAATATCAATCATTTAGACAAACAAAACACACAAGTGCCCAAGTGTTCAGCCGGTCAATTTTATAACCACACGGAAAAGAATAAACTTAGAGTATTTTAATGGAAAAGCGAGCTAATTTGTAGTCTGCTACAACACAGCACTAAGCTTCCTGGGTATACTGTGATTAGACATGGATTGCAGTAAAATAGCTACCAAGAAGCCACAAACTCTGATGGTATTAGTGAGAAGTCTAACTTTCCCACAGCCACATATAGGAGAAACAATGGTGGTGAAGGGGGAGCGATGTTAATACTGAAGCTTAATGGGGCAAGACATGTTCATCAGAGAAGCTGTCTTTTGGACTAGCTCCAAACCCATAAAAATCTGCCCAAGAACATATGAAACCTGACACAGAAGATGTCTCCTTATTTAAAAAATGTAGTGCAATCACTGCAAAGTTGTTTGGGCATTTTAGTATCGAGGAATAACGGTAAAGAAACCAGAAAATGTATTTATTCAGAATCCCCTTGATGCCATCTGCAGCTAACGTACCAAATGCCATTTCTGAATGCTTTGCAGCCACGAGGTGACAAAGTAGCTATCAATGAGATAAGGCTTGTTCTGCTTGGAGCTGTTCTTGCAGTTACAATAGGGAAGTGATAAATTACAGACTTCAATGATCTTTCTGGACGAAAGGAAAGGTTCGAGACAGTTACAGCTGAGATTAGCCCTTCGGATAAGAGAGTGACAGGAGATGAAAGAAGACCAGAGGTCTGCAAGAAAGATCACAAGATGTAAAAGAAAAGAGTCTAAAATATTCTGCTCATACAAATGCAAATGGTCACGGAATAATGAACTGAGCACCTGCAGGACAAAATTAAAGCAAGAAAAAAAATTGTAAACTGGATAAATTAGCTGGTTTAAAATGACTTGAGCTTTGCTGTGGTCTGTGAATGAAACCTTTTGTTTTCAAACACCATGAAAAGTGTAAAGCAAAAAAAAGGAAGTCCAGGAATGGACATGCATTTTTTTCCTTTCTTCAAGGATCTTGAACATATTCTAAGCAAAACCTACATGCTATTAGATCTGGGAATATGTCAAATATGCCTAATTTCTAGACAGATCCAGAGGCAGGAATCAACTAAAATGAATAACAAGGAAGTAGCTTCTGAAATAGCTGTGGAGTGTTTGTAAAGATAGATGCAGGTTCTTGGCAGTGGACAGTTCTGTCTGATACAGTCTGCTTGTTCAGGGTAACAGCCTCGATGTCTGCACTGACATCTTGGGGAGAATCTAACTGCCTTTTCCTTGCATTTTTTTTCTGTGAATGTGAAGCTGACTTAAGCCATAAGCCAGCATGTTGATTTTGAAGTTGTGGAAGATTTCCATATGTGAAGGATCGGTCTGTCAGTGACTTTAATATAAGTACTGTTCGTGCTTTTTAACACATAGTGATGTGTTAAAAAGTGTGTTTAGTGCTACTGGTAAAATGCTCAAATGAGTGGTAATACAATCTTTCTTTTAATGAGGTGGAGTCTATCATGAAACAAGAATATTAACTTGTACATTTACCTTGAATCTGTGACTAGTGCACTCTTGAAGTATTTCCTAATAAAATGATCACTTTTTCTGTCCAGTAATACATTGAGCTTTTGTGTGGAAAAACAGATTTTGTAGATGTGTGCTGGATGGAACAGTGGTAGCTTCAGAGACATAATCTGCCTGTGCTTCCAAGGGAGACTCTTTCTACTTTAAGGATGTCAATGGTTGAGAAGGAACATAGAGAAAGAGAGAAACTTGGGGACCAACTGCTTTCCTGGAAGGAAGACTACATTAGATATTGTGTGCCAACACAAAGTGTGTTGGTTGAGTGAACCAACACTCCTTGCTACTTATTGATCTATTTGGTAATAGAAAGTTATTCATTGCTTTGGAGGTTTTGGGGATATGTGAATTTGTGAGAAGGCTTGACGTATTTTTTCAGATCCCCAGGAATGCAAGAAAAATCTGCCATTGAAAAATATAATTCTTCCTGTCCCAAAGAAGACCTAGTAAATATGAACAGTCCACATTCAAAACATAATGGCAAAAAAAAGACTCCCCCAGTTCTCATCACTTGGTAAGTGGAAGAGTTAGAAATAGGTCATGATTTTTGGATATTGGGATCTGACAGCATTAAAGGTAAGATGCACAATACATCTGTTAAATGGAGAAATATCATTCTGTTGGGGAAAATCTCAGGCTTTGAGACCAGATCTTTTACATCAGTCTCAAAGTGAGTCTATGGCTGGAGACGTTTCAGGGGTTTTGAGTTCTAGTTCCATACCTTAACCACAAAACTCAGAATGTATGATCCTATGATGTCTCATCCCCTTGAATCACTGCTTTTTGATCTGCTAAACTGGGCATATGAAGATCTTGAAAACTTTATTAATGTTAAAAAAATGCTTTCAAAGGAAGACTGTGACCTTCCAGTTTAATTATAGTTGTGAATACCTCCTCTCCAGATTATGGCACTTAATTTGGTCAGTGTTTGTTCAAACATAACTTTTTGCTCAATATTCTGTGTGCAGCTCCTGGAGATCCCTTTTATCTGGAGATCCCTTGCTCTTCTTACTTTGGTACCTCACAGCTACACAGAGATATTTGCCTTGAATAAGATAAACTGTTTAATGGTAAAACACTAAGTGGTCATGAATATCGCTGGGCCTGAGTTGAATAGTCAAGCAGTCCTTTGAGTCAAGGCTTGGAAAAAGAAGGCCATTGATAATTTTTACTAATCTTGTGGATTTATGCTTGATTTACAAATGGACGTAAATTTCAGGTGTTGCAACACTGAAGAATAATCACTGGCACTTGCTCAAGGACCATCTTAAAAAAATATTGATTGAATTATTGATTCCTTATGGACCTGCCAACAACACCTTTTCAATTTAGTTCTGTACAGACAAAAATAAAAGCTGATTAACTCACGTTGAGAAGACCACAGATCTCAGACATTAAGCCATAGGCTGGGCTTCAGGACATTTATCATAGCCTCTGGTTGTTCCTACACTGTTCCAGTAAAGAAACAACCTGTTCTGCTAGCTTCCTAAGTGGTGATTTCAATGATAGAGGAATTCATAGGATTACCTTCTCAAAATTTTCTCTTTTATTCATACTTTGTCCATGTGCCAGCCTGTGAATGTTGTTTTTTTCCGCCTGAAATGTGTCATCTCCTTCTACATCTAAAGCTTCTTTGAACAATAGTTTGGAGATAATGTCTTTGAATTTTAAGTCCAACTTCTTGGGAAGCTTTAGCAAGGTCTAGAGGACCTAAGCACAAATGGGAAAAAAGATAGGATTCCAGGAAGCTTTGCATCATTTAGTGGTGTTTTGGGACCTTAGCATTCCTGTTAGAAATACAATCTATTTCTTGGATATTCATGTCAGGATTAGTATTGAACTCAGAATTGATGGGAGATTTTCTGTGCACAGATGTCTGTAAGGTTGTAAAATCAGAACTCTTGATTACAAAGAAATAAAAAATGCTCTTACATTTTGCTTACAGGCAGTGAAAAATGTAAGGTTTTCTTTAGCTCTGCACAGATTGTTGAGCATTTATCAGGCTTGCCTCCATGCTTGTTTATACTGAGACTTTGTAGCAGCAAATATTTAATTTATAGCAAAACATAATAGGAATGGCAAAAGAAGCTTTGGAAAATAAAAGTAACTTTGTGTGTGTTTTTATATATCTCCTCAATTAGCTTCAGCCGTTATAAAACAGCCACTGCAATTCTGCTTATTTGCTGCAAAGAGGATGCTCTGGACTTTCTTCTCACTATCGCTTCTGTGCAAGATGATTTAAAGTTTATTGACTTATTTGTGTAATTTCATGCTGGGAATTGACTTTACATCAGTGCTTGGGAATGTGTTTGGTAACTGTGAAAATATTCTTCCCACACTGCTTCCTTGCTTGAATATGTAACACCATTAGAGGCTGTAAAACAGAGGGCTGTGCTAGAAAGCAAAAGACAGGTTTATGGAAAGATGACAGCACCAGATACCAGCTGTGAAGTCTCCCTTGTATCTGTATTCGGCTACTACCATAAAACTAACTGCCTTTTCCAAGGGTGACAGGTAATTCACAGTCCTTACAATAGACTCACATCTACTGACTCAAGAGTTTTCTTATAAAAGACATTTCTAAAAGAAATCATTACTATCTCACTGGATAACATGATCTGTTCCTAATCACTGCTTTTTGTTACAAATAGGTGGATGTTCAGATATTCTTCTATATCCAGAAAGAAATTTCCCATTTAATGAATCACAGAACAAGTCATTCAACAAGTTAATTAGCCAGGTAATAATTACATTAATTTAAGTAAAATAGAAAGGGCATAGTAGCTTCAGTTAAACTGCAATTCACTTGCACAAAACAATTCCTGCACTGAGGAAAGAGTCTATATTTGCATTTGAACTCGCTGGATAAAGGGTTGGTTTATAATTACGCTATTTAACATATGCAGATTAGACTACAGAAGATTCTGTATTGAAACTCAATGAGAAGAAATGAAAATTCCATGTCYGAATATACAATCTGACCTTATGATTGCTGATAAGTTTCTCTGTATCACAAAAATACAGCTTAATCGCTTTAAAGCCTTGAGTAATCTAAAGCATAACTCCAATAGAAGGGCTAGCCAACGAATTATCACTTGTCTCAAAAAGATGTGGAGTGCTCTTAGCCTCTTAACACTACTGAGGAAATGTCATTAGCTGAGAGCTTTTCACTTTGAAAGCCAGAGGTAAAGCCCTTACTTTATTTATGTGCTCCCCTCAGCTCTTACATGACAGACTGAGCAAGAAACATCTGAAGTTGATGGATTCTGAGCCTGGTAGGATGAAGACTAAGCTAATACCACTGAGCTAATCTAGAGAGCTACAGCCAAACTGATGAGAACCGTGACAAGAGCATTGTGTTCCAACTGTGAATAACCGAACAACTAATTTTCCTCCACAACTACAACAAAAGAGTGCTTAACGTAAAACTTGCCCAGGGATGAATTGGCAACATCCCCAAAAAGCAAATGCTTGTGGGTCAGATTCCTGCATGCATAGCTCCACATCAGTGCTACGCCTATTCTTCGGAATCTTATCTTCCCAAAGGAACAGCAGCAAAGTCTTTAACCACCATACACTTCTGTATTGTGTTTTGCATTCAGAGCTTAAAAATTCCCACAGGGTCAGATGTGATCAGGAAAGGCTTATCTGCGCCGTGCCTGGTTGGATACCTGCTGGCCTGATAACTATCAAGGAACTAAATGCCCATTTGGACTCCTCTTTATTTACTTTAAATGCAATGCATTCAGCATTATCTGGTACCTCCTGCGCCTACTCAAAAACACATTAGTTGCAGCCATTTCATTTTTTTTCACCATCTGTTAATACTGCAAGATTTTTGTCCTAGGGACTGTATTTTTGGCATCACAGGCAAGATGGCAGTGATAGCTCTTACTGTTCTTCCTCAGCACATACCCCATCCAACTACACAGGGTATAGAAAGGCCTTTTTTTAGTTGTGTATTTGGTTTTTAGGCTCATTCCCTTATGCTATAACTTTCAATGGACTGTGTCTGTCTCAAGCTGGAACTTTCTTGAAAAACTTCAGGGGAAATTTTCAAGCTGTGTGCAAGAACAAAACCAGGAAAACTGTGCTATTTTGCTCGTGTTAAAAAACCTCTCATGCATTTTTCCTTGAGTTGCTCTAGTTCACCGAGCCTTTGGAGAAGAACTTGAAAACCAGAGATGCAAAGGGCTTTGTTGTGTAAGAGAACGTGGACTTAAGCTGGATCACTTGCCTTTCAAATTTGCAATTTGCACGTGTTATGTAGACACCTGCTAGAACCTTGCAGTCAAACCACTTTGTGCTCTGGGTATCCTCTTGGGGTGTCCTCTTGTCACATTTTCTCTGCTGCAGCTGGCTGAACTTGGGCCAGGTCCTAGAGCTGTTTCTTGTGAATCACCAGAGACCCCCTTTCCAGGATTAGAGGTGTGGAAGTGTCCTCTTGTGTTACTGATTTTTGCTTCAGTTATTTCAGGTAACACCTTCATATAAGTTCCTTAACAAACCATTATTAATGATCTTAAAAACAATTTTAAACCAGGGTTTTTTGGTCTCTGATACTGCTATTTGCAGCAAGTACCTCTCATGGGTAAAAACCTCCTTCTTTTTACCAACCTTACTTACATTCATAGCTGATTTATGCCCTTTTTTTGTTATATATAAAGTATGCTTCAGTGTAAATCTCTTTTCCACCTTTTTTTTTCCATGTGACAGACTTTCCATGTACTTTTTTTCTGAATAGCTCCTCTGCATCGTTCCCAGCCCAAATCTATATTTCTTGCACACAGGTATGACAAAGGAGGACTTTAGATGGTCTGTCTGTATCAGACACTATTCAGTATTTTTCTCAGGACTTGAATGATGGAAGAAGGAGTGCACATATTAATCAGAAATTCGGCAGTAGGCAAAAATAAAGTTCTATAATGTATTAACCAAGGAGAATGTGCCATCTTGACTGTAGGAGATAGCAAAATAATTTTTTTTTAATAGTTGTCAGTTAGGAATAATTTAGAAAGGGCAGATCTGAATAGATTTGGGGATGTGGGTTAGACATGGGCTTCAGATAGCCATTGCTGACCAATTAATAGTAGTGTCTTTTTTCTGTTCCTAAAAGAATATACTTTCTCTTAGGTGTCTTCATCTGATCCCAGTTATTCACTTATTGCCATTATTCCAATTAATTTCTTAATATCCTTAGCTTATTGAATGATATTCAGATCCTTTAATGTCTCCCAATTTTGTGTGACTAGAAACTGTATTAGCACACTCCCTGCTTTTACACTGAGATGACTAATGAAAATATTAAATAAGATCAAACCAAGACAAACCATCAAGAAACTCAGCTGTATTAAAATACATCTAGATTGAGCACATGGTCTGGGGTTTTTTTTTGTTTGTTTGGGGGTTTTTTGTTTTTTTCYTAATATGTTCCTTCTAACAGCATTACAGTTTTTGTGCAAGAGCTACATTTTCTCCTGTATAACTGRTAATTTCCCATGTGRTGYTGTACTTTGCTGTAATCTAAACAGACTGACAAGCTTCCTTCCCCGTGTGTAAAAAAGCAGTTATTTTATTAAGTGAAAGTGTCAGAATAGTCTTACCAGATTTTTTTGGTAARTCTACATAATACTTTGCCTTTTGCATTTTGATTTTCTGCCTTTTTTTTTTTAAAGTTAATCTTTTCTCAGAAATCTGTATTGCTGCCTTTCTGCACCACTGAAGTAAGCATAACAAATCTCTCRTTCTGTATCTTTTAACTTTCACCTGTAACTGTAGGGATTTTTATGTGATTGCTCTCCATTACTGATGCCAGCTTTTTGTATACATCAAGCCAAATTAGGCAACCTATGCTTTCATTTGTTATCCTTTTCAGAACTCCTGTAATGATGAACCCCCTCCATATGAAAGCCTTAGCCTCTGAGTTTTCCTTCCAACTTGGATGCAGAGATCTCTTTTTATTTTGTCATTACTGCTAGGCAGTCTTTCTGTGTTATATTGATTTTGGTCTCTCCATATCTTTGCTCCACAGCTGCCAAGCTTTTTCTTCCTCTTCCCCTCCCTCCTTTTTTTTATTGTATGGCTGACAAGTCTTTTATTTATATTTTTTAAATCTAATTTGTAATGTGTATGTCAGTCTAAATTTCGTATCCTTTTATGTTATTGCCTCTGCAATTTTAGTGCTGTCTTTGCTGATCAATGTTTTTTTCTTCATTCTTTGTCAACCTTTCATTTTTTCTTACTTTACTTGATGTTCTGCATACTATGATGTTTTGCTCATCTGTTTTTTATCTTTTTATAGTGTTCTCATTAATTACTACTGTGAAATCTGAAAAAATAGTACCATCTGATAAAAAGGCGTTTGTAATAAAAGGWATTAAACTGTGTACTATGGATTTCCCAAAGTATCTTTAAAAGGTGCACTAACAAAGCTGAAGAAATGCGTTTCTACATGTCATTGCAGAAGATAAAAATATCTTAAAGTTTCTCACCKTCTGCTGTTTTACTTTTGAATGCAGCTCTCCAGTTCATTAAAAAAGTGATTATTTTATTTTTCAAAATGATATAAAAGGGCATTAAATTTTGTTCAAAGGAAAGAAGAAAGAAACAGAAATATKCTGAATTAATATTTCATCTTCTCCCTTGCAGTCGGAAAATCTCACTTAAAAGTTCATCTTAATTTTCCATTTCCTGTACAGATGAGCACTGTGGCTGTAAGTGGTCACATCACTCTTTAACTCTTATTGTGGATAGCTGGAAACCTACAAGGCTCTAAATGTTTGTCAGTATTTTAAAGGTTTATGCTGCTTTAATCAGCAAGGCTCTGTATTGTAATATGGCCGTGTTTTCTGACCTGACTGGAGAGCCAGAAAATTCCAGAATGGCTGTTTCAGAGCCAGAATGGCTGTTTCAAAAAATCAGTAGTGGACAGGCCAACACTAAACAGTTAGTTAAAGATGCTAATTGAAATGCACTGCACTGACAAGAAATGAATCTGGGGTTTGTAGGATGCAAAATGCTTTGAAAACATGGAATGGTATAAGACTGTCAGAAATAAAAGCTGAAAACAAGTCTATTTCCCAGTCAGGTAAAATATGGTATATGCTCCAAGTCTTTATAAACTTCTAAATCCAAATGAAAAAGCATCTGAAAATGGTTAAAATTAGCAGTATTTCAAAACTATTGTTTTCAAAATATAGCAACTCATAAATAAAATCAAATTACCATTACACTTAAACTGTGATCRTGTTTATAATCACAGAGAGTAACACTACTTCAGCTTAACCAACACTTTTATTCTGTTTTCAGTGTGCTGCTCAATTGCTTGATTAGGGCTTCTAAGTATTTTAGAAAGACAGAGAATTTCACTAAATACTCATGCACTTGGGTATAAAAATTAACAATTGCACTTAAAATTTTTCTTTTAAAGTGTTTTTGTTGTTTGTTTGATAAATACAGCAACACTATGGCCTCGATTTGGGAAGGATTTCACATTTGTCTTCAGATTGACTTCACTGTGTTGTAAATATGTACTTGAAAGTCAGTTCATGCAAAACGCTTTGCTAATAGATGGCTGAGARAAGCTTGATATTGTGAATTAATCATCAAAGGGAACATCTTCTGATTTTGGTCCAGTGTTCACTATTGCAATACCTGGTCACCTTCTATACCCAACTGATGGCAGGCCTGAAGGCTCAGGGTCACATTTAACACTGTCCTTTCTCCTTTCAGGAGTAAAGCTCTTGAGGTCATGGACATTGTGAGTTTTATTCTAAAAATGTGAGTAATTTGGTTTTACTATTGCTGATGTTGATTTATCTTTATTGGCTGGATGGTGGCGTTTTTCTGTACGAAGAGTGTTATTGTTATGAGTTCCATTGTTTTGAGGAGAGGACAGAGAACATGCACCTTCTCTACTCAATTGAGCAACTCTTTCCGAGTCACTGGCTCTTTCTTATCCCTTGGTCAGTTCAGGTGCAAAAGTGGATCGAATCAAATTCCATTAAAATCTGTGAGTGTATTAAAGTTAAGCCATCATGGATAAATGGATAAAATAAAAATGAGAATGTGAGCACTGCATTATTTAATGTGGACTCATTTCTGGGGCATGACTTTCAGAAGACACTTGAGGCTTCAGTGCTGTTTGGATAGGTTTTGTGTACTGTATAAAACCACGTATTTCCTCTTCTCATTCCTCAGGAAACCACAGGGTCATACCGGAATGTCACAACAACCATTTCTTTCTTATTTATCAGTGCATATGTTCCTGTATTGAATTACATGTACTTTTATCTCATTTCACAACTCAGTTTCTGAGATTCAGACTGATCATGATGGCTCTTTGTGACTATTGACTCCTGCAAAATTCTTTGAGCTTTCCTATCCCAAGAGAYGAACAGAAGTGACATTAATTTGCATTCAGAAATAATATTACCTGCAATTTTCTAAAATGCTGTTTTAACATGGCCAAATTTCTGGGTGACTAACTATGAAATTACTGCTTCTTTATAAATGCCTAATTTCAGCACATAATGGAAAACTATTAAACAGTGCCCAAAGGCTGATATGGTAAGTGGCTTTCAGAGCTTTTCATTTCATAACAATTTTTGTTGAATTAGTTATAGGGTATATAAAGAAATAGTACAAAGTTTGCTCTAGTCTGCCAGAAACTTTACTTATGTGTCAGACAAACCTGAAGGTTGTGCCTTCATACCAATTGGCAGAGGACATCTAGCTTAAACTGCCAACTGAATAAACAAATTTTGCCAGAGCATTAAATTGCTGATAGCTTATCTGAAAGATTATTTGGCCTTTTGTCTTGCTATTTGCTAAGTGACATAGAAACCGTCAGTGTGGAAAATTGTCTTATTTTAAATCACGGAATGAAATGTTGTAAGATGGTGGGCTTGCACAGTGAGGAAATGTACTTCCGGATGGGAGAGAGAGACATTGTCAGCACTTAAGGGACAAAGGATTCATTCTTTTGCTTCTCTTTTCTGTAGTTGTCTGGTTTTATGCCTACCAAGGTCCTGAGCACCCTAGAGCTAGAGCCCCCGCTTCTTCAAATATTTTGTCTGCCTTTATATTGAAGGCTATTAGAAGCCAATATCCTTGCTTTACTCAAAGCTAAGCTGTATTTCCATCCCAAAGCATCCTTACAAGACGTGAGCAAACTGTAGGACTGAGCCAACCCTAAAAACAGTGGCAGACTGAATCCCAAATTGGGAATGTAAAGGTAATAAATTGTTTGTGTAAAACCACATTCCTAGAAGAGGAATATTCCTTGTCTGACTTTCCTTACTTTTGCATGCTTACCTGAGTTGAGTTCAGAAAAGGGTAGAAATTTCTTGCAAGATGACATGTCCCTGTTAAAGTATCAATTGCAAAGCCCTGCTGACAGTATGTACTGTCAATACAAACTAATGTTTTCAGGAACTCAGTATTACATTCATGGCATTTTAAAATCTGTTTCAATACATTAAGCTGAACAGTGTTAACAGAAACAAGTGTGGATTACATTTCTAAGAAAGATATTAATACAAAATGCTGAAACTTGTTACTATGTGGTGAGCCAAATTGTGGTTCCTCCAAAGTCAATGAGTAATTCTTATCAAATGATTGGAGGAATTCACCAGGCAACATTATTAATGTTAAGGCTTTCCTGTAACTACATCAATATTACAAATCTTTCTTTTTATGCTAATTTACCAAAATCCATCACCCAAAATGAAAATTTAGAAGTCAGACTTTGTAGGTCCATCAACAGTCATTGCTTAAGTGAGTGTCTAAATATTGACTTATCAACATAGCTAATTCCCCCCTGCCCAGTCTCAGTGATTCAGAGTACACGTGTTCTGTCCTCTGATAACATGCCTTGGGCCATGGTTGGAATCAAACCCAGTTCACACCCACACTGCTTTGGATCTGAATCCACCTGGAAAGGAGTAGCTATTTGGTGAGAAATGGGTAAGAGAGGTGTCAAAGCTTTGATCCCGTGTTCTCACTAGCAAGAATCGAAGCATACCTTAGCCTGCAAGAATCAAGCCTCTGACTGTTCCTACAGCACTGCTTCGATGTCACGTGAAATGTCATCATACAGAAAAAACCCATAGTCTGAGATTATTAGTTATGGACATCTTCTGGAGGCAAGCCCTGTCATATGGTATGCAGATTAAATCCTCTGTTGCACTTTAATCCTCTCATACCACCAAGGGCATTTAAATGTAGGATTTTTTTCTCATGCTAGTCTTGAATTTTTTCGTACTTAGTTACTTAGCAGTCGGCTGAGACCAGAAGTTCTTCAAGGCTTCAGGAGGTGAAAAAGACCCTGATAACAGAAGAATACACTTTTTAAAGGAAAACACTGGTTTTTTAATAGAATTATGGCCCTGAAATGCAGGAATATTTTGTGAAGACCATAAAACCAAGAAAAATATCCATACTTCTAAAATTAACCCAAAACTCTGCTGCAATAGTTAAACTTTAATAAGCTTTTTTTTTTTTCTTGTCTCGASCCCTGGTCCTATCCAGGTTCAAGGATGTATATGAGATATATTTACCAGAAGTGTATGAATTTAGATTCAGTACTTTTTTACATTATGTGTTCTGCCTCAAATAATTAATTCAGCAAGTCCTGCTGTACAGGAGTCAGACTGCAAAACCACTGGAATGTCTTCTGGCCTTGTAATGAATGAATGTATGGGTTTATGCTAGGAATAAGCTATTAATTGGGACTACTTCTCTGAACATCCTTTGTCTCTGTACCTGACTAAAACAGTGGCAATTGCTCTTTACTCTGAAGACCAGGAAAAAGCAGTCAGGACTGTAGAGTAGTAATCAATATGGATGTGTATTATTACACTTTCCCCTTGGCAGGCTACATCAAATTCACTGGAGATGTTTAAAGGTATTCCCAAATATTCCCCTACTAAATTATGAAAATTACTTCCTTGGAAAGTGCTGTTTTAAGCAGGAAAAAAATCTACACTATTGAAAGGTCAATGCTRTGAAAACAGCATCAATTTTCTTGATGAATTGATAGTTCAGAAGCAATTTGACGTGAGTCTTCCAATTCTGACAGTACATGGGACTTTGGCTAGATGCCTGGATATATGCAGTGAGTAAACACAAAGTGGTGGAAATGATCTTGATCTCTTATGTTCAGTGTGCTAAGACAAATAATAGTGGAACTTAAATATAGCTGCCAAAGCTATCTGTAATAAAAGTACAAGACAAAAAAATAATAATAACAGCAGTCCTTAAACTGAAGAATCATTGATCATTGTGGGCTTCAGTAAATCTACTGGTACTAAAGTTTCCTGGAATGGGATGCCAAGAACTAAAATAAATAACTTTACAATTTGTTAGGCCTTCTTTCTTTGAAGGGCTTGCCATCCATATAGAAGGATTAGAAAAGGTCTTAGGCTGCACACAAAATTTGTATTTGCCTCAATATCAAATGCATGTGAAAAGGCATTGAACATACATGAAGAGAGATGGGAGAGCAAATGTGAAGTTAGATCCTTGTAACCATTTTTCTTCACCTTATTATCTGAATAGTCTTGAGGTGGCTGTCAGGTAAAAAACCTGCTAAAAAAATAATGCAGATATACAGTAGCTGGTGCACAGGGAGACATGAAAACAAATATTAGAAAGTGTGCAAAAAGCCTCCTTTAAAAGCTTTTCTATCTCCTGGGGTTTTAAGAAGAGAATCAATTCGAATGCCTCTCTACTGTGTAAACATAGGATAAAATAGTGGGAAATAGTTACATCTAATGCATTTTGGTGTTGTATATCATGTTAGTGTCTTTTAAAAGGCTGAAGGCAAATTTCAGAGATTTTTAGAACAGTGCCTGTGGTTTTCTGTGTGACTGAATTTAGATTTTTTTAATACTTTGTTTTTTTTGTTCTTTTTTTTTTAAGAAAGAAAGGAAAAAGACTGTTTTCACTTATGTTTTAAATTTTCTCTTTAAATGCAGTACAAAACGTTTGTTTAATTTCTGTATTTGGTCTCATCAGCACAATGCATTTCTTAGTAAACACGGACTCTCGTTTTCTTACCTCAGAGGAGCTGACCTTTTTGGAGTAACAGCATTTTTATGTTATTTTAATTTTCTAGCTTTGAATGAAACCATTACTTCCTTGCTTTGGACAGATTGTCAGGCTTTATTTTATAGTCCACAATATCACTTTTTCCCTATGTAACTTCAATGACTTCCCCCCTCACACAGCAGCATATACCTCTATAGCTCTTCATATGCATTTAAAACGAAGAGCCCATGGAAATGTGTCAGCATGTAGCAGGAGAAGGTGGATATAATGCCACAGAGAGTTCAACTCTGCCTCTAACAGTAGAAATCTGCATCTGTAGGAAATAGGTCCACACATTCATCTAACAGGCGAAGGCTACTTTTGGAGCCCTTGAGCAAAATATATGTGATAAATAAATGACAATTTTGAGTTTTCTATTGGTTCAGCAAGGATTGCCGAAGGCTACATCAATATCTATTTTCATAGTCTATCCTGCAAAGCCTCAAGCTTAACTTTATGATGTTGAAAATCTTTGAAAATCCTTGAAAAAATTATTGAAAGCCTTTAATTTATAACTAGGAGTACTTAAAATACAGGGCTTACAACCCTTACAATAATTTACCCTTCTTCTTCCCACTTGGATGAATCTATGCAATTTTCTTTAATTCCTGATATAACCTCAGTGGACAAACTTGTTGATCTTTCCCTCTAAAGGGAACTTGCTAGTCTAGAGTACATAAAACTTGAGAAACACAGATTGTTTCAAATTATGTCCTTATTGACATTAACAGTCATTTTGCAGTGGTACAGCCCAGTCTCTCAATTCCATTCAATACATCTGGAGTGAATCATTAGCCTGCATGAGTTTTTATTAACTTTAATAGCAATATTTTCCTCTCTTATTTCTTTGCRGGTTTTTGATTCCTTGGTGTCTGCTTCTGCCTAGATTTCTACTTCACATATCACTAAAGAAATGCAGCATCCACTCCATGCTATTCCAAARGGTATACGATTCTTGGGTCTCTATTTTTCTGTTGATTTATCTAATTTTGATATCTGATTGAACATTTCTYCTTGTGTATTCATTTTTTCTTAAAAATATCTTGCAAGGGCTTTTTTCTATACCTTATATTTGAACTTCCAAATATAGCACAATATGTTCACTGACTCTTTTACCCACAACAGTATTCCCGCTTGCAAAGAAATATGCTGAGACAGGTACAGTTTGCTTCACATATGGGAAGAATGAGACGATGCATTTCTCTTCCCTGATACCTATTTTTGCATGTGTATGATTGCATTTACCTTGAAAAACAGATTTTTTTTTTCAAATGAGTATTTTGTTAGCCTTCACAAGGTAAAAACAAAGAATGTTTGAAGAGAAATTGAAGTTGTAACTTATGTCTTCAACGCTGTAATTCATTGTTGATCAAATCTTCCTATAGTGCTAATAGCAGTTTGTAAATGATGATCTCATTATAGGTAAGGTTGAAATATTTAATGTCAGGCAGTGCATTTCTTTAAAAAGCACTGTACTTAGTAACTATTGTAATTATACCAGGAGACATAAGAGAAGAGATTAGTGCAACAAGTGACCTAGCTTTAATAATGTCATAAGAATCTGTAATTGCAAAATTATCCACTGTGTTATAAATGTTCACTAGCATAATATTCAGGTCACTCATCATTTGCAGCACTTCATGAAGGAAGCAATTATTTTTTCCAGTGTACAAATATCAATTCCATTAATTTTTGTAAGTCCCTCACTTGCAAGTCTGAGAGCTGTACATTTAGGCATAGTACAAAATGCCTTTATCTGTGACTGAAAAACATGTGTTATAACAGACAGTGTTTGGCAGCTTTCTAAATCTTGGTACTGGCCATACCTAGAAAGATTTAGAGGTCAAGTTTGAGTTAAGCACTCAGAACTGCATAAAGTGCCGGCAACCTACTCTAAAATAGATATTGACAATATGACCCAGATTTCTTTCTATCCAGATAGATTGTGTAGATTGTGTGCATCTATGTCCATCCATCCATCCATCCATCCATCCACGTCAATCGATCTCATACTATTTTAATATTGTATCTTCAAGACTTAGGTCAACCTGAAAATTAAAAAGAACCCCAAAACACAACAAACCGAATGAAAATGGAAAACTTGATAATAGTCTGTGTGTGGGATTTTTTTCTATCCTGTAAGAAATGTTATATAAGGATGAGGAACAGGTCTGGTTCTTTTGTTCTCTTAACTGCACTGAGCAGTTGTCAGAATGAATAAAAACCCCACACTTGCCCTGTGAAGATGAATAAATCAGCTGCAATAGCAGCTTTCCTTTGAGTTCTCTGGTGTTTTCTGTCAGTGTCTACATCTGGGGGAACCTGCTGGACTGATCCAAAACAACAGTGCAAGGTGCTTCTCCAAATCCAGTAATGGCTAAGGTGTTATCATAACAGATAGAATTTCCCAGGTATTTTTTATTCCTTGCCTTTTTCCTGTTTGGTGTTTACCTGTCCTTGTTGCTTTTTACTGTACATTTCATTCAAAATCTTGAGAATAGGGAATTCATTAACACATGTGAATTGAGCCAGAAAAATTGTGGATCTTTCCTCTAGGTACCCTGTGAAGACAAGCAATAATATCTGTATTGTGAAATCTCAAATGAAAAAGGGCTTAAAAAACCAAAACAGGCTAGGTCTGAAAACTGGAGATGCTTCAAAGTTGTATTGCCATGGTAATATCCTAATAAAAACTACATTTGGGGTGAGAAGAGAATAGTTATGTGCAAATACTTTCCTTCACTGAAAACACTCCACCTACTAGTACTACCTTATTAGATAAGGTGCAATTTCTCTTGCCTCGTTTAGACTCTGTAATACGTGCCTGGAACAAGAAAGTCACTTAGACTCCCTGCACAGTTGAGAAAAGTTGAGATAGAGGAGAAACTTTAGAGAATAACTCATGTACCTTAGGTTGAAATGAATTGCTTCTGAAAACACATCTTTCTTTCAGGTAACTGTAATGGAAGCCTCAATTTCTCCTTACTGAGTCTGCATGGTCATCCTGCTGACCCTGGGCTTAGACTGGATGCCCAGCTTTCAGATAGCTGGGGCGTCCAATGAATACCACCTGTATCATCTTTAGCACAGAAATGCAGTATCCCTGATTSTGCTTTCAGAGGTAGCATCAACCAGGAAGCAGACTAGAAATCTTGACTCTTACAAGGAAAGTCTCTCTTGCGCTTCCTAAATAGCTCCTTACAAAAACCCCAGACAAGAGTTTGAAAAAGTTTCAACAAAGGTATGAAATTTTCAACACTTAATGTGAAAACAGGGTTAGACCAGGACCAAGCTTTGCTGAAAACATAATTCATGATGCTCATACTGCACATCTGCTGGCTYTTTTTGGAGACTGCAGAGGTGGTTTTTCATCCTCATCTGTTTACTTCTGGCTTCCAAAATCTCCTGTAAATTCTGCCTGATGGGATTTTCTAGGGGTGGGAATATAAAACATGTTGTCATATCAAACACAGCCTTAGGCTTTCTCCAGAACTGTCAGCCTGAGAGCAAGAAGAAAGATATCGTGCACTGAATTGCCAGGAAAAACAGTTTTGGAAGCATTACCTAGAACAGTGACTTTCCCAACTACTATTACCAGAGGTATTGTCTTTGCTAGCATTTCTAGGGTGTAATTTCCATGCTGTTGCTGCTTTTTCTTGCAACCTGGACCCAATTTGTTTTGTGGTCATAACTTCCAGTTTATGTTTCACTTCCATTACCTGTTATTTTTACAGTTTATTTCACAGGTTTTGTCATTGATAAGAAATTCAGAGAAGAGAAGGTGACCTAATGGAAGCCTTTTGGTACCTGAAAGGGAGCTGAATTTTTGAGAGAAATATTTTACAAGGGCGTGTAGAGACAGGACAAGGGGGAATGGCTCTAAACTGACAGAGAGTAGGTTTAGATTACATATAAGGAAGAAATCCTTTACTGTGAGGGTGGTGAGGCACTGGAACTGGTTATCCAAGAAGTGCTCCATCCCTGGAACTGTTAAATGCCAGGTTGGTTGGGGTTTTGAGCAATATGGTCAAGTGGAAAGTCCCTGCCTATGGAACTGGATGATCTTTAAGGTCCCTTCTGACCCAAACCATTCTACAGCTCTATGATTTAGGTCTTTTAACTAAGCTCTAAATTATTTTTCTACTTCTAATACTATTCCTCTGTAATTATCAGTCACTAAAAAGAGCCCTCCACAGATCCCTTAATATCCAGAGTGGCTAGCTTTCTATATTATGAGTGGAAATACTACATTGCTTAATTCAGATGATAATAAATAAGATTGTATGCTATGCGCCAGTGAAATTATTTTATATAATTATATGCTGCTGTTGAATTATATAAAATACATAACTGAAATTTATTATATGCTGAAGAAGTGATTTACAAAAGAATTAGTGTAAATTAAGAAATTTCTGTGTTTTATATTTTTAATGAATTGAGTGCAGAAAACTGATGTTACTACAGTTCTCTATGTTTGACTTGTACAGATCTAGGCCAAATTAATTCCTGGTATAGTGCCGTTAATTTGATGGGAGTTACATCAGAGATTTGAACTCATTCAGTTATTGCTAGCACCATCTGGAAATTTATAATGTCACAGCAATATTTCACTTGCTGAAGACACGTTCATCCTTTTTGTTTACTGTGGCAAGACAGGGATTAAAAATTGAAGATTGCTTTAGCTTGCTCTATATCATCTTAAATTCCCTTGTAGGCTTTGTTATGTTTGGATGGCAAGATGTGAATTTAAATAATATTTAAATAAGCGTAATAGTGCAATCAAGAAGAGACCAAATAGGTCTCATGAGGCAAAACATTTTCATGAATATCAACATAACCCTTTTTAGATGAGAGTGAATCTATAGAAGTGGCATTTCTTTTGGTGTRTGCAGGTAGCTGTCTCTGACTGTCCTTTCCGACACAAATTTGTGTCTCTGTTTTAATGCTGGCATGTTGGAACCCCACTCCTAGGACCAGAATAGATCTGTGTCATGAAGTTCAGCTCAATTCTCTCATGGTTTACCACATTGCAAAATTTTGCCAGAAATATCAGAAACTTCATATTGTCTTCTGTTTGTTTAGGAAGTTGTGTTGTWCTCATTATTTTTATTGACATTGTGTCCAGAAATGTATTTTTGAGTGATTAGAAATCCTCGTCTAGTTTTGAAACTGTGCTTTGTCCTTGTGGAAACATCAAATGATATCCTAAGGTATTTCCTTTCTTCCCTGCCTCCTCCAGACAACAGACAGGAATGATGCTTGTAATGACTTCTGATTTCAAGGTTTCTGTTCAGAAATGCACTGAGTATACCCAGGCCCAGCCACGTCAAAACCTCAGGTAACTCAAGACCAAAGGTACAGAAACAATAGGAATATGGACAAAGCTATAACTACCCAGCATATGGATATTTGCTTGCTATGCGTCTGTGTTTATAACTGTGTAACAGATAGCTCTGTGCTACACACGGCGACAACACTCCAGAGCTGGTGAAAAAAAAAATAAAGTTCAACAAACAAGACTAATTTAGGCTAATTGATTAATTACCACACCCCAGCTTTAATGTGGCCTCTTTAAGACAGCATATTAAGAAACTTTTTGCGGGTGCAGAGTACAAGTCTATGTGTTGTCCCATCTGGAAAACTGGTACTTCTGTGCCTTAAGTACCTTCTTGTCTCTCTTTCCCATGCAGAGAGTGCTGCTGGTCTGGGCAGCGTGCCCAGCGCGGCCCTCCTGCCGTGAGCCCCTCAGACAGCAGCCCCCGAGGCCGTCACCCCAGGGGAGAGCCGCTGTGTCTGCCGGCAGCCCAGGGAGCGATGGAGCACAGCACCGACAGTCACCATCCTCATCTTCAGTCTCATTGAGTCACACAAAGCAAGGCTAGAATTTTTGTTAAATTTAATGCTTCAGCTGAAATACAAATATTGAGGTGAGTTAGCAAGTGTTTACCATAAATTCACTGGCAATGTAATTTCATAACTTTGCCTGAAGGTGCCTATCCTTAGGGGTTCATTTTTTTGCCTGTTAGGCCCTTGTTATTAGCATCTGGTTTGTATTTACAAAACCCACAGTATTCATCAAAAATGTTCACCTTTGAAATGAAACAGAAATGTTGCTGTGTAGTTAGCTGGAAATTACCACCAAGGAAAATTTGCATACATAAAGTATTAGTTATAGTTTGTTTTTATTCAGACAGGATACAGTTAAGGAAAGAAAAGATTTTTTTTCAATGAATTTTTAATTTAAWTAAGTTGATTATGTAGCTATCTGATGCTAGGAAGATGAAGTTAGATAGTCMCATAGATGTGTGTATTTATATAAAGAAGAGAATTCATGCAGYGTAAACCAAATAATTTATCTTTGTTGCAGTCAGCTTGGTAGACATGTTGCCTCTGGAATGCTAATAACCACCAATTTTTATGTAACAGAAATGGAATACGCTGTATTTAGAAATACTCAGAAGGAGAATTTCTTTTCAAGGACGGTAAAAGCATCAAAATGTCTAAAGGGTCACTAATAGCATAACCCTCCTCCCCCCCAAATTGACAAGCAAAAAAACCCCACTAACCAAAATATCATCTTTAAAACTGAGTTTTTTATAAGAGATTATGAAAAATATCAATGAATCCAGTAAATCAGGAAAAATGCAGTTAGATGTAAGGATGTAAAAATAAATCCAAAGAACAAAGGAGGGAGGAATTGAAGAGCAAATCTGAATTTTAAAACAGATTCCAGTAAGTACATCTTCCCAAACTGTCAGTGCTGTAAACTTTATTTTTTATTTGCACTTAAAGAAACGCTGAAGAGGAAACTCTCTGTTCATTGCAGGGATCCTTGGCATATGATTGACATGATATCACGTTGTATAAACTAATAGCAGCCAGAAAGGTGATTGATGAGTCAGATCCCTTTATATCATCCCAAATTCACTGCTGCTATGCCTTAATTTCTTTACTCCACTTCTGCAGCTTGTGATCCAGAGAATTTTACTACTCCRTTTGCTGGTGGAGGGCATACGCTGTAGGGACTCCTCATATTAAAGAAGCAATGCACTGTGGGCAGCCAGTTTCTGAGGTAATGCTTTAACATGAGCTCTGCTCCCCACAGTACTCATATTTTGTGGTAAGCACAGAATAAATTACTCCTTTCTATGAGTTGATATTGGRGAAGGAGCAAATTTGTCCCAGTTGCTTATCAGTTAGTCATCCTCATTGTCCTACACCTTCCCTCCTCTGAAAGACATGATCTACCTCATGGGCTTTGACGTGTCAAAAGTCAGCAGTCTCTGCTGACTGTTCACGTGTCAGCATATGGTTGTATTTAATTTTTACCACACTTTAACCAGTGATTTCTAATATAACATTTTTCCACTTTGAATGATATGGCATATTTGACACTAGTGACAAATTTAAATGCCCCAGACTGCAGCAGAAAAGCAAGATTTTCAGAGATTATGCTGTCCCACCCCCCAGCACCAAGAACATTTTCTGTCCTTCTTTCTCTGTTGTCCAACAGTTGAACTGCTGACATTTAGATGATGTTTTACCACAGGAGGTCGAGCCGAGTCATGTGAAAGTTTAGCTATRGCAGAATCCTGGCTGCATTTAGCCAAAGCACGAAAATCTGCAAATGGAGCCTCTAAAGGCATGAGGTACTAAAGGATTTTACATTGCTGACATTCATCAAAGGCTACAGGCATCGTGCCATCTCTCTTCCCCACAGAGAAATAAAACTCTGGCAGCTTTCTGAAYTCACTTTCAAGAAGATGCAAGGCTGAACAATAAAGTAGTGAATTCATGCTTCAGTCTTACCATCTTCACCAAAAACTTATCTGATATCCAGCCTTAGAATACTCCATATAGCCCAAGAGAAAGGGTATTCTCTGTTCAAGAGGATTTTTCTGTGCAGAAATAAGTTTGGTTCAGGGTGAGGAAAATAGGCTAGGTAGCACGCAGTAGGCTGCAGTAACAATCATGTCTTCTTCCTCCTGTCGTGTGAATATTTCTGGAATTTTTAGTTGCTGCAAGCATATCATCCTAAGATCCCATCTACAGCACTGCAGCCTCTTGGTGGCCTCTCTGATCATGACTGCTTTGAAAGAGTTGAGCTGCCCCTATAAAGGCCTTCTTTACCTGCTGGGCTGGTAACTGAGATGAAGAGCACAGACCGTAACTGAGGAATGTATAGGTGCATAGGTGCTGCTCTGAGAGCATTAGAAATGAGGCATGCAGTTCAAGACCAAAGGTTGTCTGTTCCTGTTGCGTGGAGAAAGAGCACCTAAGGTTCGTAAATGCTCATGGCCAAAAGGAACAACAAAAGTCAGAGGCTGCACAAAAATTCACAAAGTTTTGTTCGTGAATGACTTGGCATTGAAAGTGGTATATTAGTCACTGACCTACTATATAAACATACGGCAGAGAAAAAGAAAGAGATTAATTGAAGAGAAGACAGAGAAAGAAAGAGAAAGAAAAGATAGAGAAAGAAAAAGAAAGAAGCAAGCAAGCAAGTAAGCAAGCTCCCAGTCCTGGTTCCGGCACTGATCCAGTTGATGGGATGTCCAGGGCCTTGGGGATGCTGCCCAGGCTTGGTTGGGGTACCTTTTTATAGATACGTTTTCCCCACTCTGAAGATGGGCTTATCTTTCTATACAAATTCGTTATCATGCACAGTCTCTTCTTCCAGACCCTTCTGGAAATGGGTCAGAGGGCTTCGGGGGTTTTGGGTGGTCACGATCCCCCCCTACAGTCCATGCTCACTTCTCAGCCTCATTCCTGCGCTTGCACTGTACTGTGTTGTGCTCATCTCCAGGAACTTGAGCAAGGAATCTTGTCCTGGAAAAGTGCTGCCCTACCTCTGCATGGCCCCCTTTTCCAGCCACATATCATTCATTCCTACCGTGTGTTACTAGCAACATTCCTTGTCTGTTGTTATCAACAGTCCTTGGTTGGCTCCAGAGCCATCCAGCTGTCAGTGTTTGGGACACACACACCAGCCCCTTATCTCCTGGGCTTCCACACTGACACAGCGAAGAAAGAGACAAGGCGTTGGTTACTTTCTTATACAAGCTTCAAGATTTGTGTGGCTTTACAAATTTGTCAGCTAGTAAGTGTACTCTTGAACCTGTGTAGCATTGTCTTGATGAGCTTCCATCAGTTTGGACAGGTGAAAAAAACCCCAAACTCAATAAACAAGCACTGATACAATTTATTGTTGCTGAAGGATTTATTTTGTTGATACTGCCAGTGTTAGTGTCTCATCTGTCTCCTTTGCAGCCTGAAAAGTTTCTGTAGTGAATTACAGGCACTCAGAGTTCCTTTTCAACTGATGTTTTGAGTGTGGTTAGCACAGAAGGACAGGGAGAAAGTGAGATCTACAGAACAAAATCATAGAAACAGACCAAAGAAACTAGCTTGGGTAAACAGATCTTCAGCACTGGAAAGTCCAAATCAATGACTTTTCGTGTGTGGATGACAATTTAACAGCCATTAAACCAATGTCACTTTAACAAAGGTCAGTAAAATATTTCATCTGGCATAGACAAGCTCTGACAGCTGTGAGTTTATAACAATTACTTACTGTTTGTTGACTAAACCTGGCCTCTGCGTCTGAAGCATTACTCAGGTTTTGGAAAATAAAAAGGATGAGCAGCAAATACAATGTGTTGTGAGATAATTTTCACTACGCACCTTCTCCAATAGAAATAAAAAGAATAATAAAAATAACAGCCTAGTCCTTTGTCTTGTCAGGGTCCGAACTATTTTGCTTAATTAGGATAGAATTAGATGCAATTTTCTGAGCGCATCAGTCTTTATTCCCCAGGGATATATTTCCACATGAAGAAAGGACTCTGAAGAATCCTCTCCCAGCTTTCACTAGAATGTATTTCCAGGACATCTGGCCTCTGATCAGCTACAGCCATATCTTCAACCTCATCAAGACAGATACTTTGTTCAGGACTGGATTCACACAGACTTCTTGAGTTTTTAGCTTAGTCTATTTCCAGAACAGGCACAGATGAGAAGTCTGAGGATGAAGCTACCAATGTTTTGAAAGGATGTTTCTTCCTTCACCATGATACATAATAAACAAACTGTTTCTGTACTTCAGTGCTTGATGCTGGGCTTTTGAAAGGAGTAGTGAGGTGGGTATTTCCAGCCCAGCCCACTCGTTCCTCAGAAGCTCTGCCTCCGAACAGCTCTGCAGGTGCAGGGCTATCTTTGTGCTTGCTGATGCCACAGAGTGGTGATGATACTCTGTTCCTAATAGTCCTTTGGAAATTTAGAAGAAATTGCAAATTGTGGAACCTTCTAAATGCTGTATCCCTTTTAGGCTATGGCATACAGATCTAATTGCGCTCTGTGATTGCCCTGCTCTGTTCATGTGAGACTAGTTCGCCCTGAGTAAGCTGCTGATATGAGCCAGCAGCAGGGAGCTGTGCAGCTCGGATCCCTCCCTCTCATCCCAGCCGCAGGGCAGGGGCATCCCGAGCTGTGCTGCCAGTGCCCAGCACCTGGCTCAGCTGCTCSTGGTGAGCTGTTACTTTAAAAGCTCTTATCTGCGGCGATAAAATCATACACCACCGGTGCTCTTATTGCAGTGCTAAGCATCTATTAACTCTGACAGTCGAGTAATGAGGTGACTGCGACAATTAATTTCCATGTTTCCATTCAGCTGGGCTCTGGAGGATTGTTACACTGATTCTTTGTGAACGTCTGAGCAGGGGGAGAGGGGGAAGAAAGGAAGTTCCATGTTTCAGCACTTCCACCTTTCTGCTAGACATTGCCAAAAGGCCACTGTCTTTGGATTGCTTCCCTGTTTTCAAGTGCCAGAAATTTGATATAGTGTTATTTCATGGTTTGCTGAACACAGGGAGAATTGCTACCAGCAGTGTGTTTTTGCAAAATTGGTGTAACCCTCACTTGATTTCATGCTGTTTCAGAGTCGAGTGAAATAGCTTCACTCTTTCTCTGTTTCATGATGACAAGTCATTAGTAATGTTACCAGGAGACCAAAATATCATTGGAATAGGCATTGAATATTAAGATGAATATATCTATTGTTTCATTACATGTTGGGGATTTTTCCCAGTAAAATAATAGCCTTAAATAATACTGCAACATTTTTTAAAAATCCAATCTCATTAAAAATGAGTGATTGTTCTAAAGGCAGGAGACAAAACCCAGATTTTCCCAAAAGGCAGGCTGCTGTCAGTTCCTGCATTTCTGTTTATAGACTTACACTTGAAATCACTGTCCTGTTTAAGGGTGGAGGAGGCTGCCCCAGTTCAGTAAGGAGCTTTAGGCTGAAGAATAGTCTGTGTGTTGGTAACAGTAACTAACAACAGAAGCCATTAAACAGACACAGCCAAAGGGTAGTGGTCTCAATATTTTTGGAAAGCACTTGGATCTGAATCTTGTGTACATGGGCATATCTCCACTGAAAATAATGGAGTTGTATCGGTTTATGATGAGATTTGCATCCACTGCTTTTGATAGACCAGTAAGAACTTAAGGTGAGCTTGGGAGTCACCTTTTCTCCTTTCAGCAGCTGCCAGAAGGGCAGGAGAGGTCTCAGGAAATGGGATGTACACGGGGAGTGACAGAGTTTATCTGCTCARTACAACTGTGTGCAGAAGAAATTCCAAAAGGAGCAGTGACAGAACTAGCTGAGACACCCAGTGCAAACAGTCACAACCTCCCAACACCCAGATAGCATGGCTGGATTGGGTTAGGGTGGCTGTACTGGGTCTGGATGCAAAAAAATGGTTAAAGTTCAATTCCAAGCATCCCAGATATAGCCCTAGTCTAGCATAAACAAAGCCTTGATAAACACAAAATCAACCCTAAAATAAAAAATAACCATAAAGCTGCTCCTGCAACTCTTAAATTAAATTAATCCAGTCAATACTTGTATTGAACACTGTACTAGGGAGTAAGTTTTTCTGGAAAGTAATTAATTATCTGACTCTCTCTACCAATCATTGTAGCAGTGCTGCTTAAAGGCTTAACAGTGATCACACTCTGCTGTGCCAGGTGCTACAGTAATGTGTAAGAGAGTGTGTGCCTCTAAGATCTGTGCCACAGCTGTGCATGAAGTCCAAATGCAGATGGATGCTCGCACTGGATAAGAAGACAGACRGCTGAGATGTCTGGGGAACCAATCCTCCATTTCACCTCCAGAGCCAGAGGTCAGGATCAACCTCATTGTGCTACTGTCCCTGATGCATGCTGCTCTCTTCTGCAGACCTTCTTCCCATGTGTGCCTATTCCCAGGCATGCTTGTATGCACATTTCTGACCTGGTAAATAAGTAACGAGAGGGAAGGGAAACCCAGCTTGTCTGCAATCTGCCTCATGCAATTTGCCTCAGTTTACAGTGGCTCCAGTGCCATCTTCAGCCAACAGTAACTTGAAATTCAGTAATTTGCAAAGACTGACTAACTAGCCTCTGGACACAGCTATGCAGGAGCTAAGGAGGAACTTTTCCAGTCAGTGTGATCTCACTCATGTTTTCTAACAGCATCCTTGGAAAGCAATATGGCAAGAATTTAAATYACTTGCTGAAGACCACTACTCCACCAACACAGGTGCAGCAACAGGCCTGAACTCATGGCAGCAAAATCAAAAACAAAGTTCAGCAGATTTGCGGGAGTGACAAGTAAAAATCTCCATGGATTTATTGGAAATCCTAAAAAATAAGTAAAACTAATGAAGTAGGTGGCAAGACAAACTGAAGCATAGGAAAATATTGGCTCTCTGACATGTAGGACAAATCAATACCTTTCAGTTCACTGGCTACCACACCTGGTAGGGAATGTGCAAATTTTTCATTGAAATATTTGTTTTGCAAAAATAGAGAAATGGGATCTACCAGCCACAGAGAACATGCATGAAATGATTTACTGCAAATAAATCTTAAGGGCAAAATTAATGCCTGGCCCCTGGTGTGGGAATGTAGTAACTGATTTTGGTGAGGTCACTCCACCCTTTTCAGCCTGCTCTCTGTCTGCTCAACAACTTCCTGTGGAGAATGTCTTTCAATGCTACATTTGTTTATGTCATGACTCTGCAAAATCTGAATTTCAAACGGTCATTGAATTTCATACCCAGACTGAAGCACTGTAGCCTGACACAAGTTTTAGCTTCATTGCTGCCAAATCCTCCAAACTGTCAGGAAGCCAAGAAGTAATATAGAAAGAATAAGCCAAGAAGTAACAGCAAGCAAAAGTAAAATTCAGCCTGAACAACGCCTTGATTTGGTCTGGTATAGATCCACGAAAAGACTATGCTGGCTTCAAATAAGGGAAGTGTAAACAGACATTGTCAAGGACGTTAAAAGCACAACAAAATACATGTTTATCACATGTTTATTACTATTGTTTTTTAAAATAGCTTCATAGAGCAGTGCTTGCAGACTGCATTCTAGTTTTACCACCAATTTTTCTCATACAGTTATCTCCCTGCTTCCTTCTTCAATGTCTCAAGAGATTTTTCAGAACCTGTTTATCTACATGTAATTCTCTTTTGGAAAAGAAAATGCTTTTTGGTTTTTTTCCCCATAAATTTTTTTCATGAAGTCTAGCTTGAAGTTCCTCTCAACTTTCAGTTTTGCAGTGGTTTTCTTTTCTCTAATTCCTAAATTAAACTTCGTGTCTGACCTCAGCCTCCTACTTCCCCTCTTTCAATCCTTCTGATAGCAAAGGCCTCTGTAAAAGCCATTTACAAATGAGATGCACAAAAATAATGTCAAACCTCAATTCTTCAAGAGGATAATTTATTTTTTCTTGTAAGAGCAGAAAAATGAGGGTTTTTTTTGGTCAATAATTCAAAGCGAACAGTCCTGTAAATGGCTGGGAAGAAAATCTCCATGTTCAATTTATCAGCAAGGATTTAATCCAGTGGTAGAAAGCTACTGGAGAGCCTGGGTCAAAAACTGGCCTGGTACATCTGGGGAAAAGTCCACAGGACTGATAGAAAGCCACGTATACAGCTGAGTATGCCTGTTCTCAGCTAGTCATCTCTGGTTAGTGGACTAAGAGAAGCATGTCCCTCCAATGTCTAGGGTAAGAGGAGAAAAAAATAATTCCTGGGTATGTTTCCATGGTCTGTGAGGGGTCCTACATGGAGTTGAGCCTAGACCATCAACTATTATCAGGCAAAAGCTAGATGTAGGATCCCACGGAGCAAAAGGTAAGTGAGTAGACAACACCCAGGGAGTTGGCCAAMAGGCAGCCAAGTACAAGCAGCACCATCTGGCCACCCCTGCAGTCAGTCTCTAGCTTATGTTTTAAGGCTGTACATGTAYTGCATCTTGGGTTTTCAGAGTAGCTGCAAGTCACTGGTGAAATTAGTGGATCACTGAKGGATCATCTGTTGGAATCATCACTCACTGCTTAGAAAAAATGCCTGTCTGTACATTTTGCATGGACTAATTAGCTTGCAATAAGATCTATTCATTTTGGCAACTATCCCTTTGAAAATGGCATTTACTAAACACCTGGAATATTTGAGTGGAAAAATTATCTTTGGCTTCAGGAGTTGACGTAAAAAAAATCTGACACTTTACCTTGTTATTCTGCTTTGTGCAAACCATCTGAGAGCAGAGCCTGCAAGGCTAGGCAGGTAAATCTAAGCTTTGTGCTGCTCCCACTGCACTCCCTCTTGTCCCTTCCTCAACTACTCAAACAATGATGCTTCCTCTCTCCTTTGGTACTGTACTCCAACACCAAGTAATCATTTTGCTTATTTKCATTTGATTTGGCTGTTTTCTGCCACTCTTTTGTCCTAATATGCTTGTGTGTGCTTGGGGAAAAACCTGTGAGCAATTAGGCAGAACTCATAGATGTCTCCGAGTGCAGGCTGGACAACTCAGTTATGATCAGAAAAACTCTGATAACAGTAAAGAATTTGGTAGCATGTTAGCTGCAGTCTTCTGCTAGCATTAATTCTAATATTCAATTTAAAATCATAAAAAAATACCTATTCAAGAGGATGAATAAATGATTTGATGAATTTGTCAGAAAAAAGCATCAGCTAAGATTTAACAGCATCACCCAACCTGAAGGGACCTAATTCTGGCTTTCAGTACTTTAGAAAGATTATTTTCACACCCATGGAAATTGTTACATGACTGCAAAAAATTCCCCATTGAAAAGGAAACATCCCTTTCCATGCCTTCTGCTGATTTATGCCTATGAACCACAGCTTAGCTCTCAGTGCAGTGAATAAAGAGAAGGAAGAAAAGGGGTAAGAAAGTGCGGGTGGGGAGCCCTCCAGAGCACAAAGCTTGTGACACCAGAGGGCAATGTTCTCTTGTTATATCGGTTGTGGTACAAAACCACAAGCCTGAAAAAATCTGCATCACCGGCAAAAGCTCTTTTTAAAAAAGACCACAGTTTGGAAAAAATGTGCAAGTTTACAGCATAGTGTGCTAAGATAGACAATCAGTTTTGAAGCTTTGCGAGATGTACAGTTACTGGTTATACAGAATGCTTTTTWAAATCAATTTTTATATTGGATCACATGTGCAATGTCAGCAGACATGCAGTGTCAGGGAAAGCTGAAAATCTCGATCACATCTGTGCTCTGGGTGAACATAGTGTAACAAATACATGTTCCCTTTCTTCTTTGAGTTCACAAAAAAAACAACAAGTCTTTCTTCAGCTGAAATGGAAAACAATTGCTTGTGTAGTGGCTTCGTAAAATTAAGGTTATAATAAATTAATAAGCATAAGTGACATTGAATTGAAAGTTTCAGACTCAGTAATGCTGTGCTTCTCTTCAATAAAAGTATTAAAACAAGCATGTCCCCTTTTCCCTTGTGCCATTTCTACAGTGGTCTGTTAGCTTCAAAATTAAGGGAGCTGATGTGACACGATCTTTTTCTCCCTTTCCTCCAAATAAAATAAGACGGCACTGTTGGCTGCCTGGTCAGGGCTGTGCCGGAGCTTGTTGGAGCCCTGGTAAGGTGCATGTGCTTAGGTGGAGCTGAGGCCCCAGGCAGTGGGCAGGTCTTCTGGGCAGCCCCACTCTGGTACAGCACCACTGTCTGGGCTGTTAATGTATATTTGACCTTTTTTTATGCAGTGTGTGAGGGGCAATTTGTCTGTACCTGGGTGATTAGGTCTGTTAAATGAACAAGCATCTTGTGCAGAAATTAAAGGTAAATTGGAAAGATATTATGAATGGCCTCAGGCAGGTGTGAGTGGGATATCTCTCAAACAGGATTTAAAGGTGGCAGTGTCAAKTGCTAACTTGCTGGTTTCTATGTTCCTTATCTGTTGAGTCAGAAGCAGACACCTGAAAATGGGTTTCACAAAATTTTAAAGGGTTAGATTTTTCTGAAGGGGCTGGAACAGGAGTGTGAAAATCTACAGAATCACAGAAGAAGCTGAGATGGAAGGGACCCGCAAGGTTCATCAAGTCCAACTCCTGGCCCTGCACAGCACCATCCCCAGCAGTCACACCATGTGCCCAAGTGCATTGTCCATTTCTTGAACTCTGTCGGGCTTGGTGCTGTGACCACTTCCCTGGGGAGCCTGTTCCAGTGCCCAACCACCTTGTGAGTGAAGAACCTTTTCCTAATATCCACCCTAAACCTCCCCTGACACAGCTTCAGGCCTTTCCCTCAGGTCCTGTCACTGGTAACCAGAGAGAAGAGATCAGTGTCTGTCCCTCCTCTTCCCCTCATGAGGAAGTTGTAGCTGCAGTGAGGTCTCCCCTCAGTCTCCTCTCCTCCAGGCTGAACAGACCAAGTGACCTCAGCCACTCCTCCATACAGCTTCCCCTCAAGGCCCTTTACCATCTTCACAGCCCTGCTTTGGACAGTCTCTAATAGCTTTATATCTTTCTTATATTGTGGTGCACAAAACTGCACACAGGACCTGAGGCAAGGCCACACCAGTGCAGAGCAGAGCAGGACATGCTGGCTGTGACCAATGACTGCATTGTCTTTGAGGTGTTTCTCAATACCTCCCAGAATAATCTCTGTATGGCTTCATCCTGAAAGATCTTAAAACTTTCTTCCCCTTCTGGGGACAGCCCAACTCCTTTGGGCAGAAGCAGGATGGACATTGAGGAGGCAGAGAAAAGGCAAGAGAAAGCCCAGAGAAGGGGAGCAAAGGTGCTTGAAGGTGTTCAGTGGCTAATACCTAGGTAATACCTCCATGGGTATGGCTGCTCAGCTCCAGAAAACAGAGCTAAGGGGCAAAACAGAGGAATTGTTTTGTGAAGTGGAGAAGGTGAGGAGATGTGATGGTTTGGTGTTTCTCCTGGTGAAAGAACCACAGGGCATCGAGAAGAAGCAGCTGGTAATGAACTCAAAATAAACAAGGTTTTCATAGACACTGTGGATGCTAGAAGCTTACATTGATTTCTGGAAAGCAATCCAGTACAGTAAGAACTATTTAACAGACAGATACTGCCTTTTTCTAAAGGATCCATTAGCCACAAACCTGTGGAGCTGGGAGTAACTGGTGAGAAAGCAGCACAGTAGGCTTTTCTTGTTTCTGTACTCTTCCCTAGGGACTGGCTATGGGCCCCTGATGGAGACAGCCCTGCAGGAGAGGGACTGCTGATTTGTGCTGGTACAGGTATACCTTATGAATTTAATTCTACTTGTTCTTGCTTTTCCACTCTGTACTGGATAATGCCATTCTCTGATTTTTAGAGGAAAGACAGGGAGAATATGCATAACTTTGCTTAGAGGTTAGAGGTTAAGTTACTTGATTCTTCTGCCTTCCCTCACCATCCACAGCTGCATCAAGCACATATTATCACTTTGTCTTAATTATCACATTGTCTTCTGGGGGACTTAAATATCTTCTTATGGCTTATGAGCTTTACTGACCTCACTTGTGTGCAGGGATTATGTTGGAAACTTTGAAAGAGACCCTAATTAAAACTCTGCAGATAAATGGAAAGGGGGATAAAATGCAGTAAGGCTTGGTTAGAGGCACATTGTGTCAGGCTATCCTGATGCCTGTCTAATCAAAGATTGATAAGAATCTTCATTCATGTGTCTAGAAAAAAACCCCAGTAATTCTGTAGACAAAAGCAGTAGATCAAATTTGTCTGACCTTGAGCAAAGCATCTGATGCAGTGTCACATGGGAAATTATCAGCTAAAATGGTGAAGATGGAGATTATTATAGGAACTGAGATGTGGTAAGGAGCTCTCTAAATGAGAGATGACAATGAGTCACGCTGTGAGGCAAATGATCAAGCTGAAAGAGGTCACTAGACAATTTTTTCAAGGACTCTCTGGACAAAGTTTATTTACTATTTCCAGTAAAGACCTTGACATAAAAGACAGGAGCATGAAAATTAAATTGACTGACACGTATAGGAAGCATCTGTGGTGTATGGCAGTATCAGAGTCTTGTACACTGACATGGTGTGATCTTGAGGACAACAAGGGTAGAAATGGGTACAGGGGGATACAAAGACKTGTCTTGGGGCTAATGGCATGAGTCTGTGCTAGGATCTCAGTGGTGGGAAAGGACATTTGGGAAAATATCTTTAACTCCAAGAAGTCAAATAAGTTGGCTTAGTTAGCAAAGTAAAATTATGTCTCTAATGGGGCTGGAGAGGGTTGTTCTGTCCTATGTGCATGTCCCAGAGGACACTGCTGGAAACTGTGGAGAACTAGTTAACCCCAATTGTGTGCTTATGATAAAACTATCTGGGGATGAATCAGCCATAAATCATTTGCAGCTGCAAAAAGGACATATTTCTGAAGGTGGAGAGTATGGAGCCATATTCCAGAAGGAATGGTAAGGCAAAAAAAAAAAGTCTAATTTTAAGATTCATCATGCAGTAATGTCAGCATCCATGACTGAATCTGGACTCAGTTGCTCAAAGCACCCTTCCACTCCTTCCATCTTTTCAATCATTTGGCTATAGGCAGTCTTGCTTTTATTCAAAGCACACTGAATTCTTTCAGTCAGGTAGAGCAGGTTGAATGGAGAGAGTTGCTATTCCAAATGCCTGTTGACACATTAACTACGATAGGAATTCAATGAGGTCTCATACCACCCTTGGAATAATAAATAAATGGAGAAAAAGAGAACCTTCATTCTTTTCTCCTTCCAAATTCTTCTTCCTGCATCTTGGTGATGCGTTTTTCCTTCCAAGCCACAGTGAGATAAAAGGAGCACAAAGCTAGCATAGTGTCACGGATTGTTAAGGGCAGGACAGATTGCTTGGGCTAGCCCACGTGACCCTTGGCATTTTTCTGGGCTGTGTGGTACATCGCTTATACTACCTTATCTTATAATGTCTCATGTTAAGGAAACTGTCCTGTCTGCCTGTTCAGAGGGCACCCTGGCAGTCACACTCCTACCACCAGAGACTGCACTGCTGGGACTGAAGCCCCATCTCAGCAGGTGGCTCTGGTGAGCCCACGGGTGCCCCCCTTGGCTCCCTATGCACACCCACCACACTCACACAGTCAGATCAGATTTCCTTACTGGCACAACCCTGGGTTTCTCTTGCATCCTCAAAGCAATTTATTCATGGTGCAGTAACACAGGAACAGATCAAGGTGAGTGCCTCCAGGAAGGGACACCAAATAAAGTAACCCCTGGGTTTTATACTCTCACAGTCTATGCACATAAAGGTCTGGGCTCTTCCTTCTGAGTCCTCAGCTTCTGCTGTGTCTCTCTCTGTCCGGTCACCTGGCTGGGCCACAGGTCCCTGTGCCCTTTTTTGGGCAAAGGGTCCAGTTCATGGCCTCTTGCCTGGGGCTCCTGTCACTCATAGCTCAATCTCCAGCTTGCACACTGTGCTGCCTGCACTGAATGTATTCCTTGCTGTCTCATATGGCACCAATGACCTGCAGGACTTTTCATGTCCCTCAGAAGAAGAATTTGATTATTTCTATACAGCAAAGAATATAAAACTCATTTTAGTTGCTTTCCATGTTTAGGAACTGTCCTTAAGTTGTTTTGTGTTCCTAAAATACTTCATTCAAAGTCATTCAGTGCTGCTGACATATTTGAGACTGAGAACTTTTAATATCTTACTTATTATTCCTGCTAATCTGTAGTTTGTTAATTATAAATTATATACGGTCACACACACACACACGCATATATATATCTGATATATAATAGGTATTTTGTTGTTGCTGCTGTCCCCTGAGTAGATGGCTCATAGACCATCCAAGCACTTTGAAAGAAACTACTGTCCACTTCCCAAACAAACACTTCTGTGTCTGGGTAGGGTTTTGTAACAAATTTCATTTCCTCAATTACCTTTCACTACAGAAGTGTTCTGCAGACCAGAGTTCACTGAAAATGATGACTGGTGTTGTTACGTAGGTAAAACTGAAAAGGGCCCTTCATTTTAGTCTGAATGTTCAATTGCAGGCATCTCCCTCCTCAGCTTTACAGTTTTGTAACACTGATGGTAGCAGAGTTAGTCAAAACTTTTAATCATCATCTTTGGTCACTCTTGATCTTGTCAGCTCATGAGCCACTTCTATAAATTGTGCCCTTGAACAGAAAGTAGTCACAATTGCTGCTCGCCTGGGTAATTGCTACTATGTTGTATCTGACAATCATGATATGTGACCCTCATTACACCAGCTTCCACTGGAGAGAGTCACAACAAACAATGAGAGAAAGAAAGGGTATCTGACTTTCCCATATCTGTGGAAAATGTGTATGTGTGTTTTATGCACATTAATGTGCACACCTACAAATACAAGTTAATTTAATTCTTCATTGTTCTCAAACTGTGGGCCTGATTAATGCATTCAAAATGAGAATCTTGTTTGTTTAGTTTTACATGTGTATGGCAGAACTAGGAACAATACAAGAAAATTACATCAAGTGCTGCTTTGCCGCAGCTCCCAACTCCTCAGGAAAAAAACCCTGCAAGGATATAGACACAGCTTCTTGTTGTGCAGGCATTCAGAACAATACTGCTTACCATCTGTTGAAATATAGTAACAAGACTACATGGCACACTTCCATGAGATTTTTGTTTATTCCAAACACTGTAGCAGAACCAGAATCCTTTGAGGAATGGGAAGCATAAAGAGGCAGCGGATTTTCTGTGTGAGAAGAGCAAGATTTTCTATATGAGCAAATGTGAGAAGGAAAGCAAATGGGAAAATAGGATGAGAAAAGCGGTGGAAATTCCTGAGTATGGATGGTTCTTCCATTCTTTATGTAAAATTTTTAGATGACTAGCATACTTATCCATGGGATATTGTCACAGTAAAGATAACCACCGAATTTAAAGATGGAGAGCCGAATGAAAATCCCCCACTATACATATTCTCTTGGACTGTCTGCTTGCAAGTCTTTGACATAGTCCCATGTGGAATCCAAGCAAGGTGACTTCAGAGACCACCTAAGAACCTTAGCAGTCACATTTGTGAACTGTATATGTGCTGTCTGTCTGTTCCCATAGTGGCTTATTACTTGCTACTTGCTTTAGGTGCTCCTTAATTTCACAGATAACTGAACCTCCATGTGTAAAGTTTTCCAAGGAATCTGCTCGTGACTGTGCCCAGAATGGCAAACCAAGGGTCGAGCAGCCAGGCCCCAAAAGTTAAGTGAGATGCTAAGGGCACAGAAGCTGCAGTTATGAAAGGTTTTCCCTACATGTAGGTGGTGGCACCACTGAAGTCTCAGTGTATCTGAGAGCAGCCAGCTGGCTGAGCACTGTCACAGGACAGGTCACACTGTTCCAGTGCCCTTGGCCAGGAAAAAGTGTCAGTGATACCATGGGACTTCCATGTCAACTACATGTCTATTTTGCCACAATCAAGAAAACACCAGCTTGACAACCGAAGGCGTGAGGAGAGGTGGCTTTTTTCTCACAAATTTATTTACCTGCAGTACCACAGCTTTGCTGCCTTTGTTGCTGCCCTGGAATTCTTGGTGGTGTGACTGCTGCTTTTAGCTCTGGCTGTTTGGACCCCACAGTATATACTCCTGGCTGTACAGCTGCAGGCCAGGATTTGATTGCAGGTGTCTGTCAGATGGTTGTAGGATGAGGTAGCATGAAAGGAAGAATTAATTTGAACATCTCCTCTGGTCAGAGTAGAATTACTCCCATTGCAAAGATATTGAAATGGAGGAACAACATCCCAGAAGCTGATTTTTCTCCCTTGTTCCTTCTGTTTTCTTTCCTAGTGTTCACTTTGCTGCTTCATCCTTTAGTTGTTCTCATTGCCTTCTCCCTTACTGTTATCCCTGATGTTACCTGCTTGAGAGGGTGAGAGAGGATGCTGCTGATGCCAGATTCAATCTCAGAGGCATAAAATCCTGTAGCCATGTGTATATTGGCTGTCTATATTATCCACAACAGAAACCACACCAGGAGCAAAGCAAGAAGGCAGCTAGGTGTTTAAGGGTGTTTAAACTTACCAGAGCATGTTTTCACTGTGAGCAGAAGGAAAACTGTTATTTTATATCTCCCTGGAAAATATGGTTTTATTTGCAAGGCTGCATAGTAACCATTAATCACATTTTTCCTTCAAGCCTTACCTGTGGGGATATAACCGAAACATAATCTCATACCTCTCAACAAACAGCGACTGAAGCTTTCTTTGTTCTCTCATGATCTTGAGAGGTTGCAAAATGCCAAGCTTTCAGACAGCACCCCTGAAAAGCCTCTGTTCTATTATCTTTATTTCAGTGTCTACAAGCAAAGGTTTCTATTTATGAGGATTTATGGCTTGTTGTATGCTTCTTCTCATTATTTTAAGATCTTGTAACTTGGACACAAAGTACTATAGAGACAACCTACAGAAACAATGTTCAGTGTGAAAAGGAAGATCTTTTTTTCTTGAAAGTGTTCAAATCTTGGAATATGTGGATAGCAAGTTTTTGTTCCCTGCTGGAGGCGTACTGACTCCTTGACACGATTCATGGAGGAATTAAGCAGAGTCATGAGGTTGAGATTGCCTGGTAGTGGAGAAGTCATTATCACAGCATATGAGCTGCTGGCAGTGGGTCTCACTGCGCTTATGATCAGATCTAGCAATGTGCTCTGCAGGCCCTCCTTTTCAGTGAGGATGCAGTTTGTTTTCTCTGCTGGTCTCTTGCTTCTTTTTTTCTCCTTTTTCCTTGCTGTAAGAGCTCTTTGGAATAAACTGTGACATGCCAGAAACCTTGTCTTATCACAATCATACTTATAACAGAAATAGATGGCACTGAGGATCAAAAATGACGGAGTAGAAAAGACAGTGGGATCGTTAACTTTAGGTTGAGACCTGGGCAGGATGCTGTGCCTGCAGGCTGAGGCATTGAGGTGTGCAGCAAAACTGTTAGCCATGATAGCTGACATTTCATCTTGAATCTTTTAGTCTATAAATGTTTGATCCAGTATATTTATGAACTCACATAAGATCAAATAGTGTTTGGTAATTAATTTGACAAAGAGCAGAAATCCATCAATAACTTCAGTRTGTGAATATATATGCTTTGCTATTGCTGTCTCTCAGACTAAAGTCACTTTGACAAGATAGATGCAGTCCTTGATCCTAAGTATAAAGTCTTAAAGATATGAATCTGGAAATAAGAATTAGCAAACAACAAAAAAATTAAAATAAAATGTAAAATTATTTGCTTCTCTCTATGATTTTATTTTTGTCACCTTAAAATATTRGAAAGCTGATTACTTTGTTAGTGGTACTGTGAGAGTTTCTTATTAGTTCAAACAGGAATTATAGCCTTAGATATTATGTGCCTTTGGAAATCTTCTCTCTCTCTACTTTGGAGCTGAGTAATAATGAGTAATTTTCTATATATGCCTTAGCACAGTAATTGTGCTGTTCTGAGCCTGTTATGTTCAGATTAGATTAAACAGAGAAAATTGGTTCTTATCATAATGCTTCATTAAAATTTTAGCAGTAGGACGATACCAAATGAGAATTTGACTTTATTATCAGCAGAAATATGAAGGCAGTTACACTCATGCTATTTATCATATCCAATTAGACTGTGCTTATGAAAACAGAAGAAGAGTTAGCCTTCAGTCTTCAGTGTGGCTTTTCACAAACATATGTGATATTTTCTCATACAAACTGCCAGCTGACAGCCTGTGTATCTTTGAGGCCAGGTTAAGCATCACCTGGAGAGCTCACGTGATCCATAGGTACTACTGGCAGTGACAAATCTCACTCCTGGAGAACTAAAGTCTTGCATTTTTGTCTTGCTTTTGAAGCTGCTCCTTCTGCCTTTAAAGTCAGTGGAAGATTAGCCATTCATTTCACGGCCAGGAACGCCAGACTCTCAAAGTGTACTTTGATTTGTTCTTAGATCTACCTCATAAGTATGAATTTCCACACTTACCAAAACCAGCTTGGAATACTCCTGGAAGGAGAGCGCTCTGTAATGACGATAGCTCTCGCTTCTGAAAGTGAGAGGGAAGAAGCTCAAGGGATCACTCTTGGACAGCAGCTCTGCAGTCTCTGCACAGAAGCAAATCTGTTAAGCAATTAAACACGTATCCTTTCGTCTGTGATGTGCTTTCATGTGTTCTTAAATTTCATAAACTGCCAAATTAAGAATTCAATAGTAAGTGGTAAATTGCAGTTCTTATTTTAACAACCATCAATTAGTCTAGCAAATGATGGGGTTTGATCTGCCGAAGCAGTTTTGGACATTAACAGAAAAATAGTGAGACAAAATATTGGTCATAATGAGCCTAAGCTCAGGAATTTGTTTATTGTAGTGCAAGTGAAAAATCTTTAGGTGATTATAATCCTGCAGTATGGTAGTCCTAGACTGGTCTACAGGAAGCCAGGTTTCTCCCATGCTCATTATTCTTAGGAGACTGAACAAGAAAATATGGGAATGTTTTTCCATGGCTGTGTGGGCTTTGGCTCACACTGCCATGCAGCAAGAAGCTCATTTGATGTTCCAGTCTGAAGCCAAGTTTTCTGTTGGGCCTCGTTTTTCTTCCATCCCAGCCTACAGGTTTTAGCACATACAGAGCTACATGGGCCCCTTTCATTAGCTCCTCATCACTTAGTAGCTGTCCTCATCCTTACAAATCCCAATGGCCCAATTGGTTTCAGTTTTTCAGAGATCAACCAGTACTTCCCTCAAAACACACCCTACCCCAAAATGGCATATACTCTTAAACTCTGATGAGAAATGATATTTAAACAACCGCCCCCCCCAACAAATCCACAACAAAAAACCTCAATTCTGGAAGAGCAGACAGCTCCCTATCTGGTGTGTTATGATTATAACTCCTTTGGATCTGTGTGTTTCACAAAAACAACATATTGCTCTGCCCAATAACAGTCTATGATAATTTCTCCTAGCACTGAACAGGAGAAACACATCCTTCCACCCTGATATAAAAAAGACCCCACCAATGATAAACCTAATCTGTTAGGAGTTACTCACCTGCAGGGCAAAATATCTCAGATGTAAACATTTTTCTTGCAAGAAGCCTTCTAATAAAATGATATGTCAGGAATTGACCTAATTCCTTTCAAACACTATAAGAAAATGAGTTGGTTATTAATTTTTGCTGGCACACTCCCTTTTTGTGAATGTTAACACTGGGATATACAGTTCTCTGCATTGGTTGCTGTAAGAGGAAAAATAGCTGTCCTTGCCTACTGCTCTTTTCCCACTTTCTTGGAGAATAATCTACCATTTGTAGAACAGACATACTTATGCATCCTTGATGGAAYGTGGGCAGGAAAGAAAGAACCTCCAAATTATGTGCATGTGTCATCACTGGAAAAATACCTTTTTAATAAAGAGGCTTTGTATTGTCATTTAAAACTATAACCTTCAACTTGGATTTACATCTTCATGACAGCAAGGGATATATTAAATACGTTACCACTAAAATATAGAGCACTAGTGAGGCTATCAAATGTACTGAAACTCAGTTTGGAGTCATAGAAATTTAATACAAGAATATTTTTACCCTATGTGGGGAATAGAGATTGGAAAATTTTTCACATTTTTTAAAAAAATTATGCCTATGGGAGACACTTCCCTTAATTATAGCAACATAACATCTAATGGCTCTACTAAATCCCCTCTGGTTTCAAAAATATAAATCACTTCTTAGGCTGAGTTAACAGGGTAAACTAATTATTCTGCTCTCTCAGTTTTCAGCACAACCTGCTGATAAACTCTCACTGAACTGAATCTTGTATCAGTTACACAGTTACAGTTAATACAAGCAATATTTTTCCCAATCCTCCAATATGCATAAACTCTACCTTTTTTAATATGCTATTCAGCCTTCTGAAAGTCAACACTGACATTCTGAAGGTGATATATAAATGACTGGCTCATCTCACATGCTTTCAACACGTTTTTGTACTCCTTTTTTTTGTGTCTGTAGCTGATTTGACTTCCTCATTCTCATCACCTCCTCTCAGATGCACCTTGGCCCCAGYGTGAGCTGCAGGTCACCTCTTCATCCTTCCTGCACCACCCAGGGCAAAGCAGCAGGAAGGCTCAGGCAGGCCCGTCCAGCCCAAGCGTGCATCCTCGCTGGAGCGCGAGCAGAGCTGAGCTGCCTGGCTTGGCTGTGCTGGTGGCATCCAGATGGCAGATTTTTCCAGATCAGCTTGTCATTCCTGTTATAAGCAATCATCAGGGAATACTCTCTTTTTCAACACAGATTGAAGGGTTAGGAGTTAAATTGCTGTGATTCTCTGTGTAAAAAAAAGAAAAAAAAAGAAAAGTAATATAATTTCTTTTTCAGTCAATCAATCTAGTAGGTAGTGAATGGCATCTTCTTACGTATCTGACTGTTGTATACATTTCGTTGAAGTTTTGTAGTAACCAACACACTTTGAATTTTTTTTTTAAACAGCATAGTTATTTAAAATTATTATTTGGTATCAACTTCATAAGGGAGCTGAAAACCTGCAAAGTTTAATCTTAGGCTCCATTGCAATTGAAAATGTTTGTATAAACATTGGTATAAGAGCCCCAAAGTGGGCCTTTTGTGATAATCGCTTTATATGACTGCATAAAAAGGAGTTTAGCTTCAAAATGCAATCATGAATCATGTGACTCAACAAAAAGAAAGCAATCCAGTTTTGCACTGGAAAATCATGTATAAACCAATAAAAAATCTAGGATTAGCTGTTGACAGGTTTTTAGTTTATCATAGTGCAGAACACAGAAGTGTGATGTACTCAGTAATGCACATAATCCTGCCACCTTCAGTGAGACTCTTCGAAGAGTGAATTCTGATTACACCAGTACTGGGGTTATAGCGTTTCATATAATGAAGCTCTAATAAACACATTTGTACAACAGGTCGTTGGGATTAAAAAATTTTATATATCATAGTGATTTAAAATCTGTCTTGCACAGAGAATCTGGACAGAGAGAAATGCGTTTAAATATTATTAGCTTGTAAGCAAACATTTCTATCTATAAATAAAATTAATCTTAATAGAAGAAAAGGATTTTTAGTAGTATTTTTATAATATGGATAGACCTACTATTTTGGCATCCACTAATTCCACCAATTTCTTCCTTATTCTTTTTCTTCGTCCTTCACTCATTATGAAATCTTCTCCTGGACTCCAGATACCCCTTTGTAATACTGGTTTGATTTTTTTTTTTTTTTTTGTATAGATATAACTCTGGACATTCTCACCACTCTGAGTCCTACACAAAGGTTAATATCTTCTCTTCTGTAAACACTTAGGCTCTTTCGCTCATTTCCTCCAACACCACATTCAACCACACACCATTAGTTCATGAATTTTTATGGCTCTCATCTCCAGGTTATCAGCTGTTTTCAGCAACCAGTATGATTACAAAGTTGAGTCCTTATTGATGTATGGCTGCAGCATTTATGTTAGTATTTAAATGCTATAGAAATGTCCTGTTCATTGAATGCAAGTTATCCCTACGCAGGTGTGCACATCCTTTTAACTCTGCATTGGGCTGTGCAAATATGCTTTTCGGAAGAATGATGGACAGAATGAGAATATTCATGACTCATTGGTAAAATACTCATGTTTCTTGTGCTCATACTGATACCAGAAACAGGAAATGTCCTCACCTCTGAGGGTTTGGGGGCATAGGAAGTGAAATGCTTTGGGTGAAACTTTCAGCAGCAGAAGGATAAACAGCCCCTGGCAATCCCAGCACTGCAAGGAGCTGCAGGGACGGCTCCACTTGACCAAGTCCAAGCAGACACAGGGAGGAGCTTGGGCACTGATGATTTGTTGCAGTGATGTGCTGGCTGTTTGAAAATAGTCCTTGAGCTAAATGGGAGCTCAAGTCAGGCAGAAGTGCCTGAAGAAGAGTTGACCAAAGTCTCGGAGGACTGTGTTTTTCCTGTGTGACTCCAGAATACAACACTGTATCTCTTCCAGCTGACTCACTTTGTCACATTGCCCTTTTTCCTATTCGGCACCTTAAAAGTACACTGCCAGAACACTGCTACAAATTTTACATGTTATTTTTTCACTTGGTTCACAACTAGCACAGGTTTTCACATTTCTGTGGCATTTCACACGGATCACTGGACAAGATGCCTGAAACAGCTCTTGATCATATGATTAGTGAATTGGCTATATAAATATTTTGTTATCCACACCATTAGAAACAACTTTATTACTCTTTCTTTTTATTTTCCAGTAGATAAAAAATAGGACCTGGAGGATTATCTAGGATGCATTCTACCTCAGATTTTATGCATGCTTGTGTTAGTTAACATGTTTAAATACTCGGATCTAAAAGCAACAGCAACAGAAATCCACGAATATTTCCATGTTCTCCCCTCTCTTTGCTATGGGGCTACAGACTAAATTTAAGCAGAACTTGTAAGTCATTTCAGTCCCTTAGGAAAGTTCATTCTTCCTGGGAAATGCTTCCTTCACTGAAAAATTGTGTCAACTCCGGTTTGACATTAGTTTGAACAAGAAAGGTAGAAAAATCAGTTTTCAAGCTGTGTTTTCCACCAGTGATGGTGCCCTGCTGGGGCCTTGGGAGAGAGGGACTGTGTGAGCTGCAGAACACTGCTGTGCTCAGGCTGGCATTGAAGACACTCAGGAACAGCGCTCAGGATTACATGTATAAGAACAGGACAATCTAGCAACACTGGTGGACCTGTGCCTCTGTACAGGTAATATATCCTTTTCAGTTGTAACTTCAAGTAATGAGCCCATGGGACAGATTGATGTTATCATATGGTACTGCCGCTGTCTGGTGCTTTAATAATATTTCACAAGATGATTTCCTTATCATTTAATGAGGTGTTATTTCTCTTGGTAATGTACATACAGTGCTTCTGTTCCAGACATTATGAAATAACAGAAAACAGGCTAAAGTAATGTCATCAGAAGAGACACAATTAACAAACCGTAACCCTAACTCCTACCACCAACCTCTAACCTTGACCCTAACCCTAAGAAAGTTCTGAATCTGACGGAATACCAAAGTCATTGTGTGCAGGAGTGACAAGGCAGTGGCAGAGCACAGGAATGACAACAGAGCCATGAGTGTATCTGAAAGCATGCTTGTGAGACTGCAGTTGTTCTTTCCATAACAAGTGAGCATCTGCACTGAACTCAGGATTCTGAGAAAGATGAGAAATCCTTTTTGACACATTAGATGAGTGTCTCAGGCTTTAGGGCGAAAAGTTACATCCCTCTAAGAGGCACTGAAGTGAATTACGATGACATTTAAAGTTCTCTGTCACAACGCTGTTGATCTTTTGTCGGTTTAATCACTGACTTTATTAAACTGGCCTGTAAGAAGAGGTTTCTTTTCTTCTCAAATATTACCTCTCTTCAGCTCTCATCATTAATTGCAGTAAATAGCAATAAATAAAATAAAAATTAATTAAAAACGAAAAGAGCTAATAGTTTTCTCTAACACATGTAATCAAGCCCATGATTGCACAAAAAAATGCTGACAGTCTCTGGTTCTTCATGGAAAGGTCTGTGAATTGCAAATGTTATTGCAATGCCTATTTGTTAGAAAATTTTTACTGTCTATCCTCACAATTAATTTATTTTCTGCTGCTTATTCTGCAACCAGAAATTAGATTATGTCTGTTGTTTGCAATATAAAACATCATTTGGAAGTTTACTCTCACTGACATTAAACATAGTCATAGAAAATTATGCGTAAAGGTAACTAGTGCCACTAGAAATGCCCCACTGGAAATTCAGAGCCCATTCTTTGCTATCTAATCACTATGGACAGACTTAGACTTAATCCAAAATTCATCTGCTGCATCTGATTCTGGAGCTCGTGCCCACATGAAGCCACAAGGGATGGAGAGTGAGTACGTGAGCAGATCTGGTTGTAAGTCAGTCACAGCCTGCAAAACATTTGCCTGGCTATCTCTGCCAGTATCAGCAGCTAATTGATACATTTACAGGAACAGGCACCTCTGAAGGCATCGTGAACTGAAAAAGCAGATGAACTCTATCAGGGTTTATTGATTTCCATGAGTTCTGGATTAGGCAGAACAGCAGTATGCAGATACAGCAGGGTAAGGTCCAGGCTATTGTGGGCATCTCTGCATGCCGGGATCCTGGGAATAGTTACCTATATGCAGAGTCACTGCCTGACACATGGAGATTGGGACTGGTGTCTCAAGTGCTGGAGGATAGGATTATTTATATTATAGGATTATTTTCAAAAGAGGGGCCTATGGCTCTGTGTCTTAAATCAGTCCTGATTAACCTCTGAATTTGCAAGATGAATTACCTACGTTTCCCTTTCTTCGACCTTTATCAAACCAATCACCACAATATACAGGCTGCATATGTAAAGTATGCGTTACTGGGAAAGCCTCACACCTGCCACAGGCTGAGTACTTTCAAGATCCGTTTTGAAGGAAGTACTTAACACCTCACTGGTGTATTGCTAGTTATTTTGCATTCTGTGATGCAAGTGACCTCTGTTAAGGACTGAGTAATGCTATTTCAAGGTTTTGACTCTGTATTTAGAGGTTAACACAGATTGTTCTCATAAGTGCTTTAATTAAACTCTAATTCTTAGAAGGTAATTTAATGTGGGTTATCTACAGTGGACTGCTTCCATCGTAGAGAAATCTTCAAGGTGTAAAGAATAATGGTGAAAATGACCTTCATTTTCTCCCTTTGAGTGCAGTGGCATCTGGCTGCTGTATGGGGCCACCACTGAGTACAGACTGGGAACTCAACATAACACAATTCTCTGAGGGAAAATGAGACTCCATTCTGTTAAGCACAGGCATTCTATGTGCTTTTATGCACAGTGAACAGCCCCTTTTTGGGCTCTGCTAGAGAAACACTTTTTCTTAGAAATAACATCCTTTTCCCCCTCATTTCACTTTTTAAAATCTTATTTGCGGTGAAAACTGGAAACTTTATTGCTTTTTTGAAAACACTGAAACTTTTAATCAAAAGAAAGACAATGAAGAAAAAGAAAAATAGCATCAAAGCTGAAATATTTTAATGGATGTTTTATATCTTATGCCTTTTTGGTTTAAAAGAAATTCTCTCTCTCTTGAGACAGACTTTCAGAAAAAAAGGTGAACAGAACCATCACTTACCTTAAAAATATAGGATGGTAACTGCAATCTTAGGCTTTACTCTATAACTGTAATTTAACAAAACTGACACACTCCTGCTGATTCACTGCTGATATGGTCTTGCTACTACGCAATTGTCTTAAGTTTAAAGCAGAGGAAAAATTTGTGGCTTTGAGGGCTGCATCATGGTGTGACAAGTCCTCTCTCTTGATGCTGGTATTCTGCAGGAGGACTACTGCACCTGGAAGCCTTTAGTCAGCTGGCTAGAGGAATATTTGAATGTGTAAGCACTCAGGAACACCCTGTGTCACTGGAAAAATGAAACTTACCCAAGAAGACAAGACTTATCTCTAACATGATGAGTTGGGTACTTGCCTTTGAACTCCTTCTCACAAAATAACAGGCTAATTTTCCTAAGGCACAGGATAGACAAAAAAATTAAGTAGAGAGACTGGTATTGCACCCATGGTGCCTTGTGCCGACTTGGATACCACCCTGCAGGTAGAAATATGTACAGAATAATAAACTGTTCCCAAATTAATKTCCCTTCACTAGAATGTTTTCTTTATTAGGCATGGTTCTTTGGAAAGAGGGTTTCATCCTGGAGAATGTTATCAGAGTTTGTTGGACTGGAAATAGAAAAAAGTGGGAGAACACTGTAAAAGATGAAATTATTTTCCATTTATTTGGTTTTTTTTGAAGATACCAAACTTCTTCTGAAACAATTCCAAAACTCCTGAAATGGAAATTCCATAGGTCAATAATAGGAAATTTACAACTAATAACTTTGGGGCAAGGAAGAAAGTGAACATTTTCTAGCATTTGATTTGTTAAAAATCAGTTTGTGAAGGAAAAGTTGACTGAAATAATTTTGATTTCTTGTGTTTTGTACTTTTCTGGCCCATTTTCTGATAGAAAAATCTTTCTTGCCCATTCAGTCAACATCTTGGATAACTGTTGTTTTGATAATCATATCTGGGTATGAAAACTGCTGTTACAAACCCCATCTTTTTATGGATTCCTTATTTGGCATTTTGTTCTATTGAATTATTTCCTATGTTTTCATTGACTGTGTTCTTGTRTATGACTTAAATTTATCTCTGCTTACGCACAAAGGTAGCAGAAGGCATCTTGGTAAATGAATAAAGACTAGTCCATCACAGTACTCACTGAATAAAATACCCATGAAGATGTGTTCAGAAAGTGGCAGCAGGAAAGAACTGGGACATGAGCACTGAAATTGTTGAGAGAAAGACAAATGAGCTGCTGAAAACTGATTAGAATCAAGGACTGTTGAAGAAACATGCAGCTTAGGAGTGAGAGGTATCCAAAGCAGAGATAAGCAGGACAATAGATGTCCTCTGTGTTCATTACAGTGGAATCTAGGTGTCAAAAGTGAAAAAAAAAAAAGCCAAAAAACCACTTAATGTGGATTATTAACTGAAAAGTACTATCAAATATTTGCAGTCAAACACTCAGGGTAAAATGAACCTGGAGGGAAAAAAGAGAATTGTTGGCTTGGCTGTACTAAATGCCATCTCTGAATGAAATATGAAACAATGCAGGAAGGCCTAAAAGCCCTCCTCCACATATTCCCTCCTCCATGCCTTCCCAAAAAGAAAGAAAATAAATGCTGTACAACTTAGAACTTTTTAAAGCTGCCATTAAAAAAAAAAACCTCCATAACTGAGTGTTACCAACTCATCTATGGAACAGTAGTGAGACGAGAGACAGTGGCAGGACAATGCTGATAAAATTTGACATTGCAGTTCATGAAATGAAGTCAGTTGGCTTGGCATGGTCCTATGGACAGGAAATTTAAGGTTAAAAACCAGAGTGATGGACTCCAGTGCATCTTATGTGTGGTTTCAGAGGCTGTTTCCTGTTTGATAAAATTTGTGTCCAGAGACCTCTTTCTCCAAAGGAGAAAACAGATGTAATTCTGAGACAGGTACCTAAGTCTTACCACATTGGCAGGATTTAAAAGCATCCAGTATCATGTTCTGTGAATGCGGATTTGAAAAAAGCCCTCACCCCTCTTACTGCTCCCAGAAAGACGTCCTGCCCCTTCTTTAATACAATTAGTGATTTTCTGTGAGGGGTCTGTCAGGGCCATGGCTACAGAGTAGCTCATGTAACTCATTAGATCCTGTATTAGCAATCCACACACAGTCACAAGTCTTTAATCATAGCAGAGTTCACTTTCATCTCGTGGGCAGTGTCCAGAAGTCTAATGAAAGAAGAGTTGAGTGGTTTGTTGTTCCACATGCATTTCTACTGATGCTTGTGAACAAAATGCTCTGTTTCCATAAAGCAATGCCAAAGAAGTCCTACTGTAGTTTTCAGGAGGACTGACTAAAAAGTTAGTGTTCAAACAGGATGTGTCTTTTTCTCCTCTCAAAATTTGTTTACACAAATAATTTCCAGACTTCACTCTTGACTTTTGTTTTGTTCAGAAGAGAGGAATGTCTGAGCTTATAATTTGCTGTGGATACATATGCCCTGCCTACGGAAAAATGTTGTGTCTTCATCCAATGGTAACTAATGTAGGGGTTAACAGCACCTCAACCTATTGCTACAGGGGCAATCCAGGAATACCCCAACAGCAGAAGTCTTCAGGAAAGCTTCACCACTCGTTGCTTTGTCTCCTGCATGCAGCTATTGCTGATTTTTTTCCTCCATCAGCCAGAAGCAGCGTCCCATGCAAGTATGACTTTGCCTGTTCCTGGACATGGACCAATGGGGTCTTAGGGGTCCTATCTTTGTGACTAAATGTGAACATGTCCAGTAGAGGACTTACAGCTAGTCTTACTACTTAATACTTGGTGGAGTTTATCTAGTTTATATACTCAGTAATGTATCTAATGCAGTCCATCTTATCCTAAAGTCAATGTCTGTGTTTTCTGAATGAATCACGTTCTGAACTCCATTACTCTGAGGACGTCAGCCTTGTTGCAGATCCCTACACTGCCATTTAAAAAAGATTAATTCCACAGTAAGGTTTCATTGTATCACAAAATTGATCTATACACTTATTCATACTGCTCTCAAAATCCTGTTATGGGCAAACAGGGAACACAACTGACATGTAGACAGAATAATTTATTGTTAGTCTCATTAAATTCTTGACACATAAAACAAATAGTTGTTATTAGCCCAGACACAATAGTAATAAGAACAATCATAGTCCAAATGAACACAGGAAAAAAACCCAAAGAAACCCACCTTATTAACAACATAGTTAAAATATTAATCTAAAAACCCTCAAAACGTGCAAAGGCCAAATTTCCTCTTACCTAGCTGGTTGTCTCACTGATGTTATGGTCACTCATTCTCTGAGTCACCATGTCACAGCTTCAGAGTCCTTCCAGAAGGATGAGGATATCAAGAGTCATTGGTGCCCTGGATGCTTTGCCTGGAAGGGGTTCGACACTGGTCTTTCTTGGTGCTGCAGTCTCCTAGGGGGGTTATTAATCTCTTTTTCCTGACACGACATATATGGATGTATATGCTCTTTCCTTCCATTGCTTGTCATTTCTGTTTCACTTGTGTTTGTTGTCCCTGATTTGCAGGGCTGCACTCCTGCTGTGACCACTGGCTGCCACTGTGATTTGTGTTTGCTGTAGGGGACCTCTGATATCTACCAGTTTTGGTGCCCTTCCACAGCACATTTTATTCTAGAATTTATGCCACAGAACACAACTAGTGGGTATTGTTATTAACAATAACCATTAACCACATCGTTTCACAAAATTAAATSAAATCTAAAAGCAATTTAGGGAACAGTTACATAGTTGCCAGACAATTGCTGTCACAGTTTAAACAAGCTAAACCCAGCTCAGGACAAGTCAGCATCAGTCCTGGGGTCTATTCCCATAACTAATGGCAATTTGCATTTCATGTGCTACAAAAGGGAGCTGAGGGCTGCAGATGGAGTGGGGGTGGAAAGTGGCTGCTGGAGCAAAGTATAAGCTGCAGTGAGAACTATTGTGAGATGTTTTAGCTGTGCAAAGACTTGGGGGCCTTGTGTAGGGCTCATCCTACAGACGGGGTTGAAGTTAGGATGCCATTTATTTTTAGTACGTGTGTGTGATTCAGTGACATCACTGCACTGAGCATGTCCACTGCTGAGAGTCCCTTGCCTTCATGCAGCTTCATTTTCTGGTGCAGTGCYAACCATGTAAATTCTTCACAGAAAAATATACCAAAAATTCAGTGGGGTCAACCTCTTTTGAAATGTCCTTGTCAAGGTTACTGAACACTGGCCAAGCCTTTCCTCTTTAATCACTGGAAGCTGCCATTTGAGTTATGATTGTAACCTTTGCTTTACCGTGTTTAACTCCCAGTGGAAYCCCATAGAAACTGTGTTATATCCATGGGAAATTTATGTTACCTTCTCTTGGTTAAGCTTTGTTTCTTTAGGTTCTTGCTCTCTTGCATTTTAACCTCAAAACACAAAATTAACCCAATTAATCTCATTCATTGTAACAATAATTTCATCAACACTTTCTTAATTTTTATCAAATGGATATAATTTAGATATCTTCTTGCTCTAGCCAGTTSCTTCTGTCATTCTGAAAACCACTGCCTGCATTTTTAATTCTCCTTGCAATAGCTATCAGCTTAGGAAATTTTCAGGAGAAATTCTTTTTGACATAAAGAAAAATCAAATCTGTCRTGAGTTTGCATCTTTTCTTTTTGCCAAAGTGTACAGAAAAATGTATCCCCCAAATAATACCATTCCCAAATGAGCCAAGACATTTTATTATAGTATTTTAGGTGCACATTTTTTATTTTTTTTTCTGTTCCGAACAACTCAAAGCTTTGAAGTTTCTTTCATTGTAAACATTATTGTCATTGGTGTGCAAAAGTAATAATTTAAGACAGCAGCTCTCAAGCAGCTCTCAGAAGCAGTCTTTGTAGCATATTTTTATAGTCCACAACAGTCACCACATGATTACCTTCTGTYTTATATTTCAAAAAGTGGCACTCTTACCTTAGGGAAGAAAGAAGCAACTGGATATCTTCTCAGAGACAAGGGTCATCAGTGGGCCTGAGGTTGCAGGAGCCCTCAGCAACATATCACTTAAAGGGAAGAAGAGAAGCAAATAGAACCGGTATCCTAACTTTTTCCTGGCTTAGTAAGTTTTGAAAARAGGGATGCAGATATCTATAGAAAGAGAAAAAAATGCCACAAAGAATTCTTGTGCCATTAAAGACAACTAAAATACATTAAATCATTTTCTTGAGTCRCAGATTAGTCTAAGCTGTGATAAACTCTGGGGAGGGTAAGGCATATGACAGTTCCCCCTTTATAAAAAAACCAAAACCAAAACCCCTTTAGGAAATACTTAACATTTTTGGAATCCAAATAGATATACATGCATCCACCTGAATATCTTCCAGTATACTCTGGTGTGTCAAAAATAAAGGCCTTTGAAATCATTCTCATAGGTGTTTCAGATTTGGATTTCTCTAGGTTTCTGTGTGAATTGTTAATCATAATGCCTCCTATTATTTGTGAGAAGATATTTTGCTGTCACGCAGACAGCATGAGTGACAGGTTTTTCTCCCACCATTTTATATGAATAATGAATTGTTTCAATGTACACATGAAAAGGACATAATTTAGAGTTAGTTATCATTTCCAGACTGTGCTTTATCTATTTTTTACAGGGCAGAAAATGAGTCCATATCTTACTGCAGTAATTTCTTCTTCTAACTTCTTTTTAGTATTTTTCAACAGAGTATTTCTTTGAAAACTGTCTTAGACTATGTTGTCAGTGGTTTTGGTTTTCTTTGTTTATTTGGTTGATAGGGTTTTTTGGGGGGGGGGGGGTTGGGGTTTTTTGGGTTTTTTTGGTTTGGTTTGGTTTGGGATTTTTTTTGTTGTTTGTTTTTGGTTTGGGGTTTTTTGCTGTTTGTTTTTGGTTTTTTTGCTTTTCTGTTTGTTTGGGKTTTTTTTTGTTTATATTTCAATCTGGTCTAAATGAACTGCGTCTGGAAAATTGGTATTTAAATTCTGAGATTTGTGCTTTATTTTTAAGAATAAATGTAGGCTCTTAGTATCTCAGTTAAGCATATGATATCTTTCTTGAGTATATGATCAAGTCAAGGGAAAGCTTGTGSCTTGAATTTAAACGGAGGAAAACGCATCAAAAGTAAGGCAGAAATCCATTTGGAACTCTAAGACATTAAAATACAAAGAAGCATTGACTATTGCAGAAGCTACATACACTGAAATTATTTCAACTTTTTTCATACTCCCACTGTTCTCACTGAATTACTTTGTCCATTATTTATGAACTTCTTCTTCTTAGTTGTTGAGTTAAGGTTACCCTTTTATTGTTTAGTTCGGTGAGTAATTGACTTTGTCTCATACTCCTGCTGCAATCCCAGAAGAGTGTGGAGGGGAAATAATGTTCATTGTTGATATTTTAAATTTTTTTATCTTTTTTTTTTTTTTWATTTCACTCTCATTCTCCACTGCTTTATGTTTTGCATAGCTACTAATAATTACACCTGTGCACCATGAGAACTTTGGCTTTTTGCATCAGAACAAGGGAATGATATTTACAAATGATGGAAAAAAAAATTAAAACCAAAAAAACCAGAATAAACGCCCAGAAACATCAGGCTTCAGCCTTATTTGTTTGTCATTATTTCTTCAGTGTCTTCAGTATCAACTACTGGAACTACCAGAATCCCTTAATATTCTGTAATTTTCCAACTGATATGCAGAAGAGTCTCATCTCTTCTCCCGCTAAACAAAGATGATGGAGAAACTATATAAAATGAACTCAAACAAGTGACTTCAAAGAATCATCTAAAACTCTTACCCTTTCGCTAGAAATTGAGTAAGGCTAGGTGCTTCTGAAGAAGATGTAAGAAACACTAGATAACGATGAACTAACTTGTCAGAATGACCAATTAGTAGCTGGCTTGTGAACCTAAGCAGCAAGGTTGGTATTCAATCATCTTATTTTTTTAACACCTTTTTTTCTYATTGCTTTTCCCCCTACTTTATTTCTCTACAGTAGCACTGACTGTGCTCATTATCTTCATAAATGTGTATTGTTCTGACCCTTGAGAAATTCTTGGCCTTACTATGTCAAAGAAATATATTTATAAGCTAGTTATGCGATATGTTAAAGTGGCAGGTCTTTTTCTCAGTTTGTTCCATGCTGAATAGGTAAGTGATAAAGATTGGTGCAAAGTAGAGCCGCAGAAAAACTACACAGTATCAGGAACATCAGGAAATCAGGGACAGACAAGCTAGAGGACATTTCTTCATCTTATCCAATGATTTCCACCTTTTGATATTAGAAATCATACCATCAGCTGTCGTAAACATCAGCGTTTATGCCTCTGAACTCCCACAGGGAAGCTATTCTCACTTTTATGCTTATGAGTAGAAACTGGCTTCACATTTCCAATGTAAATTAATTTATGGACAATGTTTTTCCCTTTGACAAGTCTTTTTTTTTTTTTTTTTTAAATTCTGGTTTGTTCTTCAGACAATCTTGCAAGCTGCTGTTGGATCCTCACTCAGTCTTTGGTTTATTAAACAAGTTGAGCCTTCCTAGCCTCTCCTCAGAAGATCATCCACCAAGTTTATCTTTGCTTACCTGGTTAGAAACTGCTTTGTGCTAGGAACTGAGGATTTGTGCAAAATCCTGGTTAAGGCTTTAATCAATATCTAATAAAATATTTCAATCCCATCCGTCCATCTACTAGAAATAGCTTGTCTTCCTGTTTACCATTTTCCAATACTTAGTTAATTTAGCTTTTTTTACTGAGTTTTCTGGTTTTTATTTTTTTTTTAATGCAGGTTTATTATTTATGTTCTTATTTATATCCTTTTGATGTCTCCAAGCCTGGAACTRTTCTCTCATTTTTTTTCTTGTACAAGATTCAGATTTTGGATAGTTTTTTAAAAAAGTATCTATCCTAATAAAATTCCAGGTGCCCTCTCAATACTTTTTTGATGCAGTTAACTTTACATTCCTGTTCTTTAATTAAAATTTCCTCTTTTGACCTAAAGAATATAAATTACAGATTTATCTTTATTGTTTCATTTTGTTTAGATCAAGTTAATTACAGATCATTCTGCTTGAGTTAAATTTCTAGAGCCATTTTTCTACAGTGTCCTCATTACTTTACATAACTAAATTTWTATTTCTTTTCAGCTAGTACCTGATAGGGAAAATACCTCACGTTATTATCTCCAGGCACAYTTGCACCCAAATTGCTATAATTTCTGTCTCTATACCTGGAAAGTTGAATCCTCCTGGAAAAGAAAAAGAAAAGGTTGATACTTTATTTCTTAAATTCTATTGCAGAGATTTTCATCCATAAAGCAGTTCAATCCTGTTGAGTCTGTACTAGAGTCCTTAACTTTCCTTTAGCAGATCAGAAATATTCCTCTAAAGATTAGTTGTGGCCCTGCATCTTCCTCATTCTGGTATCATCATTCTTGTTCTCTTCAATAGCTTTTCTCATTGGCAAGAACTGGATTCTTTTCCTCTCCCATTGGGATCCATTTCATCCTCAAGTCCAGATTCAAGTCCTCAAGTTTCAGTCTCATGGACTCACTGAACGTGATCCCTTCTACAGCAACGAGCTTCGAAAGCACCATCAGACCAAATTCAAATTCAGAAGTGATGGATATTGCACTGCCTATAGATCATCATTTGCCCGACTCTTTCTATTTAATGTCGCGTCTTCTTTTTATCACTCCCAAATCAAGGGCAATGCCAAAAAGGACTGGGATAGGATGGCAAGTGGTATTTACATTACAGCTGGGATCAATTATTACGGCTCATTATTTTCAGATATTTTACCTTGTGTTATTATAAAATGCTTGGTCATGCAAATGCTCCTGCTCTCGTGATTCCTAGAGAATATTGACTATCTGATATTCTATTCCATTATTTTTCATCATTATTTTTACTTAGAGTTCTTTAATTTACATTTTCCCTAAACAACAGTACTTAATGACTGACTTTTGCCTTACACTCCTGCAGCTAGCTCTCCATTGCTGGTCCTGCACATAAAAGTCAATAGAAGTTCTGCAAGGGTAGCTCATGCCACAGAGACTTTGCAAATCCTCACTTTTTCTGGTCAGACTTCTCCGAAGGCAGAATCTGTATCAGTGGTAGGGGCTAGGACTGGCCCCATAGCTGCAAAGCAGTCTGCCAATTAATTCGTACTACACTTATCACTGTAGTACACGAACATCTTGCATGCTCCCTCTGTAGATTTTTAAAGACTTATTTTACTCTGAATTGAATTGGAGAAAATACACTTGGCTTAGCTGTTAATTGCTGACAGACAAGACAAAAAAGTAGATGAGGCAGATATAATGGGGGCACAATGTAATGCTATCTGGCTAACGATTTTAGGAACCGTCCCTAATAAATGTGTGCTCTACCGGCCCGTCTCATTGAAGTACTGTTATGAAGAATGTTTCTCTTTTTCTGCCAAAGGAGAGCTAGGCATGTGATCAAAGAGGACACACATCTTTTATTAAAGTAGTGTCACAAGCCAAATGTTTCCGTTTGTCAAGGAAAATAGAAAGAACTCTCATTACAAGGGTGAGAACTGCTGGTTAAAGCAAAATTGGAGGACAGGAGATTTGGATTCTCTTCCTGTTCCCAATACAGCAGGCAGCTAYGACTTCAGACTCACTGTTTATGGTCTGGTTTGAAGAGTTCACTTCGTCTGGAGTAAGTGTGCTCAGCACCTTTGAAAATAGCCTTCCTTATTGTTTTGTGTTCTAGTTTCTCTGTTGTAAGATGAGGAAGAAAACAGCAAGATCTAATTCATGATTTGTAAAGAGCACTGGAACAGGCTCCCCAGGGAAGTGTCAGGCCAAGTCTGACAGAGTTCAGGAAGCATTTGGACAATACTCCTGGGCACATGGAGTGACTCTTGGGGATGGTGCTATGCAAGGCTGGGAGCTGGACTCGATGATCCTTGTGGGTGCCTTCCAACTCAGGATATTCTCTGATTCTGTGAAAAGTCATAGCAACTACTCTGGAAAAGCTACTCCTGCTGAGCTGAGCGATGCACTACAGGTGCAATATTCCTAGGAATGATATAATGCCATACCCCTCCCTTCACTGATCTTGCCCTTGCCCTTGACTTTTCTCCAGGCTCTAGCCTCTCCAAGCCTCTGAACTGAAAGGTCCTTGATGTACTCTACTGCAAATAGCAGGATCTCATGAAGCAGGTTTTTAAACAACAAATCAGTCTGCAATGGCTGCTYATTTCATAAAACTGTTAAACATTTCAGGCTGTAAAATTTTTTATATTTCACAAGTCTTGCTTTTAGAGCTTTCAAGTTCCTGATTTGCAAGGAGAAGCTAGTATCACTATCCTAAAGCACTTGTGTAATATTAAGCTGATAAAAGTCCTTTAGGTTTAGCCATATATAAAGAGAGAGATCATTCATCCCTGTGTACTGACTGGAAGAAATACAGACCCACCATTTGTGAAACAATATTTRTTAGCAGATTATCTATTAGCACACAATTAACTTATTCAATTTAGGATCTGTATTCAATCTTACATTGTAAATAAGAGATAAAAATACATTTTTGTATYGGTATTTTCACGGAAATATTTTGTGAAGATTTTTTGCTGTGAGCTTCCCTGTTTTGTAAGGTTGTATTTACATTGTTATGTGCTGGTGCTGCACAAAACATTTAACTGTTTCAGTATCTGCAGCAGAAGCATGTTTTATACAGCATAGTGTCTTCTAGCTATCCACTTTTATCCTTGCTTTGCTGAGGTCATCTTCCCTGATAGAGGAAGAGAAGGGAAACCATCATGTCGCCATCAAATTGTAGAGACCTGGTGCGGTTGCAGCTGAGTATCTGCTGTCTCTCTGCAGGTTTTTTCCAACCAAGCCCCTGTCATTTTGCCACAAGTGGGCAGTAATTAACTGCTAATTGAAATCACAAGAATCTCAGTTTTCTCAGTCCTGGCTGAGACTCGTAACCCTCAGCCTGCCCTTTCTTTGGTCCTACCTCACTATCTGCTCTAGGAAGGAACCTGGTAGTCAGTGCCAATTTCCTCTGACATTCCTACAGAGAGTGATTTAATATTCTGCATGGGAGTTTGGGAATGTGTGTGTTTCTGAACGAGGATCGACGCAGAGTGACACCCAAAGCACCTTTCAGAGCCACTGCTATCACTTGTTCAAGCCTTGTGTTCTGCTCCCAACAGTTTACATGAGAAACTTAAGAAATTAGTTTATGTAACAAGGTATTTGCAATATTGAAATTACTGCAGTTCTTACAAAGATAAAAAACTCCACCAGAATGAATTAAACAAACCAATTTGTCTTTGGTGTGACTGGCAAGGCTTTTGGGGCCAGTGTTGCATGGTGTTAGTACATCTGGTTTATTGCACTTKTTATCCTAAACAATGGAATATCTGCTTCCATTTAGTTGGATGATATATGAAAATATTTATTTAAGTTCAGGTTCTTGCCTTTTTTACTGTAGGAATACTGTCACTGTGCTGTTTTGGAAAACTGAGAACGGTTTTACCTCACTTCAGTCTGTTTTTAAACTAGAAGATGACTTATGACTTATGACATGACAGGTAATACTTTATAACAAAAAGCCATATGTAAACATGACACGAGTCCCTTGGCACATGCCAGCCAGGTGAGTGAAATGCTAAGAGACGTTTGTCTCATTTTAAGTTAGTGTGTCTTGAAATGTGCTGACAGCAGGCATTGAAAGCTTCCAGACTCCAGGCAGGAGGACAGAAGAACGGGAGTATGTGAGAACTGAACCTGGAAGATGACTGAGCTGTGAGTGGCTGCAAAGCTGTTTCTAGGAAGCTAGAATGTACGTAGTCCCATTATGGGAAAAATGACAGCTCTCATGATGGTGAGAGACCCCAGTTCAGAGCTGAGATTTATCCAGAAGAAAGGTCTAGGCCAGCAATAACTTCTTACCCAAGCAGTGTCCACTTAGCCCCTGTGGGAGCAATAACTTTTTTCCTCATCTTGCACTATGGACATTTCTCTGTCACTGCTTTGCTTATAAAGGTGTCAGCTGCCAAAACAGGCACCTGAAGCAGTCTGTGCACAGCCTGCACACAGAGACAGGACACTCGAGGTGGGACATTTCTTACCTTCTGAGGCTGCCTGCCTCTCTGCCCACGCAGGCCTGGGCACAGCTGGACCCCATAGTTTACTGGAGAGTATTCCAGCATCTGGCTGGTTTCCAGAGGTGCCAAAGCCCTTTTCTGCGTGGCAAAGTCCAGTGTAATCAAAAAATTCTCAGCACATCCAGAAATCAAGACTATGTTATTCTGTAGTCCCTCCCCACTGCAGTCTCATGTCTCATTTGCTCTTCTGACCACCTCTGCTCACTGAGCTGATGTCTTCAGTGGTCTGTTCATGATGATGCAGACAGTGTACTACAATTTTGCTTGTAAATAGGCAGCAACATATGGTGCTCCCCTCCCCTCCCCTCCCCTCCCTCCCCTCTCCTTTTCYCCCCCCCCCCCTTTTTTTTTTTTTAATTTGAAAGAAAGACAGTTCAGGGAATTACAATATGAAGTGAAACAAGTGGTAAATAAATAGACAACCAGGTAAAAAAAGCTTAGGATTAAAGAAACACTGGAAGGAAACAAAGAAGTTCAGATGGAACTTATTTGCTTTCAAACAAGAGCAAAGATTGAATGAAAAGAAAAAAGAAAATAAAAAGAAAAAAGTTTTAAATGTATATAGGCAGCCCATGTGCAATTTCAGGTGGCTACTCAGGAAAATGAACAAGTCAAGTAATTGAAAGGAGAAATGAAATTGCAAAGGATCACAGGATTTCAAGTTAAGTGAACAAATTGTATGGGGGAAGGGTACAGACCATACAATACAATAGCTTGAATTGGCAGACAGCTTATAACAGTGATTCTGAGTGAATGACCCTTCATCTCCTGTGGCAAATTGAAGATAATGCCAGGATTTCATAGTCATTTCACTTTTATTATCACCAAAAGTTTAGGCCAGTATTCTATTACCTTAAATGTCTTTATGGTGTCAAGTTGAGCTGGACAAGAAATGAACTTGATGACAAATTTGCTGACTCTGAAGAAGCAGGTAAGAGAATAAGGTAAGGCATTTAGGATTATTAGAAATTTAAAGAAAAAAAGAATAAAACTGATTAAAATTATTCATTTGGAATTGAACAGAAAATTTTACTTTGTTTTGAATAATTTTTGATATTTCTAAACTTTTTTTCAAAAACTGTATGTCAATACAGAGAGTGGCAATGCTATTTCAGGAGATCACTATTTTACATTTTAAAATGTCAAAAAGTTATGAGCACTTTGAAGCAAAACATTTTTTACTAATGAACAGCTTTCTTCTTGTTTCAGAAAATCTTGCCTCTTTTAGTTGTCCCAGCCAGTATTTTCTCCTGATTTGGACCATAACCTGGCTTCGAAATGTTTTTGGTTATTAGTACATTCACTGGAAAAATCTCAGCCAAATTTGGTGTCAAAAGTCCAAGCTGTACCTAGCCTATGAAGCCTAAATTTTCATGACAATGACTAGGATGTGACTGAGTCTGTCAATACACAAATCTGTGGCACAGCAGTAGTAACGATAAATAGGAACAAATTAAAGTCAAGAGRACTGAATTAATCAAAATAAGTTACCAGCTACTGTGGTGACTGTATTAGTATTATATTCAGTTTTCCATCTTCTTCTTACATCCCAAATAAATCCACTGCTTAAACTGGTGTTTGCCACACTCTGTACAACATGAAAAAGCATGTTTTGCTTCAGAATTCTTCGTCTTAAGAGGCATAGTGTGTTATGGGATGACAGCTCTTAGGTGCTACCCTGCATCCCATATTTAAAACAGGATCCTGATTCTCTGTCCTACCCTTCTTCCTCCACTTTCCCTGGAAGTGTTGCTTCCTACTCTTTGCCAATGTACAAGGTTTTACTCTGCGAATGGACATCAGCTCCCCTGATTTCACAGATGACTGTTGCAGACATTCAGGAACACGAGGAGAAAGTGGTATACACTATAATGAGATAATGTAAAATTCAATACAGCATATCAAATGTAACAATTTTAAAATTCATATATTTAACTGGCAGCCAAATGCAGCGCTTTCTAGGGAGGTGATATGTGCTCCTGGCTTTTGCTCTTCTTATGAAAACTGTCAGTCACATTCTGCGTCAGCCTGGGTTTATGCTTAGCTTTATCAGGCAGACCAGTCAGCATTGAATGGCATTAATGTCATCTTGGGGTAATGAAAGTGTAGATAACCATCTCAGGGACTGGCTGGGAAAAAAGTACTAATGGAAGTAGTTGAAGGCTCTATTGACCACATAATTCACATTTCTCGTAGAGGAAGTTATGATCTATAAATTGTTTTAGACTTTCTTACTGATGAAACAGCAAGAATTTTGTTGCTGATGGGCACAAGAGGCAGTAATAAAAAGCCATGGGTGCATACACAGGAAAGAAAAATGGTTTGCATTTTATCAACAGAGAAAAGGAATCAAAATATAGCCTGGGATGTTTTACAAGTTACAGCACTGTTAAAGGAGAAAAATGTGTCTTCTGTATGACAATGATAACATGAATGATAATACAGAAGATAATTCACCCCTTCTGCACAAGGTACCTGCTGCATGCTGCATCTGTAGAAGCCATTCCCTGATGACAGACCACAACAGAGAGAAATAATTTCTAATGAAACAAATCTGATCAACCTTCATGGTAGATGGACACTTTTTGGGCCTTGAGGCCTTCAAGGATTGTTCTACTTCTAGTGGTAGATCTCCTGTTCACTGCTACATGACAGCACAGCTTATATGTCACTTAATGAGTGGGGCATCTTAGCAGTGTTCTGCTGTGCTAGCCAGAGTGCTTGGGCTGGAGAGGTGCCTCACAACAAAATKGTTTCAAACCTTTGGGTGAAAAGACAATAAGAAAACAGGAAAAGGTCCTTTACTGTTTGGACCATGTTTGGTTTATAAAACCAAAGGTAGCATTTAAACAGCCTTCATGTCATTTTGAGAAAATGGTACAATACTTGTCTTCCCCCTTCCCTCATCACAGTCAAAATAATGTGACCAGGATGACCAATATACTCCTTGACTGCTGAAAGGGATAACTATGATGAATCACTCTTAATTGTTAGTTAAGCTATGASCCTATACTTTCATGAAAAGCAAGCCAGGAGGAGTTGCTGCAGTGTAGTTGAAGGAGGTCAGTATGTATAAAAAGTGTCCATCAAGAAGGACTTGTTATGGATTCAGCCATTGTCAGTCTTCCTTAATTTGATTACTGGTATATTTATATTTTTATGTACAGTATTTTATATATATATATATATATATATTTACATATATATTATATTTATATTTTCAGAGCTGGGGGTGGTCTATGATACTTTTTATAGTAAACTGTGGCTCAAGGAATAAGCCAGAGAGCTGGTGAGGATAGGGAATCAGAGAATTTCTTGAGGGAATTTTTGTGAGAAAGGACTATTATATCTAGGGATAAGCTTGAGTTTGCTAAAAAATGTGCACACTGACACAGAGATAATACAAACGTTGTTGGAAAGGTGGATTACAAGCCTCATCCAGAGCCAGATCAATAACTCACAAGTTTGAAATTGTTGGGAAAGGTGCCAGCTATGTCACCCAGTGTGTGCAAGTGGGCAAGAGAGGAAGAGAAGCATATAGAGTGGATGGTGATTGCTGGAGACTGTCTCCACAGGAAAACAAACCTGTCCAGTCTGAGACATGAAGTGGAATCAATTTCAGTACACCCTTTCAAGAATGAGGGTCAGTCAGAAGGTGAAACCCAGAYAAGGGAGGACAGGGTTGGTGAGAGATTGGATACCAAGCTTTTGAGAATTAGTGATGTCGTTGGAAGGTCTGTGGGTTAGTGCACAGAAAGTGCAGCGTTAAAGTCCTGATTTGTGCCAGCTCCTGAGAACGTGTTCTCTGGTGGATGAACTGTTGAGCTCAGAAGGAAAGGTATTTATTGTTTTTCTTCGTTCCCTGTAATGGGGCAGTTGGTACTGTGCTTGGTTGAGCCGGTCAGGAGTGGCCATAATTACCTTCTCTTTTCTTGCACTTTCCATGCAGACCCTCATCAGCATCTTCTGAGCTCCTGTGTCCAGGATGTACAGATTCAATGACTGTACAGATTTCCCATGATATARTATGTGCAAGATCTCAAAATATGCCCAGGGAAGACACCCTGTTTGCCCAAGCACTTGGGGCAGCTGATCCCTCCCCAGAAAGTGAGGTATGGCTGAGAGATCTACTTGGACTGTAAGTGTCACTGGGATAGCTCTGGCGTGAAACCCTGACTGACATTTTTATAGACTGTCAAATGGCTCTGATTTCCATGACACTTCTCTTCTGATCCTGGCAGGTCCTATATGCCACATATCACCTGGTTTGATGTCCCATGCTTGTGATTATGTGGCCACTCGGGATTTGTTAACTCAAAGTATGACCAAAAGGAGATGACTTCTGCCCACCATTCCACATTTCAAGATTCCATTCTTATTTGTGTATTATACAAGGCAGGGTCAGAAAGAATAGGAGGCCTGTGCAGCTCTATCCAACTCTCCAATAATAGATGTACTCATAGAGCAGCAGCCTGAGTGAGTTGCTGTTTATCATCTTAGACCTTGCTGTCCTAAGTGACCTAATGGGATGATTAATGACTTTGCTTTATTTACTGAAAAATTATCAGACTCAACTTTAAACAGATCTGGGTGGAGGACCTCTGAAGTTAGCCAAACCAATTTTGACAGGATTCCAAAGAAAAGAAAGGCTCCTTTGAATCTTTCAGAAAAATAGTATCCTTCACATCTGCTGCACTAACTATTTAGCATCAATTCCTGGTGCCAAAGGCAAAGTCTGAATGAACAGACAGGGGCTACCCTAGGCAGAGTGTAAGAAATGAGACTCCACCACAGACGCTATGTTCAGAAGAGATTTAGTGCTGCAGCATCTTACTGTTCTAGTTTTCCCACCAAAGGAGGGCACATTTTAACTTATTCATTCAATTGTTTGCTTCTTTATTAATTATATAAAAAATAGAATTTAGAAAGTTTGTAGAGTACTGTATAAGGCAGATAGGCACAAGGGAGAAAAAACCCTAGAATTTTTCCTGTGATTGCATGGTTTATCTAGGTTTAGGAATACAACTCTCTAATAATTGGAGATGGGGGTCTGGAGACAGTATCCAGCTCTGAAGGGCTCTAAATCTCTGCAAAAATGGGCAGAGGATATTTCCAGGAAAGAATCTCTTTGACTCACATCTTTCCCCTAACTATCTACCAGAAGACATGATGAGAAGCAAGGTATCAGCCCAAACTGACTTCTCTGGACCAGGCTGAAAGTTTTTCAGGTATGTGAACAGTTAAGATTTTTCAGAAACTTTGAAGAGGGGCTCCATAAGACCTGGCTGATGTTACAGTGCTAAATTCTAAATTGCCCTGTCTCCAAGCAAACATACACTAAATTACTTAATATTAATGTACCATGCCAATGAATATGCCTTCTAGATAATGACACAGSCAGTGGCACTCGTATATTCTTTCAAATAAAATGCAATACATCTCAGAAAGGTGTTTGAGAATCTGCTCTGCATATTTATTGGCAAGATAGTCTTTCTATTTCATTCAGCTGTTTCATACCTCTGGAGCATACACTCTTCTTTCCCTTGTCCTCCTCCCTACCCCTTCTAAAGCTGACTTTATAAGGAACCATTTTTCAATTTTGTAATATTTACTTTATTAAAGTAGTCTTACACAATTGACTGCCTGGCTTCTCATTTTGCATTTCAGCATGACACGTACAGTTTTTACTTTATATCCTTCATAGGTTTTTGCATATATTTTTGAGGAAAAAAAGAAGAGACATTTATAATTCAGAATAAATAAAATGTTTAGTGAGGACAAAGAGACAGTTACTACTATCAGAGACTTGTAACTCATAGTTATGGTACCAGGAAGCAGCCAACATCTACATCTGCCTCTGTCTAGGATGTATTTGGTGCTGGGTGCTATGTATGGGGTGTGAGAGTGTCCCTGCCTTAAGGAAAATAAAGTTCTGAGTCGGTTCAAGGACACTGTTGCTGAGGGCACAGACATTCAGGAAGCTGAGTAGGTGACTAAGTTTAACTTCTAAAACTTTCACATTTCTAATGCAAAGTTAGCTCTTTTAAGCCTAAGATATTTAGTATCTTCAGACTGTCACAACTACAGCTATGGCAGTCACATCTCCTTCTCTTTCCTCATGAAAGGAGATAACCGCACTGCCAATTGTGCCATGCTGTATTGTCCAATTAACTCTGAGCAAGTTATTGCAGGTACCAGAAATCATCTGATTGCAGCAGCATGGAGATCCACTCGGGTTAATTTCTCCTGCTTCCTAGCAACTTCCTTAGCAAGGAAATTGAGTCCACACGATGCTCTGCTTTTCAGCTGAGCGGGCTAGTTTGGAGTAAGTCTGGGTGTCCATCACCACAGCGTGCTGCAGAAAACCCTGTGGGCAAAGCACCAACATGCAGCAGAGGCAGAAAAGCACTCACTGAGATGAGCTAGGAGGAGCGCATTCAGCAGGATGAGAGATGTGAGACCACTTGTGGGCCCCSTGGTACAAGGGCGACATGGGCAAACTGGAGTATGGTCTGCAGAGGCCCACCAAGATGCTGGGATCTGGATTGCTTGCCCTGAGAGAAGAGACTGGGTAATATGGGCTCAGCTACCCTGGAGAAGAGAAGATTTTAGTGGGGGCTTAACAGCAGCCTCCCAGTCTCTACCAGTAGGGTATGATGGTGCCAGGCTGTTCACGGTGGTGCCTGGTGGGAGGACAGAGGATAATGCGTGTAAAGTTGAAACAGGAGAAGTTCAGAAATAAGCTTTTTCATCCTGAGGGCAACCAAGCACAGGAACATGCCGCCAGGGTAGGTTGTGTGACCTCCATCCACAGCAAAATCAGCCTACATCAACAAGAAGGCTCTGATAATGAAGCCTAGGGTGGAACTCGTGTTTTCACATGACACACGACATACAATAATTTCCTCATCTTTCCACATGATCCACAAGATACACTAATTTCCTCATATTTCCACAATGCAGACCATCATCCTCCAGCTGCTTGCCTGTTCATTTTATACCGTTTGTCACATTTCCCATACACAGTCTTTCCCATAAGGACATATACTRGATTTAAATTATTTCATTCTCTTATGACTTATTTGCAGTTTGATATTTCTCTTTCTGTGACCAGGTTAGATAAGTATTTGAACCTTCTCTGTGGCCCTTTGATATGCTGTATATCTTACTCCCGAGTGTTCTATAAATGGTCTTTAGAGGGAAAATGCTCATGTTTAAACATTAGAAATGAAAGGGATACCAGTACTTGCAAACGTAATCCACGTAAAATTCTGTAGATTAGATATGTGTATCAAGGTGTTTCCTTCTCATACTTTGTCCCAGCATATGGGCTCTACTAAGGCAAGCAAACCCTTCAGCAGTGTAACATAGTGAGCTAYGGAGCAGTGGAGGTGCATCCCACTACACAAATGGGTGGCAGTATAAAATCCCCAAGCAGACAGAGAGCTTGATTGACCTGACAGAATCCCRTATTAACAGAGACTAACAAAAGTGCCTCAACCACTCCTGTGACCCACAGCGTTTCTATAGTTTTAAGGTTGCTGGTTTGACATTATTATCAAATTAGCAGCACAGCTGTTCTGCATTACCTGTTGTTCCCTCCATAAAGCTTCTGTCTCAGCCCAAGATCTTAAGACACAAAAATCCTTCAAAAAACACAAAGTCCTATTCATTTATTGTCAATTGTGGATCTCAGGAATTGCTGTATATGTATATTCAGACGTCATCTTCCTTTCTTCTTCTCTGCATAGCAAGATACTATCAGAGAAGCCCTGACTGGCRTAAGAAGAATATCTATTTCCAACTCTTTCACAGCTGCATGGTTTTCCATCAGATTAAAATAGGAGATCACAGTGTCAGAATTAGGGTTAACTGCAAGATGCTCTGACAGTACAGGTCTTCTGGTTACAAACAGTTTTGAGAATAACTCTTGCCTGTGAACCAGACTTCTTAATTTTTAAGTATTTGACCCACTGTCTCTTTTCTATCTTTAATATATTTATTTTTACCACATATCCAGTAACAATCTTTGTGTCCTTGTCTGTGTGTGGTTGAGAGTCTTCTAGATTCTTTCTGACTACATTTTATAAAAACACACTTGAGAGAGGACTCCGACCACTGTGAACTTAGTAGTGTTTGAGTATATCTAACACTAGAGATATCAACCTTCAATGATTTAGTATAAGCACTTTTCAGGAATGAAGGCAGTAAGAATGCAGATGATTGGATTTAAAAGTGGCTTTAAAAGTGGCTTTGACTCTACAGCTATATAATAGGCTTGCTAAAATCCACTGTAAATTATCTGATATCCCTTTTGTTTGGAGCTAAAGACATCCTGTTTTCCTGAATCATTAAGGGAATGAAGGGCTAAAATCTCAGAAAGTTCGGTGGCTACATAAGTCATGTTTATTATTTTTCCCTGGAAGGGAGTCTCTGATATTCAGTCAGTGGAAATGGAAAAAAAGAAGGAAAAAGAGCATAATATCATTTTCATGTCACAGTAACATAATGAATGAGACAAGCCATTCACTTTGCAAGGATTGGGCACTCTTGATGTAGGCAATCCATAAATCTCTTTCATTGTGTTTGTCAGCAGTCATTTTTAAGGGCTTCTTTCTCAATTCACAGGTTGTGGTTATTAGTAACCTCATAGCTGTGCCGCAGATGTCATTGAGGCTTATTCCTCGGAGCCATGTCATCAATCATGGTTTTCACATACTGGAGCAGAATAATCCATAGCATTTTTTTTCCCCCTAGTAAGCATGACTTCAGTAACTTAAATGGAAAATGTAAGATATAATCATCATGCACATGCACAAACCGCATTGACTTGGCTGCTTATACTGACACAAGGCAGTGACATTTTTGGTAATYGTGTACATTTCTCTGAGGATTACCCTGTATGCATGGAAAAGAAAGGCAACCACATCTCTGAGTTACATAGAGGAATTGCTGCTGACGCAGCTGACATCAGAGTTGCCAAAAGCTTGTTCCAGATATCACTTTTCACGAGGCAGGCTGCAGTGTCACTACCCCAAGTGTTGCCACATTGTTAAAACATCTCACATAGTCAGAGCTGTCCAAAAGTATATGAAGAAACCTATGCTGAGGATTTGTGACGTCAGAGTTTTGTTTCAGGGCAAGGATGTTTCCAGGACCTTATGAATGCATGATGCTTGCTAGAGGATGAAAAATGTTGCCGAAAAAGTGTCTGTTTAATGAAAGTACAAGAGGTGTTTCATACATTTCAGCAAGAAAATGTCTGTAACCTTACTACAGAAAAGATCTTATCTAGTATGCAGTTCTCAACTGTAAGGTGGAAGATGAGGAGTCTAAAGTTTTCTCTAAAATAAGGTGTAAGTGTGGTAAAGCATTATAAGTTTTCTTATATAATTAGTTCTAAGTGTGTGCATGCATATTTTCTAATTATGATGTTTCCAATGTAGGAGGCATTGGAAGTACATTGCAAACATGGTGAACACTCAGCTTCTTCCCTGGAATGAGTTGCATCTTAGTAGTGAATCTCATCAATTTAATCGATAGGCAYATATATCAGAGTGGTGATTTATACCTCAGCTGTTCATCAATGACACCATACATTTGCTGCTTGTTTGCAGAATAGATGGAGTATTTCAGATCTGTGCAATTGCAAACTGAGCTCTCCACTTTACCCTCCCTGACAAATACTCTCTTTCAGCTTGAGAATATTTCTTCTGTGCTTCGATTATGGATTTAGCAGAAAAATACAGCTCTGATGAGCTCTTCCTGAAATTGCTGCTGCAGCTCTCCTCATGCACTTAAAGCATCCCCACAGACTGTCAAAAAACAAAATCAGAATTTGCCCTGATGTGCAAGCTTGGGGCATGAGCTTCTGATCTTGCCTTGTTTCATCCACTTATTTTAATTTTTGGCTCTCTCAGGCTTAAATCTGAATAGCTGACATCATAGGTGGGAAAACAGCCTTGGAGGAGAATRTACTGATATTTGTCTTCTGTTCTTCCAAGCACAGTGGAGGAAACGGACTCTGCTTGTAGAATGTAAGCCTAAACACAAGCACAGACTCAGACATGTAGATGGGCAACAAGTCTGCCTGCTGTTGGTCACTAATTTTGAAGAAGCAGGTGCTGTCAGATCACCTTCTCTCATCTCCTTTGGCAGTTCCTCCAACTTAGAAAATATTTCCTGCTGCTGATAGCTATTTGAAAGAACCGATCTAGCAGTGTGGTGGAGAGCTATTCAAAGCATAGTGTAGGAGTACAGCTGCACACAAGTACAACATGCCATGTTCCGTTCCTGCTTCACTGGACCATAATGGTGGCAGCTTCCTGTGGCTGCTTGTAGGAGAGCATTGACTTAGAACAAGCTCTAGACATTCGGGCTGTTCTTTGATAATTTTCTGGCCGCTCAAAACTATCGTTTCTTATGCAGCCAAAACAGTCAAGCTTTTTTTCTCTGCCTGACCCTTTTCTTTGGCAGGTCTGATTTCCTCCTATTATTCTGTGCACCCGGAAAGCATGCATCACATTCCATCCTTGCTTTCCTGTACAGAGGTGCCATCCATTACTCYATCTGTTCTTTCATGTTCCTGATGGAACTTGCCTATTTTGAACACAGCAAATGTGTTGAAAAGATCAGATCCCAAACGGGACCATGAATGAGGGGCAAAAAGTTCAGACTGAAATGTTGGCTGTTGGACAGGAAATTGGGTGCCTGGATAAAAGTGGTTGTGTTTTCTGCAGTGCTAAGCACTTGGAGCTCTTGGAGCTCTCACTGAAATTCAAACCAGGAGCTGTTAAGATGACCATGTTTTAATGCCCTTGGAATCTGACAGGTTGAGTGAACACAAATACATGACATTGCCTGATRTTCAAGTGCAGCAAAATCCCACAAGTTCCTTAACCTTATTTCCAAATAGAAAAAGCATAAATTTTTAATTTCATTGCCTTGTTTACCATGTAAGGCCCATTAAGATATTGACTCTCTCACTGTTTTTTTTTTTTTGCCACAGGGAAATTCTCATTCATTGTCTCAGGATCATTCCTTAAAATGCTCACAGCTTTTRTTTTAATGATGACTTCCTTCACTTGTGGAAGCATTTTAAAGGTCCATAAGTGATGCAGCAACACAATGGGGAATAACATTAGTTTCAAGTTCAATGTGAATTGGCATGTGCTAAAGCAAACCAAGGTCTCCAGAGATAGCTGGATTTACTCCCTCTGCTCAGTACATTAGGCCCATCAGATAATTCACATCTACTTYGTACAACATTACACTGATGACATTAGAAAAATGTGAACTATCAAATAGCATTTATTGAAAAACCTGTCAAAACAAAAGAACTTGATGGAATAATTTAAAGATTCTTAGACTAGTTGCTAAAATGTCAATTTTCAGACTTTTAGTTCTGTTTTTCTCGTTTTTTTTCCCCTCCCACAGAGTAAAATTTTCTTATGCATATAATTCCTTTGGTTTTATTGAGAAATGTAACCGTCCAGTGCAAAGAGACAGAAGTAAACCTGGCTGTGTGCTTCTCAGCTGCTCAGCACCAGACCAGCATTGTGGAATCTTGTCACTGCAAAGATGTACTTCCACTCCATGAAATCTTTACTTGGTATACTCTAGCAGGAGCCATGGAGAGAATCTCTTGTGTAGCTCACTCATTACTAGTTTCTTCTGTGTTTTACTTAGATGATTAAATATAGAATTTTTTCTGTTCCTTCATATGCTGAAAGGCAACTTCTTTTCTCCAAAATTGTTCTGTAGAACATGACACCGTAGACGAGAAATCATTGCAGCTTGCTAAAGAGATAGGAAATTGGCAGAAAAAGTAATTGAGGGCTTCTTAAAGTTTAAGGAAAAGAGATTCTTGGTGCAGAGGAAGCTTTTATTGTTTGCTTTTTTTTAATAGCAATAAACTGCAGTGGTTCAGATGCAGGAGGTCTCTGTGTTTTGGAGAAGGGAATGCTCAAGCTTTGCAGGAAGTTGAGAAAAGGTGTTTCTTTTATGGTAATTTAGATTATGTAGCTTTAGAGTACAGACGATTCAAAAAATCTGGGGATTTGTCACCTGCCAACTTGTAGTATCTATTTCATTTATCTTAGCACCTTGCTGTGCAACACATCTGAAAGTGTACTGGGTACAAGTCTTTTCATGGGGCACAAGTTTTAAAGAGTTGTCACTGACCTTGGATATCCACTGTTGAATGGGAACCCTGAGTCTGATTTTCACAAATGCTGGTATTCTTAAGATTGGATCTACAAAATTATAAAAGGGCTGAAGACAAGTGCTCAAATGCTTAGATTTAGGACTTTGTAAGTATTTATATTAAGTGAATAGAAGCAAGTCAGCATAGTATACACAAATACGCAAAATCTGGGTGCCATATCATGAAGCTGAATATTGTTATTGCCTGTGGGGTACATAATGATGACTTAAATGAGAAACATGTTCTTCAAAAGAAAAACAAAGTCCTCAGAGACCTGTAAGACATTATAACCTCTGATCTGAATGTTTGATACATTTTCCCTTCTGTTTAAATATCTTTCTCTCATATAAATTACAAATCAATACTCTAACCACAAGAGATTCATCAGTCTTATCTCCTGCTTGGCATATACTAAAACGATYATGATTATCACTTGTAAAAAATACTGGTTAATTAAAGTACCTCTTCAAGTCATTTCTTCACAGCCTATGACCTGAGATTAATGGCTACAGCTCAGTAGACCATTGTTAGAGGTTGCTTCCTCCATTCTGAGGAATGATATAGATTTAATTAATTAYATCTTGATTGATGAATTGGAGTAGAACATGATGTTGGTGGGACGTTCATTTCCTCCTACAGAAAACAAAAGTTTTGAGGTTTGTTCCTAACAGTATTTGCTAGCTAGTATTGAGATATTGGTATTTAAAATGCAATATTTGAAATGTTCAGATGAAACTGATCAGACTTACATTTTATTATGCAGCATTATATATAGTGTCACATTCAGCCTCTAGGAAGGCATGACCTGTGGTTAAAAGGAAGACAGGGCAAATTAATGAACTCATTCTCTGGCACTGACTGACTTGGACTTTTTCATCGTGTTGCTTCCCCATTCTCTTCTCACCAAGCTTTTCGGCAGAATGGCAGACTAGYGTATGGCCTGTGCTGTATTCTTTGGCAAATATATTGTGCTATAAACACATACCCTATTTTATATCACTTGCATAAAGAGTAAAGCTAATAATTGAGATGTTATGATAAAGTTTTCATGTCTCTATGAGTCATAGTCAATCTTCCTTTTCCACAAAATTTTAGAATAACTTAAAGTATTTGGAATCCTCAGTGTATCTATGAAAATGCTGTTTGTTTAGTATTAGAGCTGAAATTTCAAAGCTAATCGGAGTGCATTGACAGAGTTCTGGCTGACTGACACAATGTTCCTTAACAATGAAAGGTTTTATGAGAAAAGATACTTAGGGTCATTTGGAAACTCAGGAACTTCTAAGATCCTAAAATTAGATACAAAGAAAACTAGGCTTCATATAATCACGTGTTATAAGGAAAGAGTTCTTGAAATGAGTGTGGTGCTGGGCTGGGATGTTGCTCAATTTGAACTGGGGATGTTTTAGTTTCTGACATTTTTTGTATCAATAACCCTCAAAGTACAGTGAAATTAATGGGTGACTGTTCTTTCTTGCTTTGYTGTCTTTCCCACAACGTCATCTTGCATTATCTGGCTGATTTGGATGGATTATTGCTTCTTAGAGGTAAGGACCTGCATGTTGTTATCCTTTTCTTTTTTGTTGGGGGGAGAATTGGGCAGAGGGTGAGCTGTGCAACTCTGTTGGCTTTTGAAGGATGCAATGGACAGCTGGATTGAAGCCCAGATCTTGCTTTGAATCTCTATCTAGTCTGTCACTTCAAGTACCTAGTGGGAGAAACACTTGCCAGGATGGCATTGGAAGATCTTTGGATTTCTTATTCTTATAGAAGAAATGTGCTGATTCCAGATACTCCAGATATTCTATGTCTGGTGTAAATAGACCAGGAGAGTTGAATTCTTTAATCCCAATAGCTATTGTGGTTTCTTTTCTTGTAGACTGTGCAAAGTGGACAAATGATTGTGTCAACTTAATGCGGTCAGTGTTAAATGCAGTCAGTGTCTCTGTGAAGCCTTTGAGAATACCCAACAATTGCTCAGCCTGAATGAAGAAACTCAGTCACAGACAACACAGTTTTGTCTAGATAGGAGTAGTTTTATTTCTCATGGCAAACTCAGCTGGATTTTGGGAGGTAAATGCCATGTTTTCAGTGCTCTGAAGATTTAAAGAGCAGCAGGCCGTGCACACATCCAAAGAAGACTGATTTGTTTTGAGAAACTGGAGAGCTTTTTCATGGTCCAAGAATCTGCTTGTTATGTCCCTGGTTATAATGTCACATTGATTACTGTGTCCGAACAAGACCAGAAGCCTATACCAGGAAGACAGCAGCTAACCCATTTACTTCTACTTTTTTTTCAGGCTTAAATAAGAGGAGTCTGAATATTTCATTATTTCATACTTCACACAATCACATACAGACATGGACTACTTACCTTTCAAAATACAGAAGAGCAATTTGCCTTTATATTAAACTTTAGTTTTTATCTTATTAAATATGTATACTTGAGTTCCAGTGACGTTTCCCATCAGCAAGAACTATCAGAGAATACAAAACCTTTTTTATTTTGTGTAAATTTATTTCTTATTTTCTATAGTTTATTTTTTCCTGCTTTTAATTATATTCATRTCTGTCTGTCCATCTTTATTGGACTCTGCTGGTAGAAAAACAGTTCTTCTAATGAGGAAATAAAACTATCAGTTTGATAAATCGGAAATGCTCATTCTTCTAATCCCACTGTAGTCATTGATTTTGGGGCAAAAATATTCTGAAGAGCCCAACCTTTTAGTTCATGCTGCCAGTGTGTGTTGAAGGGGGAAAAGGAGAAAGGCACTGCAGTGATATGGGGACAACAGGGGCAGTCCTGCTCCAGGCTGGGGAGTGCTGGGATGCAGAGAGTGGGCTTGTGATGGGGGAGGCCTGGGTACAGAGAGGGTTCTTTGAGGGGGAGTAGAAAGGGACAAACCTATTCCTGTGTGAACTGGTATTGAATGACTATAATGCCAATTTTTTGTTGTTGTTTTGGGGTTTTTCTTGGTTTTTGTTTTTGTTTTTTTTTTTTTTACTTTTTAGTGTATCACAAATCTTTTCATGAGTATCTTTTCAACTGACTATCTGTTATCTAATATTTTCTTCAAACTAATTATCTAATACGTAATTTCTTTCCATAAGAGCAAACTTCTCGTGACGCCATCAAAAAAGCCACAATCACAAAGCACCAAACAGCTTTTAAGAGCTGCATGAGGAGCAGACATTTGATATTGTTAGAAGGGAAAAGTGTAAGACATAGGTCCTTCGACTGAGACAGATGTGGTGTGTAGTAGGTAACTTTGTAGATGGATACTAGCGATCATCTGGAAGAGAGAGAGATGAACAGAGAGAAATATATGGATATATTTCTAGGTATAGGAAATATTCCTTAATAATAATGCTGTTTTCTTGCAAAGGTTTTGCCTGTCCTTCGTATTACCTCTGCATAAAAGGATTTGATGAGGCTTATTTCACTATGGATACATTTGTGGGTAAAAAAACATCCTCAAATAAAGGCCTACAGTTTATAATTATAAAGCCTGCAATTTGTTATAATGAGCCTAGAAAAGTAATTTTATGTGCCTAGATCTTTGGTATGAATTGTGTGCCAAATATCACAAACAATTTCTGAACCTTTTTTTTATGGTTTATCACTGAATTTTCTTTGTCACAAGGTTCATCCTTTTTACTTATTTCTTCATCACTTATAAAACATTTCTAGTCATTGGTTTTGAAGAGGTGCTGCATTATGGAAATAAGGAATATGTATCTTTCTCCATCTTGATGTAATACAGATGACAAATATTAATTTAACAGCCAAGTTTCAAGGTACAGGTTTCCATCTAGATCTCTCTAATCTCCTTTTTGTCAACTTTATCACCTCATAAAATAAGGAAGAACTACTGAACAGGAAATACAGAGTGATGCAACAGGCAAAGCAAATTTGCATCGGTGTGTTGAATGTCCTATGAAGTGCCTTGTGCTATCTTGTCAAATCTAATCAAAACTCTTTGATGCTGTGCCTTCTGGATGAGTGATTTGATTTTAGGCAGATTTGGCACTCATATTTATGCTTTAAACTAGATGTGGCATATAATGTTCATGTTTTGATCACTGCTCCAGTAAACACAAAGGGGTTTTTTTAGTATGTTATGAGTAAGACATAGAGTTGCAAGATTGTACTTGACTTGCAAAACAACAAAATAAATCATACAAGAAAGTAAGCATTCGATAAATTATGCACTTCACATCAAGCTGTGTCGACATCTTAAGTGAAGTATAGCTTAAAGATAAGGTGTTAAAAGGGAAAATTATAGATGTACAGTGAGTTTCTTTAAAACTATCACTTATCCCCATTCCATCACTGTAGCTGTCAATTTCTCTTTTGGGTTTTAGTTTTCTTTCTACATTTTTTGGCCTAAAGTGTCTGAATTATGACAGAAACTGCCATATTATGAATAATTCTTGATAAATGCAAAAGGAGATGAAATCTCTACAAATTCAATGAATATTTAAGGTCACATATATAATATTAGCTCTGACAGATTGTTAAACCTGGGAGCTCTTTTTGAACTGAAGAAAGTTTCGTTGAAAACCTGGGATTTTCTTAAAGCATGTCTTGCATGTAATGCATTCATATTACTAAATCCTTGTTTCTGACAAGCATACATTCACTTTTCCTCCCTGTCTCGAGTCTGATACACAGCCCTTCTGTTCTTTTTGCCCTCTCACACTACATGCTGATATCATGAGCTACTAAACAAAATACACTTTTTACTTTCACTGCTGGGCTATCACTTCAACAGACTGTTTTGAGTTTGTAAGAAAGTTTACAGCTGAAATACGTGAGAAGAAATCCCAATAAAGAGTAAATCTCAGAAAATTCAGAGTTTACATTTGCTTTGGATCAACATTTAAAACTTCCCTTATCCAGCTCATGTGTACTGTACACAAAGGCTAGCCATTTGCTCCACTAGTAAATGCCAATTGTCCTAATCGTTGGCATTTCCTTCTTTCTTTAAGGTTGGAATCAGGAAATGTGGATATTATGAAAAGATTTATAAAAACTACAAGAGGCTAATAATTATCTTCAAAGCAACTAAAGTCAGGAAATTCAGTCTTAAGCTTCCAAAATTGACCTAAGATTTCATGCTTATTACCGCCCTCTGTCAGCCTCCTTATAATACAGGATCTGAATCATATATCAAGGCATGACAGAGGTTCGAGCCGTTTTAGTCAATGACAGGATGAATGCTGGACACAGCCTTTTTTAGCAATGAATTGTTTCTTTCTCTCTAAAGGCAGAAAATGGGAAGAGGGATGTAGAGGTGGTTGATACTTGCTGTGTGACCAATAGTTTCAGCAGATTATGCTGTGCATTTTTGCCAGTAACCCTTTCTTTACAGCTGTAAGCTGTGTTAATAACTCATTTCCTTTTTAACTTTGCTTCCCTGATATTGGAGAAAGGTGCAGGATTTTGGACTGATGATAGTGTCTTACTGTGGTAACTGTGTGGGAAAGCCTGGATTGTACATGGGGACTGAAAACTGATAATTTAAGGACTTAAGAAACTTAGTTATGACTGTTAAAATTAGAAAAAAAACCAACCCAGACAAACAAACGTCGGTTTATCAAATATCCTACAAGTCCATGCAGTTCTCTATTTCTTTTCTGAATATACATTTACAACATTATCTGCATCTGAATTTTAATTTATTAGTATGCAAGAACTTGCAAATATTGGATTTTTATGTGCTAATTCTTGTTAACAGGGCAGAGATGTCATTCAGTAAAGTGCAAGGAAATTTAAATCAGATTTTTACCAGCTAAGCTTAATTTATGTGGCTTATATTAAGACAAATTTTTGTTGCTTCACTGGCTTTCATTGCAACCTATAGTGTCTTAAGGTCACTTTGAAGTTCTGCAGGCCATGATTCACTGCCCCAAGAGGCCTGAGAAGCTTTCTACTGAGTTAAACAAAGAGTGTACCAGACCCAAGGAATATACAGTATTTTTGATTGTATTTATGAACTTTACAGTGACTTGATGAAGTTCTCAAAGATGAAGATTTTTTTGAGAAATTACTCAAAATTACAATTGAATCTTCGTGAGATTAACTAATGTGACAGCAAAGGAAAAGATGCTTAAGAGACATTTTAAATACGTCGTCGTCATGTCATCATTCCTGCATGTATTTTACAAACTCCAAGCTCTATCCTTATAAGCTTCCTGCAAGTGAGATCTGCTTTGAGTGTTTTTTACTGACTTAGATGCAGCTTTGAAATAACTTAAGTAATTCATTGATTCTTTTTGCCCATACATTATCCTCCTGTCTAAGGACATGAAACTTGCTATTCTATAAGATTTATTTTTGTTCCGTGTCTGAGGAGCACCTAAAGACTCATTACTATTAGAAATACAAGGCATATCTAGTGTTATATGAAAGCCAAGTTTTGCTGCATAACTGTTTGAAGTTCATTTATGGTTATGATGGCAGTTTTTAAGGAGTGGTTTCTGAAATATGGAGCATGAAGGAAGGATGTCTGCAATCATTTCTGTGACTCTAGTGAATGTATGCTGAAAACCACAATATATGAAGAAAAAAGTATATTTTAGTTCTGCATGAATTCAGACACACAGGAGAAAGAATTCACTTTAATCCTTTGACATTCTAGAGGTCAGAACATGTTTTTTAATTTCTGTGGAAAACTTGACATTTTAGTGATTTATGTTAGTCAAAACTCTGAAATATTTTGGTCGGGAAATATTTCTTAGTGGTTCTAGTTACTGTATTATTTAGGTTCTCTTGTTTCTAGTCAGACTACACCTTCCCTCATGCATCATAATTCCTCAGTGAAGCCAAAATGTCAGGTTTCCTTCTTCTCACATAAAGCTTGTCATATTCAAAACTCTTCTTTAGTACTACTCTTTGTTCACAGAACATACTGGCAACTGCCTAAGATAATGTAGCTTTTTTTTATGATCGACAAATAATCCACAAATGTGGTTGTGGTGCATTTTCCATTTTCTGCTGCTGGGCTCAAATGCCTTCTTTGGAAGACAGGCAATTACCTATAGCCTGACTAGTAATTATTTATTTCTGTCCTTTGGTCCAATTCCAGTCCTCATTATTCTGCTTAGCCGAAACTTGCCTTTCCAATACCCAATATATATATATCATTTATTCAATTTTTTTCTTTTATGCTTACACTTATTTTTATAGTTCGACAGAGAACGGCCTTTCAATTTACGCATCCAATAAAAATTTTATAACAATAAGTTGTGTCTAAAACTCTCTGTAATTGCTTAAAAATAGAACATATGTATCTGAGAGACAGCTGGTTGACAAGACATAATTTATTGCTTTGGCACACAGAAGAACAGATTACCAGGGGTGTGATTTTACTAGTTTTTAGCTTTGTTTTAGTCTAGTCCCTGTGAATTGTTCTCAAGGTAACAGAAGAAATATGATTCAGCTTTTTCTTCTGCTCAAATCATCCTCCTATTAGAACTTAATTTCCATATTTGAGACTGAATGGGACCATGAATCAACCAAGTCCTTTCTCTACAGCTTCTTAAGGAGATTTCTTCCTCATATTTTTTTTTATTGCTGTATAAAACAAAATTGTAAGTAGAAAAGTGTGAGGAAATTCCGCCTTAGACAGCCTTGGGCACCTGCCACGTGGCAGCCTCTCATCCTATCCCAGGAAAGATTCCTGGATTACAAATCTTTCCTTGAGGCTGGACATAAAGTCAAACTGCACAGCAGGAGACATCTCTATGATCCTTAAAAAATCTGCCAATAGCATATGGCATTTCTCATGTGCCATGCCCATGGTGAGAGGACCTATTTCTCTGTCTGACATGGCATACTCATTCAGGCTGAGAGCTCCATCACTGCAAATTTCTAAGACTCATTTTTTGATATAACGATACCTTGGTAATTCACATATGAGCCCCAAAACAGCGAAGGAAATGCAGTGTCACGCCTTCATTGGCATGTTAGGAGACAGCTGCTTCACCAGATTCTAAAGAGTTTCTTCAGCTAGCTCAACAGTGCAAAGCAGGCTAAGGAACGCTCTGGAACTGGTGTGGTGAATACTGGTCTTACTGCAACTTCAAGTTGTTAACTGGGAGACTGTCACATATTGGTACCTCCCACCAGATTCCAGAGGGGTGCAGAGAGAGATGATAACCGTGGTGTTTCTTAAAGACCCTATCTATTCATTTTGTTAGCTTTTATTGGGAAACTTGAGACAGACTTTGCTAGAGCATGCATTTTAGAGTAGATAAGGAAGATTGTTCAATTGTTCAAATTTTCCACATTTCCCTACTATCTCATTATCCCTGTTGTCAGTGGAATTGGTGGAGTGACTTTCTGTCCCCTCTCTCCCCACTGTAGAGACTGCTTTCACCTACAAGCAAAGCAGAAGGCACAGYGAGTTCTGTCCTGTCCTCCCTGTCCCCCCACCCTTGCACCCTTGTATCTCATGGACTGAAAATAACATAGATGCTGTAAAAAGTCTTACTGCACTTCAGACCTTGCTGTGTCTGACTTCTACCTCACGTTGACAAAATGCTGATTTTCCACAATTATTCTCTTCTGAGCAGTTGCTGTGTAAGTTATCAGTTCATGTGAAGAGTGGCAGACACTGTGTAAGGTAGAACTGCTACGATGGTAATGAGCTAGGGTGCAAAGAAATCAATGGTTTCAGACAGGCAGAGCTCAGAGACTCAGCTCATCAGTGTTCTTCTAAACTCCAAATCACCATTTCAAGTCCATCCCTAGGGGCTGTGATATGAGCGAGACAGCAAAGATAATGCCTCAGGACTTCTGATATCCTTGACAGCAAGAGGAGGTAGATCTTTTCACTCCTTTCTCTTGGTTCCGCTCATTCTTTTTCTAGGATCCTATTTGTGGAAGAGCTGCATCCCAGAACATGAGCTTTGGAACATCAAATAAAATTTCTCCTATATTGTTTAAGAACTGTTGAATAAGGAACTGCTGATGTACATGATGAAGGAGAGCAAAATAAAATGTCCCTTCCAAAGACACTGCTCACTCAATGAAGAATTGTGACAATAAATATATTACATAATTTTATATTCAAGTGTTCAATAAGGAGAACTATTGATTGAGAGAACAAGAAATCTCGAATGACTAACAATGACCATTATGGTCCAATCTTTCTCCAAGTACAATTATGCTGAAATTATCTGATTTACTAGACACAATTTGATTGTATGGCACAGAGAAATGCACATAATGATCTGTCAACACTATCTTTAGGGCTAACAAAAATAGTAAATACTTCACAACAGCAACATTGCATTAGCACATCATTTACCTCTGTACTTTGTGAAGAATTTGCAGGGCTAGAGAGTAGAATGAGGTGGCAGAGCCCCATGAATGTTAAAGAGAAATTATTGCAATCTAAATGAAAAATAACTGATCATTTTCATTTAGACTTGGATGCAGAAGGACACCCAGGAATAAGAAGAGGACAATAATGATGGGGCTCAGGTCAACCATGATCATGCTGCTGTGGAAATGGTATGGAAAGTTCATCTTGTGGGATTGATACACTGGTCAGCTGCCTGAAAAGCCAGCAGAAGCATGGCTGAGTATGGAAGTTGATCCAGGTACTTAAAGAGAAGAGGGCTCTGGCTCCTGCTACCACTGAGCCTCAGTCAGCTTTTCTGATAATTGACTTGAACTGTCAGTTGCTGTGCTTGTCTGTGCTTGTTCGTGCTTGTTCTTTGGAAATGTAGATAACATGTTTTAAAAAAGGTGTTTTTAAGTGTTTACTTCTTTTCTTTTCATTGCTTGATCATTTTGATTTTAGCAAAAATAAGAATTTGTTAAGAGTAGCACTGTGAATAAGCTCCTCTAGTCCAAAGGGAACTGTTTGAATTTTGTCAGAAGAAAGTACTGAAGTCTGGACAGTTTCTTGAGTCTGCCCTCTTATTGGTCCTATTCCCCTTTACTTTCAAAAGGTATGAAGTTTTGTATGGGGACTACTGGCAATACACACACACACGAATAATTAGAGAGGATGGGAATCCATGGAAATACTGCTTGCAGTAGGTACAGGCATTTAGCACTGCACATTGTCGTGCAGAGATAGCTGAACTAATTCCTCTCAGACCACATGTGTGACAGAAACTCCTAGTCTTCTGATGTTCTGCTCCACCTGAGTTACCCAAACTCAGGAACTGCACTAATGTACCTACTTTCAGTTTTTGAGTTGGCTTGAAGAAATGTGAATATGTACTTTCATATAATATTCTGCATGGACACATGCAAGGTTCACCTCATAAGGGTTTGAGCATACAAAAACCCACAAACATGATACTAATATCAATCCTGTTTAGTCATCTAGTGTATTGGATTTGTTAAGGTCTGAAATGAGTCCTATATGAGTATGTATAATAGGACTGTAATTTGAAATATTAAAAAAATATGCTGTTATTGCGTGTCAAGCGAATATAACCTATTGTCATACAGTTAAAAAGAAAAAGAAAGAAAAGTAACAGTTATTTCCTTACGTGTGAAATTCCATAATGCATGTGCTATAGTACTACATAATTGATTTACGCTGGAATCAAAGCATCCAGTATCACAGATTAGAAATTCTGTCATACAGAGAGCTGAGGTTAATGCATTGAGTAGTACTAAGACCCTTAGTGTTTAAGGTCTTGTGATTATTTTAAAAGAGCTGTTACATTTATCATTGATCAAATTTGACAGCTACATCAAAATAAGGGTATCAGCAAATAGACAGAAGGAAGTTAAACTACGAGGAGACTTAAAGAGGTCAGAATAGTACAGTTCGGGAACACGACTTACATTTGTGTAAAATACCAAGGAGGGAAAAAATACCATCAAAAATTTGAAGGTGGATTTCCTGAAGCCACCAGGGAACATCTGGAGATGATGAGAACCAAAACCCACACCCTAAACACAAGACAGATGTTCTGGATTCCATGTAGAACCTTGGAGGACATAGGGTAGCTTCTCTAGCGCTGGTGAGTCAGTATGTGGAACAAAGCATGATCTTTTGATTTCATTACATAAGGAATATTAAAGAAACTGTGAAAAGACAAAAATGTAAAGAAAAATGCTCTAGGAGACATTAAGTCAGGATTCTGATGTAAGAGATCTGAAAAAAACTCAAGTAGTGTGGGTGCTTACTTCCCAGTGGCTTTAGGACAGAGATATGGGTCAAATGCACATTATTAATTCGGTAAAACACTACAGTGTAGGCTTAATTTTGAACATGGGCTCAAGCAGAGCTTTTTTCTTCAGACATTGACTTATTCTCCAAAATACTGGGGAAATACAGAATTTAAACATACAGGAGAATTTTCACATTTCAAAGATGTTGCTAAGTTGCAACCTATTAGGAGCCAGAAAAAAAATTACTGGAAAGAAATCCTTGTGCAGCGGGAGATGTATGGAATGACTGATATTTGGGAAATGTTAATTGCCTTGTTTGCTTTATTTTGCTTTGGTGTAAATAATGATTCAAAATGGAAGACCCTTATAATATGCCTTAAAATATATTTCACTTCTTCTTGTACTTGCTGGAATCTCAATCCCTATGTGAGAGAAGAACAAATTGGAAAACTGTTCTTCCACTGATCCTTCCACTGGCATTTGTTTCACTGAAAATTCGCAGAAATAGGAAATTTAGCTTTTCATTCTGTTAAAAAAAGTCTGCCTTTCACTGTCTTTTCCGCCTTCTTTTTCTTTCACCTTCTGGTTGTTTTTCGGTTGGTCGGTTGGTGTTTTTTTCAATGCAGTGGATGTACCCAAGATGACTGAGGAGTTGGGAAAATTAGGCTTCAGCAGTACAGTATTAAGGAGTTGCTAACTGCAACCTACCATTCTCATACTGAGGAACAAAAATGCCTCAACTTCTGCCCGTGTATGCGCAGTTGTGAGTGCTACCTAGCAGGAAGGAAAATGCAACTTGTGGAATCAAAAGAATATAATATTTTCCACCTCTAACAGAATTAGCTGCAGAGAATATTTGCTATGGGGAGAAATATAAACAGATATTTTTAGTGTGGGAACTTATGAAAACATTCATGTGTGCAGTTGAAGTTAAGAAGAAATAATTAATGACCTCACCTAAACGCAGAGGCTGAGATTGGCAGTGCATAGCCCAGCTCAGATGGACCAGCTTTAATTCACCTCCTATACCTTGCTTTTCTTCCTGGCGATGTGAAACGCTGTCCGATAAGTTTCTGAAGACTTCTCTAGCAGTGCTGACTATGAGTTTTCCAAAGGGATCTTCTGACGCAGCCTATTATTCCAGACTACATTCCTTACTTGTTGCCTCGGCACTCTTACCCTGTCTATTTTCATCTGTACTTCACTGTGATGCTTTTCAAAGGACTTGTTTCTATCAGGCCTTGAATCAGGAGATAGCTTTTTTATCAATGAGGAAAATCCAGCACTGGTTTCTGAAAATGCTCAAGACCGTGGGTCAAAGATATCGCATGGCCTGTCTTTAAGTTCAGAAGTCAAGGGAGAGGTATCCCCAGGCGTGTTACAAAACCATCTTTTCCGACATATAATCAAGAATGTCAGGTGTACTGATTTGATCCTTGAGAAATCTACCATTTACTAAGGTCCTGGAAGTCTAATGGGAAAAGCTATAAATGCCATTTCAAACTGTGCTTGATGTCTCAGGTGGTTTTCCCCATTTCACCTTTAAAGGGGGAAAGATTATTCAAGAGGTGAAACGTGGAAAATAATCTCAAACATGAAGGGCAGTTTAGGAGGTGCAAAAGAAATTTTAATTAAATCTTGATGATTATGTGAAGATTGTTTTGGTGAGCTGGAAACAAACTGAATTTTACTTCATGTTAAATTGTTTTGTCTGCTTTTCTTTCACTAGACTTTCAGTGGCTTTACAGATTACCACAACACTTGGAGATTAAGAGGAGAAGAACTAAAATATTCTTTTAGGGTGACTTAGATACATAAGCACAGATTTGTAGATGTTGCAAGACTTCAGATCCAGTCCAGCAAAAAGACTTTTGTGACTAAATTTTACCAGAATTCACTGAAGTTAGAGAGATGTCTGACTAGCTTGGGTGATAAGAATCATGATCATGAACTAATGCATAATGAGTTGCAATGAAGGTTAAACTCCCAAGAAATTTAATCCAATATTCATGCCATCTTCTGCAAGTTTACCTTCAGTGGAGGAACTGCAGTATGAAGGCATGGCACTGTATGCAGGAATGATAAAAACCGGGGACCTTCTGCTTTTTGGGTCTGATAGCTACTGCCTCTCTCTGAAGTCGAGAAGAAGCCATAGCAGCTAGACTTGAACAGCTAATATTCTGAATAGAACACTTTGGTGCTTTGGAGATCTTTTACTATATACCAAAATAAATAAAAAAATAAATAAAGACAATCTTACTGGGAAATTGTCAGATTTAGCAAACCAGTTTGAATGCATGCATCCTGGCAGGCTGGTGAACCTTGTTTGCCTCCTCTATTTTTAAGGACTTCCTCACCCTTATGCCCTTTTGGCAGGAGTTCAAACAATGAGTAGGAACACCTTGTTCTGGATGCTACTTTCCAAAGTACTTGTTGGAGAGCACGCAACAAAAATATTTACCACAGGTGAAAACAAATATCCCTGAATAGCAATTACAAACAATTACTTAGCTTTTTGAAACATTATAGTTGTGTATCTGTTTGTTTCCTCTCTCCTTTCAGACACTCGGTTATAATTTGTTAAACTCAATCAAATAATTTTAGAAAACATAATAAACATTTAGTATGCATCAAAGCCATCTGGAAGTGCTCTGCACTGCACACAGAAACAGTGGGACTCATCTATGCATATTCAGCATCAAAGGTTTTTCACTCTCTTTTACATTAGCAACCCAAACAACCCAGGCCGAGAACGTGCTCAAGCAAAAGAGACTAATCAGTGTAAGACTTTTAGAGGCAGGGCATTTTGAAAATCCCATGAAACATCCCTATCCTCTTTGACATTTAAATTCCAGTGAGCTCCTAACCCTTTATCGGTTCTATCTCGGCTGTTTGGGGGACCTAATGCAAGTACCCAGGGCAGAGCTGATGACGGAGCCATGAGCTGGTTGTATGCCCAGCTGAGGCCAGTGCTGATTAGTGTCAGACAATCTAAAACACAGCAAGATTTTTTTTGTGTGTTTTATACGTAACAAACACCATTGTCAGGCAGAATTACTAGGATCAAGTTAAAGCAGGTGATCAGCACAGAAAAAGGAAAACCCTGGGAGGGGAACATGGGTTTCTTGGCTCTTAAAAGATCCAAGTCCTGCCAGGACTGCTTGGGCCAAGCACTATTGGTTCTGATTGCTGATATTTGGCACTGGAAAACCCATTCATATCATCATACATGTACCAAATGTGTGGGTGATACCACAAGTTTGCTGTGAAGGACTTAGGTCCTGATACAGAAGAGGAAGAGGAGGAGGAGGARGAGAGTAAGGTAGACCAGAAATTTTCTGCTTCAACAAACTTTTCTTTCCTCTTCATTTCTCAGCAGAGTCTTTCTCTGGAAAGAAGGATGGAGAGTACCAAAGTACTTGTTTTATATATTATTGGACAGATGGGTTTCTACGCTTGAAAATGATTATATTGATAATACAATTAGGATCCCTCAAAATTCCGGGACTCAATGCCTGAGATGTTTTACCTTCACATATGAAGAAGTGATTCCTACTCCAAAGAACTTGCAGTAGAAGGAGAAATAAATTTAAAATACTCAATTTGGTCAAAAAGAATATCTGTAGCTTATACGAAAAATAATATAATTTTAAAAAAATTGAGTAGTTTCACATATAATTCATTGAAGTAAATCTCATAATTTTCATGGAAGAGTTCACCTTAAATGTCTCTAGATAAGGTCTGAGGCTTTTCAGAGATGTAGGAAAGGAAGGCAGTCCCATCCAGTACCTGACACAGGTGCAGTAAGCTGTGTCTAGCAGCCCCTGTCTGTCTGCTTGCTGCAGCCGGAACTTTACCACGTCACCTCACCCTGGCTTTTCTTTCATGCTTACTGTGACCTGTTACTGCTTGAGTAATGTAGAGTGCAAGACATCTGTTGAAACACCCTGAGGCTTGAAAAGGTCCACAGTTCTCCTGTAAGAGCATGACTTCACAGCTCTTGAAACAAGTTTCCCACATTTTTTGCTTCATAGTTTCTACAAATTAAAATACCTCCACCAATACTTGCTTGTTACATGACTAATTGCTGGTTTCCTTGGGTTAGCTTATCTGTTAACTCTGGATAATTCACCTGCTGTGTCCAAACACTGCTCTGATGGTCCAAACACTGTAGTGTATTTTGTGCTACAAAACATGTTGCAACAAGAAAAATTGACTACATTCAACTATAGTTTGGGCAACAGATCCTCACAGGTACTAATAGTTTGTTGGCAGGTCATAATACTTCAATGTAAGAAAAAAATCCTTTGATTTTTTGAAGTGGCAATTGTCACAATAGATTGAATGTGCAGGATTCCAAAATATGAGAAGGGTTATTCCATGACAGATCTTCTGAGTGCACATAGCAAAAGATTATATATCTAACAAGAATTTATGAGCACAGCCCTTTCATGAAGCTTAACTGCATTTTACCAGCACCAAAAGCTGGGATGCAAGAAGAAAGTATTGGCAATCAGAGCTTTTTCTGCAATTTGTCATGCATGTCAACACAGGGAAAGACATGCTTGAGCTGGTAGTGACAGCGCAATTGAACAGATAGTGTGAGACATGCCCTTCACTCTGCTGACATGCACTCAGGATACGTCAGAGCACATTCAGCAGAAGCAATTTCTCTCCTTGAGCATTCCCAGGGAAGGGACGTGCTTCTTGCCCTGCACCTGTGCTGCTCTCCAAGCTCTGGCTCCTGATTAACACAATGAGAGCAGCAGTCGCAGCTCCTGTCTTTGCCTGTGCTGGATCTATAGTGTGAGATGAAAAACATTTTCAATTCATATGCGTAATGGGCATTACAAATTAGACTCAGATCAATTATTAAATGAAGATGATAATGAAATATTAAGAGGAAGCTATTATACATAATGTATTTGTCACAGATTAAAAATCAGCATTCAAATAATATCTTTCTCTGTGTGATAATGTATTTGGATATTTAATGTATTTGAAGGGAGTGCAAAAAATAAAGTTAAGTGGGAGGGAGGTGCATCTATTAAAAGAAGAAATGGACTTGCTAATGGCTTCTGCAAAAGGGAGTTTTCTTCTGTCTTGGGTATAGTTTGTCTCTAGATAAACTAACTCTTATCTGGTGAGAACATGCAGGCCCATATCTCAAGCCTGTGTATCACTGTTATCATTACTGACTTTGAAGACACTACTTTATTGTACACATTCTAGAAGGAGAAAATTTTTGATTTAATGTGTAGCCCTGTCAATTGTGTGAAAGCCCTATGGACTAAAGAGTGCTTTTGTACTAACAAAATGAAGTTGCTCTTTGGCTGGGAATTCGTCATGGCAGAAGGTACAAGCAGTAGAGTGACTTGTTCCTGAGCTTCTTCTAAAGCCCTGCTGTGCTGAGATTTTTGCATTGCATCTGATGAGTCAGTGGTGCAGCTTTGTGTCCRTGCTTGATGTGCTGAGGACGTGATGCTTCTACAAAACCTCATCAAATTTATCTCAGGACTAGAGATGGTTGAAAAAAAGAGGAATCATTGATAGAGCTGTTCTTACACCAGAAAATACTGGGTCCATGGAAATGAGACAATCTGTGGAGGTTTGTTGGTCCTTGTGAGTTTTACAGTAAGAATCAGGCCAAAGGGCAGAATGCTTGGTTCTCCCTGAGCCCTCCTGACTCCCCAGGTCGTGAGGACACTTCTGTCTTACCTGACACCCACTTTTCTCTTGGGTTGGAGGTGTCCTGACCTCAAAGCTGGGGTGAAGCAGCATCAAGGAGAGCACACTGGGTTCTGCTCCCTGATGGCTGAGCCCAGGAGGTGTCACTGAGGAGAAGGGACGGGTGAAAGGTCAATGGCTGTGAGGTTCCAAGGCACTGCRACTGTCCAGGAGAAAGGGGTGGGAGGCTGCTGGGATGTTTGTCTGCTGTGACAGGGCCAGGGAAGGGGTACAAAAGAAGCTGAAATATGGGCTGCAGGGAGAGGCTACTGGCCCTTTGCACCATGCAGTGGAGTGCCCAGAGAGCGGGGAGTGAAGCAGGAAGCCCATTAGATGGAGAGAGGGAAAGATTATATTTAGCTGCAAGAACAAAAGCAAACTATTCCAGAAACCTCTCCTTTAAGGTTGTTTCCATATTTCGAAAATGACATCTGTTTGAAAATCAGTTCATTTCAGGGTTTTGCCTTTTTGTCAATACTCAGAAGGGAAACTTAAAAATCACAAGTTATTTTGTTTTTCATCAGGATGGACTTTTATTTACCTCTGCTGCTCTAGTGTTAACAGCTTATGTTTGGATTTTGTTTTTATTTTGGAGACTTCCCATTACAACAACCTTTGTCATCCAAGAACATCACATCCCTTGTATGTTAATACATGCAGGTATTTTGATTCTTCAGGACGTAAGGCTGCATCCTGCAGTTATCCGGTGAGAAAAGAAAATTTGAAGCCCTTGTGGTCTATTTTTGTCTGTTCTAGAAGGAATATCTCACTCAGACTTCAGTTCCAAGATATTATTGGTTGTTATTAAGAGACTCAAAGAACATTATTATATAATATTAAATAATATTCAGTTCATATATTTATAAACTGAAAGGCAACAGATTTTGGAGCAATGGTAAATTATTAAACTTTTTTTTAATCTTTCCCAGAGGATCTTCTTTGAAGCCTTTTATAGCTCTTGAGTAAATATGTGCAGTTATAATTAGACAGTTTTGTCGAACATGTATTATGTAACCAAAAACCTGGAACAACTCCAATGCCATTTCTCTCTATTGTGTAAATATGTAATTAGGCAAGACTTTTTCCAGTACTTTTGCTGATTGCTTTTTCCTCGGTCATGCAAGAATGGGATTTTTCTGCTCTCAGACATACCGCAATCCAAGTCCTACAAGCCCTGACGTGGTGTACTACCTTTCCACTGCCATTTACTAATTCTTGGTATGTCTCCTTCTTTTAAATGGGGCAAACCCCACATGAAATCTGACATAAAATATCAATCTAAGAGATGATTAGGTACTCACAATGGCACTGAAAATAGGGATGACAGCTAATATTTTTCCATCACTTGTGGCTAGTCAGAGTGGAATAGGTCACAAGATCAGAGGATTCAGGTCATGGTCACGCAGCTAGTACTCAGCCACGTGGTTCCACTTTGCACATTCCCTCTTCTGAGCAAATGCCAGACGCAATAAGTGCTGTGTCTGTGGAAAACACAGAAATTGTAGTTCCTGCCCCTTGCAACCCTTACTTGTGGACAGAAGTTCTGTCCTGAACCCTAACAACCCTGATGACCAGGAAGGGAAGCTGGTCATGAGTGCTGAGCTGGACAGGCTATTTGAGTAAAACTTACCCTGACTACCTACATCTGGCCCACTTGGCTGAAGATTAATTTATACCTTCTGAGGGAACTTGGTTTAGTGGTGGACCTCGCAATGTTAGGTTGGACTTGAAGATCTTAAAGGTCTTTTCAAACCTTAATGATTCTATGATTCTTTTTCTTGCATCGACCAGAACAAGATAGACATTTTTGTGCAAGCTTTGTGACACTTCTGATAGCATGTCCAAGAGTAGAAAAAAGTGGCAAAGATGATTGAAAGGAGCATATCAGCACAGGACAGGTATCAGTTTGATTAAATTCTGGCACAAATCTCTTGTGATTTTGCCAAGACCTTTCTAAAAGTGGATTTTCATGTTTAGAAATAATTTTGAAGACAAGTGGGTAATTTTGAGGAGTCATGGGGCTTGGACAGCATTTTTATTATTTCTGGCTTTGATTGTATTTCCCCAGGAACATGTACAGGTCTTTGGAAGACCTGTAACATTCACAAGGCAGATAGAGCTTTTTAAAAACATAATTAACATTTTAGTGAACTTCTGAAATAATTCAGGCATGTATGAGCCACTAATGACTCAGTGGAAGGGAATTTCTCACCCCTCACCAGGGAAAGAGAGCTGTGCCGTGCTCCCACACTGTATTTCAAATGTTTGTTCTTAGACTGGTTGTCGTTCTTATTTCGGTTGCCCCAGTAATAAACTATAATGCTACTTCTCATGATGACGATAATACTAATATCATTCCACTTGCTGAAGATCAAGAAGTTAGAAAGCATTATATATGCTTTGAAAAACCAGAGCTGGTGCTTCAGAGACTGCAGAAAATTAAGACTTATCTCAGCAATAAAATTGATCTTTAAAAACAAAATTATTCAATTTGCAGAGATTTGAGGTAATTCAGACATACAGCAGCAATTTTTCTTTAAAAGAAAACCATCCACCTCTAACCTATTACAATTTTTTGAGCATATGAAAATAATGGAAGTCTGTGGGAAAAGGTCAATATAAATTGCGAATATTTTTTTAAAAAGCCAATAATAAAGTTCATTAAAAAACTCTATGAAGTGGTCCTATGGTGAGAAATGTACCCTCAACGCCTGTAAAACAGCTGAGCTGTGAAAAAACATGTGCACAGTCCGTTTTTTTAAATTGTGGAAAGTTAACATCAGGTATTACTAGGTGCTGTACAGGATCAATTGTTCAATTATCAATTTTACTAATGGGAAAACACTCTAAATCTATTTAATTAAGTATTACAAGTGTGAAATAAAGCAGTAGTGGGGCTGAAAAGAAAAATGCTGAAAGTTTCCTTGGAAAAAAAATTATTTCAACTAATCAGTGCAACTGAGGACTGAAACTCATCAGGTCTTAAAAAAGAAGAGAACAGAATTTTCCAGCTTTGATTCACTGTTGATGTCTGCCCATTGTCACATACAATGACAATCTCATTTCTCTTACTTGTCCAAGAGCAGCTTTTAGTAATCCACAGTTTGGGGATTTCAAGAACAATCTATATTCCTTTATTTGGAGAAATGGGTTTTCAGAAAGCTGTGATTAGATAAGGCTGGATTTTTATTCTCCTACCCCACATTCTGGCTCAGCTTTTTGGGCGAGCCTGTAGGTACACATGTACGGCAGGAGGGGGAAGCAGAGCCAGGGCAGAAACATCACGAACTGGGGCTTCCCAGCTGCACCCATCTGCACAGCAGTGGCTAGATATCTAAGTATTGGCAAAGGAATCAYATTGAAAATAATAAAAAACAAACAAGTTGAAAGAGAAGGGGAAAGGCAAAGTTGTTTCCTCATCTTTCTGAGATGCATATTTTTGAAAGCCAAGGAAGCAGGATGTTCCAGGTGTTTTGGACTGAATCCCTAGGAGGAACCTTGTCCATCACATCTTTGTTTTTTTTTCATAATCAACAGAACCTTGCTGTCAGGGAAAGTGTGAAACTGTTTGACTAAAAAAGCTGCCCTGCATTAACAGGCATGAGAACTTAAGGCAGTTTTTTAAATTGATCTGAGCAATTCACCTTAAAATAACAGGATGGCATTTCCCCAGAGAGAGGAAAACCAAAGCCTGATCTGTCATAACTAATAAAATATGAACTTTATCAGTCAAACAGTCAGCAAAGACCTCAGGGGAAGGGAATTAATGGGATTTATTAACATGTTGCTGTTGCCTGAACATGTGCAGCAAGTTCACTATACAACTGTTGAATTAAAACATGCCACAGCATTTTTGGAAAGTGATGCTTTTTGTTCTATTTTCTTATCTACTGTAAAACTTCAAAAGAAAAAAAAAATTAATTGCACTGAAAATAAGTCTGCTCATTAAGAAAGGCTGGAACGATGCACATAAAATGAGCACTCACCTAATCTTTATTCATATTTGGACTGAAAACATACGTGTGATTTCAGGAAATATAGAAAACTGCAAATGATTAAATGATTGTGGTTTTTTGTCTCATAATCATTGTTTCACAGTATTCAAAGGTCATGCCATACCATAGCTATTTTTGCTAATACAAAAAATCTGAATATGTTTTGTTTTTTCTAAAACAATAAAAAAAGCTTATAATGAAAATTGTTTACATACAGGTACTTCTGCATCTTAATTATTCTGTTGTCAAATGAAAACAGGATTTAGATGACAGGACAAGAGGAAATGGCCTCAAGTTGCATCAGGGTAAGTTTGGATTAGATATAAGGAAAAAATTCTTCATGTAAAGTGTTGTACAGAATTGGAACAGGCTGCCTGGGGAACTGGTGGGGTCACCATCCTGGAAGTGTTCAAAAAGACTTGTGGATGTGGTACTTGAGGACATGGTTTAAGGGTGGTCATGCTGGGTTGATGGTTGGATTTGATGAACTTATAGGTCTTTTCCAACCTTAACGATTCGATGACTCTGTGAAATGCTTCAAAATGCAGCAAACTCCACCAGAACTGCATGACTTACATGAACTGCTATAAAAAATTATCTCCTGCCCCTTTGGTGTCCCTCCTTGCTGTTTAAGGGGTTCTGCGAACACTGAGTATGAGGCCAATCCAATATGCAGGTACTGATCCTTATGCCTGCAAACTGCCTGGAGAATTTTAGTGTGACTGCTCATGCAGGTAAAGCTGAGGGCTTTTTTGAAATGCTGTAAATAAAAGGCTACAAATGGTCTTTTACTTACTTCTCTTAGAAGAAAATTAGGTTATTCACAGCTTCTAATCGGCTTAGAGTTTTAACAACTTATAGAATATCAAATAAAATAATTTCTCACTGTGTTCTGTCATGTAGCATGGATCAGAAAAGATATGTTTCTCTATCAGGAAGAGCTTTTGGTTTCTGTAGGTATTCACAGGAGGGAGGTGCTGGTGCTTTGCTCTGCCTGCCATGTCTCTGAGGCTCCACTACAGCTTCTGGCAGCACCTGCTCTTGATTGAGGGGCGTGGGTGGGCTTCACCTGGCTGCCAGATGCACTGGCAACACATCTGGAAAGCAGATGCTGTAACTTTTAAAGAGGGTAGCAGATGGTGGTGTACACTTTTGCCCAAACAGAAGGCATTATAACATCAGGAGTATCTGAAATAGGCGGGTGCTTCACCTCTTCCAGCTCTGAAATAGCCATGACTTCACCCACAAAATACAGCTCTCCTTTTGACATTTGTGGTTTCCAAAAGGTCACTGCAATAGTTGAAGTTGCTGCCATTCACTTGTTAGGATTAAATCTCATGTCCAGAGAAGACTTTGCGAGGCAAGGAAGCTGCCCAGGGTGCCCAACCCCACAGCCGGGTCTGGCTGTCCATACAAGCTCCAGCCCTGATGTTTCCCACAGTCCCTCCGGCTGGCACAACCTCTTAGTAGACTTCTGGCACTGTTATGTTCCACCAGAACACTGAAATCAAGGGACTAGAAGGAAATTCAAGCCTAARGAGATGAAATTCCCAGAAACTGGCACACAACAGTGGAACTCACAGGAGGTCAAAAAATAGTCCTGTCTTCTGCCATTACCAGCACTTAATACAAGCCACGTTTTTTTAAACTGAATTTTCCTTCAATGCTAAAATAAATACTGCACACAGCACATTATCCCTCCACAATGCCACTCACCCACATGAACGTTATTAGGGGCAAATCTGTTACCCCAAGCAAGAGCTAACTGAATAAAGCAAAATTAATTGAAGTGCCACTTGAATAAACTGAGAAAGGAGTTTAACAGAGGCACTGATCTTTTTTCTGTTGTGAAGTGATGGGATGCTGCCCATGTTTGCATGTAAATAGCTACCTCCTTTGTGCAGATACTGGGGTCTTATTGGCCTCAAAGAAAATGCTGTTGATCAGAGCTGTGGAATATAAGTGAATTATAATAATATAAAAATACCCTGAAAAAAGGAAAGCTGTTTCCAAAAGTCCAAGTTTCAAAATAATGAGGTAAAAATTACGTCTGTAATTAAACATAGACAATGTGGTCTCAAAAAAWACCCTGAAAAAATTGATACTCCTTATAAAGATCATTTGAAAATTGATGAGAGAACTGAAGTATCAACCCATTGCCTGTAACAAACATAAATATAAGCACAGTGTATTTTTAATTGGAACAGCACATTCAGGATGGAAACAGAGTAGATCTTTACTGGAACAGGAAAGAAATTACAACTTCAATAAAACACAGGTGGGAAGATATGTATTAAGAGTCTTAATAGTGCATGTCTAACCATGATATCAACTAAATATTAAGATTGGTTTAAAGCCATACCTGTATTTAGTTCCAATATTTATTTCAACTTTATTTAATTGTTTCAAATTATCGGTACTAATCAATTTGTAAAAACAGATATTTGAAAATGTATGAAAAAGAGGAAAAGCTTCCATATAAATATTTTTTCAAGAYATCGCAGTCGGTTTGTGACTTGTTTTCCCATACTTGGCATTTCACATGGGTTTCTCCTATCTCTTTGTTTTCCTAATAGGTTTTTGCACTGAACCAACATAACCTAGATTTGAATAAGAGCACGTTTGGGCTGTTTTATTCTCCTGCCTGTTTTGCTGCCTTTTTTTATTGTTCTGGGGTGAGATATTGGATGTTTTATCTCAGAAATTTATCCTCAGCACAAGACAGCTTTTATTTCCCAGCTTCTCTGTCTCTTCCATGTAGGATCACAGTAATACATTCAGATTTGTTTGTAATTCTTAATGGCAGTTTAATTAAAAATTTCATGCAAGTAGCAATTGAGTATTTGCTCAGGATAATACAGCTACTTCTATAATCCTTCAGGACCCCATTATGGCCAAATTACCAGCTAGGTTTTACTGGGGGGAATTCCTTAATGCTTCTACAGAGGATGAAATATTAATTTTTCAGGGCTCTTCTGTTATGTCAGAAATTTTGGCATTGGAAGGAATGACATGCAAAACATTTTCTAACTCTACTTTTTGAAATGATTTTGGCATTAATTATAAAATCTTTCTGAGAGATGGGCTAAGAAGAGATGAAAATTTAGAAGGAGGCCAAATTCCAGGCACAATACTAGTCCTCTGCAGCAATGTGGGCTCTAGGGCTGAAGGGATGCASGGGTGTGAGAAGGCAGAAAGAAGGGAAATGGGGAGAGCAGAGGGTCCTGTGAGCTCACACTGTCAGTGAGACTGCTGAACCAAGTGGACATTATTCACTATTAGTAAGAATTAATTAAAAGTGAGGTGTTTTTTAGACCAAGTGTATCATGGGGGAGGTTTTTTGTGTATGTGTGTTGTACTATTCTGAGACCTTCTGTAGTTCAAAGGGCAATAGCTGCTTAAGGGCTTTATGACCACCCCCTCTTACAATGTCACCATAGAATTCCTTATATCTTTTTGAGACTTGTGACATTTGTGTTGTACTATAATTCTGCACCCACTTTCAGGTATTTCATTCACTTTGGTGAATTTTATTCACAGAACCTAGAAAGAAAAAGCCATGTGCTCCTAGCTATTTTAAATATAACKTGTGTAGACAGATAAAAAACATCTTTTCCATGTGAAGTTCCTTACACCTTACATGTAAGCTGCATACAAAAAAACCAGTTTCCACACACAGAAAACAGTTTGTGTTTTGAGTGGAAAACAACATCAGAGAGTTCCCTGAAGTCCTGACAGCCAGGAAATGGTAATCCTGTGATCTGCTGCCTCCTGATCTGCCTTTTGGAGGAGCACCKGCTGGAGAGAGAGGTCTTCATACCCACTGAAGCTCCAGGCTCTCTTGCAGCTGGGACAGGCTGAGCTCTTGATGTCATTAATCCTTCTTTCCATCTTGATCCTCTCTACCTTCTTAAAGTAAAAGTTTAAACGGTAATGGCCCTTGAAGGGATTCACCCTTACAGTGCAAATATATTCACATGCACTTAAGCTAATATGAAATCCAAAGTGAAAATACCAGCAGTTAAAAACTGTTATCTGAAAGGTGAAAAAAAAGTTTTACAGTGATGTTTGTTCTGTAGAAAGAATTCAAGAGGGGGGTTTTTTTCCTACCATCTTTTAAACAAACTTCTGGGTGCCTCTTAAAATTCTTTGAACTATAGCTATGAGTAGTATTGTTTAATACACCATACATTAAGGAAAAAAGACCTTATATGAAAACACAACTCCATTTAGATTATGCTTTCATGCATCAGAAAAATTATTTTAAAAGCTTCTTGAGCCTCTTCTGAGAACTGACTTGATTCCCACATCACTTTTCTCAGAAGCRCAATGTCTTAAGAGCAAGACACAGTCTAATTGGCATACTTAAAAATCTTAMTTGTGACTAGGAGACAGCAGTTTATTTTAAGAATATGGTTTCAATGAAAGAAATATTTTTCTTCAAGAACCATTACAATGGTTAGTTATCTCTTTGAAAACTCCATGAAGATTCTAACAGTTCAACTTTAGACTTGGGTTTTTGGAAAGTAAATTGTTCTGTTGTCCCAGAAGATATAAATTACTAATGTTTAACTCTGCAGGTATAAAAATCTTTCTTCTTTGTGTATTCTTGAATGTTTCTCAGACAAGTTTCAGGACAGAACTCGTGTTCTTGTTTTCCATCAATGGAACTTTCCTTGAGAATAGGACTGAAAACCTCAGTCTTCTGGCTGTCCTAATATCTCCATATGCAGTCAGAAACGCACATTTGTGTCTGTGACTGGAGCGACGCACAGGGTCTCCTGGTGCTGTTTTGGGCRTTTGTTTATCTGTGAAGTCAAATCTTCTTATTGCCACAGGAAGCCTCCATCTCAGATACCTTCAGTTATATAAGGATCAGGCTTCTTGTCTAGGAGAGCCAAGGAAAGCCATCTGTCTTGCCAGGAGGTGGGTGTCAGAGCACTTCCCAGTGGTAAGCCAACCCATGTCATGGGTAGGAATGGGAGCTTCAAAGTGTTTTAAAGAAGCCCKTCTGTTGAGTAATGACGTGCAGAAAAGAGAGAGGAGCCTGGGTGCAGCTGGATCCTGTCCTAGCCCCAGACTTTGTCTACAGTTATATAGTTTTATAACTTTGTCCTGCCGGTTTCAGTTTTTGATGTAAGATCCAGATTGGTCTCATCCAATTCCCCCAGACTACAGGTGTCCCATAACTGTATCTGTCCTGCTAAATAATGAGGGGCTGTCACGGTGAAAGATCTATTGGAAGTTGCACCATAATATTCACAAATAAAAATTAAAATCGGAGGTATATTACTCTTGAGTAAACACTTTTAATTTGCAAATCCCCTGAAACATTCCTTGTACATGCCTGTATGTGCATGTTCAGTCTACCATCAATAAGTTTCTTTGTTTGCTTTTATTATCTTTCACAGACCCCTTAGAAGTAGTCTAGAGACTTGCTCAAGGACCCATAGATGGATGGTTAAAAAAATCCTCCCTAGAGTAAGACAAAAATTCTGTGACCTCTGTTTCCTCAGTTTCTGTGATCCAGTTATGCTGGTTTTTGGTTTTGATATTAAGTAGTTTTCTACAGCGTAAATGAAGGGACGACTTACTTGTGTGGACTACAAGCACAACCAAGACAAATATACGTGTCAGGTTCTAAGATAAAATGGGCTAGGCTAACACATAAAAGAAGATTTTAAATATGTTGTCACAGAAGAAGGTGGGAAGGAAGACATTTTGTGAATTATGAACCTCTGAACAGATAACAGCCCATTGGAATTGCTGAGAATTTTGAGATGCAGAAGACAAAAAGTGACAAATATCATAGACAGAATTAAAGAACTATAGTAAGGTTTGTGAGATTAAATTAGATTTAGTATGTCAAATAAATATCATAAATCATAATGTTGGAAGGGACATTGAAGGTTTCCCACCCAGGCAGACTCATTTTTCCTTTTGCATGTTTTTCTAACTTTCCTAAAGACCTTGATTAGTCATTTCAATGATCTGCACTTATAAGAAAGATTTTCCACCTATCCAGTTTAATTCTTCTGGATACTATATATCTTTTTTAGCAGCAATTTTTTTTCTTTTGCTTGCCTTACCTAAAACTAAACACCCCTTCTCTAACAACAGCTGGTTTTTACACCCTCTGTGCTCCTCCAGTCCAAAAAAATATTTAATATTCCTACTCTGTCTCTTATAAAAATTGCATCTCCCAAATTCACAGATGCTTTCTAATGCTAATTCTAAGCAGAACTTCGCTTTCAGTAAAAGCAATATTTTTCTTAAAGACCTACGATCCCAAAGAAGGGGGAGGGAGGAATTTATGGGAGGAATTGGTGCTTTCGATTTCTGAAGAACAATTTTAAAGAAGAACATGAAAAAGATTTAAGCATTTTTCAAAATTCTAATAAGAAAAATCATGAAACTTATGAAACTTTGGAAGAYATTTAATAAAAAATAATCCTTTTCAGGATAACCTTCTTTTTCAGTTTGCATGTAACTTTCATAGGATGTAATAGGAGTCAAGCACAAACTGGGAGAAAAAAATAGATGCATCCGGTTAGAGGCTTTTAAAAGTCTTTTTCCTGGATCATAAACATCTTCCTAGAATTTTCACTTATTAAAATATGTTAAATATATTAGTTCTTGATTGAGGACTACATGAGATTTTTTGCAGGCAATTATTTCTCTTCCTTGTCACTAACACAGGAAACATTTGATGTACTAAACAAGAGGTGCATTCTGTCCCGTAGGTGTCCTGTTTAGTTGCCCTAAGAAAGCTTTACTTATTCAGTTGCTCTGGTAAACAGGTCSAGGATAACCTATAATAACCCAAAAAAATAATCAGGGGAAGAAAGAGAGGTGTCCCACAAAGATTTGCTAGAAGACACCTTCAGAACATATACGATGAAAATTAGCATACATATATACACGTAGCACTACAAGGGTTTGTGACATTTGTCCCCTGTGATTTTTTTCCTACCTTTCATAAGAATGGAAGAAAGAAAAGAATGGAAGATCAGCAGAAACAGAATAAGATATGTCAGGTATAAAGAGCATAACCCAGTGTGACTTACTAGGGAGAAGTGAGGAAGAAACTTTCAGGAAATGCTGGCAAGTTATTCTTCCATAGCATGAAAAAGAAGGAAGAGGAGCATTGCTTTGAGTGATTTTTCTGTCTTAAAGCTATATTAAATCCTTTCATTTTATAGGCTGTCAATGATACATTCAGTAATTGTCTCTTAAAGTAGTAAACCACAAGGCACAACGTCTGGGAGGACAGGATCCCAGGGACAGGCAGTTGGGTTTTGGATTCCAGCTTTCAAGAGAGGCTAGATAATTTTCTTTCATGCCTGAAACACCCCAAGACAGTATCTGACTTTTCAAACTGCAATGATTTGAAGAATTAGGAATCTAGTGGCTGCTGGCCCTTGGAATAAGGAAAATTTTGAAAATTTCACGTTGGAATATTTTCTGGTGATTGTTCTGAGTTTGCTTGGGTTGTTTTGTATTTTCAGAATAAAATGCAACTAAATTCATATTAGCAGAACATTTCAAAGACTCCAGTAAGGGCTCCAGCAGCCTGCTCTGGTGAAGACTCAGCTGGCTTTTGAGGCAAAGTCAGTGCCCTGAAGTGCACTACTGAGCATGGCCTTCTCAGCACCATATGGCTCCAGGGGCTGCTTCAGGATGAACCCTTGAGTTTAGCATGTCTGGAAGAAAGAAGGATGTCCTCACTACCTTCATGCTAAATCTCAGCTTGTGCTGCCAAACCTTGACAAGAATTGACAGGAGGACAATAACCGGAGCAGTCTGAGGAAGGACAACTATTTATTTGTAACAACTTTCTTCAGATTTGTTTTAGTTGTGCACTTAAAGGAAAATGAGACTTTAGAAAAACGCTGTGCAAATGGAAATTGTGCTTAAACATCTCCTCTGAACCTGAGATGTCCCAGTTTTTAATTTTTCTCTGCAGCTTTGATTATAAAGATCCTTTTCCTTAGATACCTTATTGCTATAAACTTAATAGAATCTTATTTTTTGATTAAAATTACAAGATTTAAAAACCAAAGATTTTTTTTTTCATTTACACAAGAATATTAATTTAGAAGGGATAATTTATTAATAAGTCAACTCCTCTGCAAGTTCAGGCAGAAATGGGTAGAAGTGTAAACCAGAAGGACGCACAAAGAATCTCTATTACATCTTCCAGGTACAGCACAAACTACAAGAACTGACCTAATTTTGCAGTAAATGCACAAGATCTGAGGTAGGGCAAGAACCACCTCCAGAGAGAAGGAGAGCATGAAAATGTAGCCAGAAACCAAGACCTCTGATGCAGTTGGGATTTTTTTTACTGAGACTCATGAGTGCCTTTCAAGAATCAGGCTGTTCTTTCCTAACAGGGGAAAAAATTCATTTTTGCCTGGGCAGGGAAATAATTTCCTTCTTGGTCTCAAATGTGTTGTCAGTCTAACTTGGGTGCAAAATTTGTCACCAAATTTTGGTCAAACACAATTGAAAATCAGCGCTCTGTGCCTTACACTGAGCTGGTTTTAGTAGTGAGCRGCTTCCAATGCCTTCTGGCAATGTTTAAAAGCTAAATAAAAGGTACTTTTGGAATCAGCATTCCGGAGAAGGCGAGGGGGAAGAGAAAGAGCTGGGAGGATGGAATGCCTTTCTGTCCTCTGGAAACAGCCAACAGGAGTAGCTTAATTTCGATAAAAGCAGGGCATTGACAGAGGGATCTGTGACAACTCTAGTCCTTTGTAATGGAGAAACACCAACCACATTTTCTTGATTTGTTGGCTTTTTAAAAAACAGGCTCTCCCTGAAAAAAAMCATGCTTTTCTTTTATTTGTGTATATGTTTCCATTTATATTTCTAATAATCTTTCTAATTTATCAAAAATCATTAGTTATAAGATCATTAAAAGAAGAAAAAAAGAGATTTATTTCAGGTCCTGAATATTAATGTGAAAAAAAAAAGAAAATAGTAATTATACTTTTCAAGTGCTTGAGCAGCGTTAGTAGCACTTCGGTAACAAAGCAGTTAAGTCACTGCTTTATTATGATAGTTGTAACGTCATATTTTAATTTTCATTCAGCTATCTCACTTGTTTGTCATTTTTTCCTTACTGCCTGATCCTTCAAACCCCCATAAATTCTTTAAAGCACCTACTGCATAAATATTTCTGAAAAAAAATACATTCTAGCTGTTTCTTTAACTGTCCAATATAATCTGCAAGTGCTTGTATCTGCTCCTCAAAACATGTGCATTAAAAATATTTGGGAAGTTCTGTGACTTGTCCTGAAGAATCAGCCCTGTTTTGCCCCGAATTTTTGGAACTTGTGGCTCCTCATCAGACGTGAGATTATGGGTGCTGATAAGGCCCCTGGCACCAAGATAAATGCTGGGTGTGGCATGCAAAGGGATAGATGTACTTCTCATTGCAGGAGATTACCTCTTCTCTCCGGACCCCACTTGCTGTCCACTACCCCATCTGTTGTTTCAAACTCTGAAATGTAGACCTCTGGGAGGAATTTAATAGAAAGCTGGCCAGTAAGTAAACTTTATTTCAACGGAAAATTAAGGAAAAATTTGTTAGTTTGGAAGCATGTTTTCATCKAAAAAATGCAATTTTTTTACAGCAGCAACATACAGATATTTTGATTTTGGTTTTCAATTTTAAAAGGAAATAGAAAACATTTATTACTTGGAAAATATGTTTTACATTCTTTTTAAACAAGAGTAAAACTTCTGAGAATTTTCTTGAACTTTGAAATAAGCAGAAGTTTCTAGCTTTGAAAGGTCTATAAACAAGAACACTAAAGCTCRGGTACTACTTCAAAAGACAATTCTGGTGTGGGAGAGTGAGAGAGGAGCTGACTGACTTAGGTTAGTCCATTGCTCCAGATAGTATGTGACAGAAATCATGCCTAGTGGTGGTAGAATTTCATCAGATTTAAGAGGCAGAAGCATGTTTTCACGTCTGGGGATGTCATGGTATTCAACGGCTTATGTGGAAAATAAATCCAATAAGCTCCTGGATGCAGCATCCTGAAAATATATTCAAATAAATTATGAATTTAAATGTATTTGAATAAGCCATTTTGTTGAATAGGCAGAAGTGTGAGTTTTTTATGGTGAGGTATAAGAACCAATGTAATAAACATTAATTATTAGTAGGAAAAAGTCTGAAAGTAAGAATTTCTAAAGCACTTGGCATTGACCCAGGTCAACAGGCATTGAAGTTATTGGAATTTTTTTTCACTATGTTCACTATTTAGGCCAGCACTGAGTGCTTTTAAACATCTCCTGTAGTTTTATCTACTAGAGGCAAAATTTATGCATCATCAGTACAAACACACAGTACATTTTCAGTGAAAACCTTAATTTGAAGAAAGAGTAATTCAGATTTTCCCATTTTACCCTTTTGGTAAAGGCTGGAAAATTACAATAATTTAAACAATTAGCAAGCTGAACTTGCTCAAAATTAAATAAAAACAGCACTGTCTTCTGGTTATGAAAATGTTCTCTTAAGCTGTTTTTGCTTATTTCTTCACCATTTCACACAATCTTATCAAGTCTTACCAAGTCAGAATGTTTAACAGAAATATTGAAATGTACTGATTGCTATACTATTTTACTATCTTATAGCTCTTCCATGTCATAAAATTTCTAGTATTTAATATGAAAAAGATAGTCCCTGACTAAAGCATTTTTAGGATGGACATTATAATTAAAGCAGAGCACAGAGTAGAACAAAACAAAATTTTAAATTTGCCTCAGTGTCCTTGATTGAAAAAAACCAAAACATAAAAACCCAAGAAAAGTAATATTTATAATTTATTAGAGCCAAGAGTTGTGAAAAATACCTACAAGATTTAAGTTACCTATTCGTAGCTTTTTCTTTACATACATATTACTACAGATTGCAAAAGCTTTGTAAGTGAATGTGATAGGCCATGTAGATCGAGCCGTGTAGACTACATAATGTAAGTAAAAAGGGAAAAAAAAGATGTAATTAGAAGTCAGTGTCTTTTTTTGAATATTTCTAGGTACCAGAACTGGATGTGTAGACTGGACATTAGGAAAAATTTCTTCACCAGGGGGGTGACCAAGCACTGGCACAGACTTCCTAGAGAGGTGCTTGATAGCTCAAGCCTGTCAGTGTTTAAGAGGCATTTGGACAGTGTCCTTAAGAAAAAGATCTAAAGTGGTAAGTCCTTGGCCAGACCGGTAGACAAAATGATTTTTGTAGGTCCCTTTCAATTGAAATAATCTATTTTAGTCTGGTCTGGTCTAGCCTATTCTACCAGAAGAACTGTTTCAATTCCGATGCATTGATCAAACTTCTCAACTGACCAGGTGTGTATGTACTGAAGGTGTTGTATCTAACAYGTAGGAAATTCTATTTTAATGTTAAAAGCTGTTTAACACAGTTTATCTAAGGGCTTYGCCACTTCAACTTTGCTAATGAATTAATTAGTACCTGAGGTTTTAAAATTTCCCTTATGACAATTTCAGCCAAGCTCTGAAAATAAATTCTATGGAGTAAAACAGAAAATATACAGAGAAAGTTAGCCAGGAGAACAAACAGAAAAAGAAAAATTTCTAAAGGTCTATGAGATGGCCATTTCACGTACAATGTCCACTCCAATGGGTTATTGTACCTACTCACCTGGACAGCTCCCTGTATTTTTATTTTAGGGACAAATAAACAGGTTGCAAGGAGTTATTTAAGGAAAAAAGGAGTGACACAATGAACAAAAAGAAAATTGGAAACAGCTTGAGTATACAATAATGGTCAGTAATAGCATTTCAAGTTTTCACAACACTACATGCAAAAAAAAAAAAAAAAAAAAAGATATCACAGGGCCAGCAAGTTTCATTGATTGTGGTATGAATGGGATGAAATTTTCATATCTGTCCACCTGTTACTGAGATGATCTGGCCTCATTTGGCTTCAGGACTTGGTCTTCCAGGATGCTGCCTCTAGCGTGGTGCTGTGACCCCCCAAGTCCCTGGGAGGGAGGATCACTTGCTGTAGGAAAGGGGTGTTCTTGCTCTGAAAAGGAGGTGCAGGTCCCATGATCCCCTTGTCCCTGATCTCAGCAGGGAAAAAGGGAGGTGTAAAGGAACAAAATGAGGCCGACCTGCTGTTGGAAAGGTACAGAGGGTTAATGGTGCTGGCTGAGCCAGAATGATGCTGCTTGATGTTCAGATGCTGACATTTTCTCTTTTCTGGGATTCAGACTCTGCTGCACCTGATCATCTGTAATGGGATGAATTGGCTCCTGCAGGAATGAAATTGCTCCTGATTTCTGGTGATGTGAATGCTACTAACACAATATTTAAAGGCACTACTCATCAGATAAGGTAATTTTAGAGATGTCTCCTGCAGATACCCAGAAACTCAATGCAGCATTAATCTTTCCTCACTTCTTAGTGCTTCCCACAGGGGTTTCAAAATTTTTTCATAAAGTGATTAAAAAAATTCCCCTAGGAAGTCTGTCAGGAAGAGAGTGATTTTGTTTGTTTGGTTGGTTGGTTTGGTTTGGTTTGGGTTTTTTTGCTTATTTTAGAGTGGAAAACACATCAAAATCTTTCCAATCACTCAAAAGCAGTGCATGGATCTCCGTGATGACAATTRAAATAAAATGTTTATTCTCAGTTCCTAGACAAAATGACTTTTCCAGATAGCTGATTCTTTCTTTGCCACACCAGGCAAAACCCACATTTCTTTGATTACCATACCCAGGCAGTGTGTCAGGCCATTCCTTCAGTAGCTTTTCCAAAAATCAGTAATGTCAGGGGATATAAATTGTGACAGCCATGGGTTGTCTGGATGGACACAAAACCAGATCCATATTACACCATGGAGCCCTGTAYGAAATAACTGAGGTAGCCTTGAGGGAAAATTGCAGTGTCCTTAAATGCTCTTCAAAACACAACTCTTGTGATCAGGATAAATAGACATATAAAAGCCTTTCAGCCACTCTTCCTTGAATCACTCCTTTATGGGGCAGTATTTCTTTACTTAATGCCTAGAAATTCTATAATATGCTGATGGATAGGAAATTTAAACAAATTATGTTTAATTTAAATAGACTAAATTTGTAACTGTAAACATGACATAAAATATCTTTATTTTAATGTCTTTATTAATGTCTCTCTATGAGTTTCTGCCAGTGAAATACTATCCAAACAGAAAAACTCCTTTCTCATTCTGGGTCTTTGCTACATTTTCCTCTTTAGATGCATAGAAAAATCTTGAAATGCAACTGGATTTGGTTAAACTGATGTTATTTGCTACTCGTTCTTGTTTTCTGGTTCTCATCTGACCTTGGYCTAGATCCATGAGTCCTGGTGTCTCAGGGAACCAGAGAAATGGTTGAAAAAAGAAGAAGGTGGGATCAGAGGAAGACAAGGCCAAGTGGGAAATGTCCAGCTCTGCTGTTGTTTTAGCCATGCTCCAATGGGGAAGACACAGAAATCAGAAGGAGCTCTGTCAGGATCTTCTGAGGTAGAATCAGCAGCTTTGGTTCTAATTCTCCAACAAGCTGTAAGGAGCTGGTTTGGACTTGGCTCTATTTAAAAAAAAAAAAAAAAGGTTGTGTTCCCTCTCTATCTCTGTCACATCCCCGAAAATTGCAACTGCCAGCTGTTGGGTTTTGATCACTTCTAATTACACAACTCACATCTAGGTAAAATACTCAGTTCTTTCTCTTCTTGAACAGGTTTTTGTCCCCGCCCTAAGCCCCTTCCCTTGACAGAGACATTAGCTATTGAAAAGTTTCCTTGAAAAGTTTCATATTATTATGCAGTGTTTAGCATAATAGCAATAGATTTTCCTGCTGTGTATTGCAGTACTGGAAAACATTTAAATATTATCCACAAAGCTGAACCTTTTTATAATCACCCCTTCTGTTCTTCTTAGTAACTCAAAATAATTCCTGAATTGAGCCAGCTAATATCCTCCTGCTTATGTGTTTCCGAAAGCACTTCAGTTGTATGCACACCAAGGTTTCTTCCACGCTTTCCTCCTCCATCCCTGTCATTCAGTGTTCCAGTCCAATGGTTTTTCCATTTCTGTTTCCACTGAGCTCATTTTAAAGTTCCAAATCACTTCTTACATTTATATTCTGTATTCATTTCTTTTATTTCAATTTCTTTCCTTTTTTTATGTCATTATTCATATTAACATTGCCACTATCTTTCAGTTTGCAAACTACATCCAAGTTTATTTTTACTCAATGGATCTGGAAGGTGTAAGAGGCGTACTTTGATTTCTGTAACCAATTTGCTACCTTTTTTTTTCTTCAAAATAGAGTATTTTCTCTCCTTTTTACTGATTAAAAAAAGCAAGAATTTCCAAACATAAAGTTGCTWAGAAAAGCAAGTCTGTTGACTTATTCTTCTATATTAAAGTTTTAAACTAAACAAAGTCCATAGGTGAAAAATGAGATATATATACAGACCATATTTTCTTAAATGTCAGTTTCCTAACYCAGATTGAAATCAAAATCATTTTTTGAATGAATTCTTTTGCTATTTATGCTGTATCCTGAATGAATATAGATCTGTAACTCTAATAAATTAGTATTCAGGTTTCATTTCCAGACCAGTTGGAAAGGACAATTATAATTTTCCTAGGAGAASAAGGGAAAATGGCTACTATATTACAGTGGATTTCCAAAGTCTGCTTTTCCATGAGATATCCTGAAGGCACAACAAATGTTTGAAACACTAAGGAGCCATGGCACTAAGTGCTCTAAGAGTCAGTTTTAGCAATTAAGASCTTAGCTCATAAAAAAAAGTTAGGCAAATGCAGAAGGCTGAGTTCAGCACAGAAGATGGAGTGCTGGGAGAACATTTCAAAACGAGAGGACCTCAATGGAGGAGAACAGATAGGAGCATGATAGATTGCCCACCAGTGATAATAAATCATATGTACCTGTTGTATCTGAGAGAAAAAGGCTAATGGTTGCACTYGTTTCAAAACCCAAAGGCCAAAGAAAATCTTGGCTCAGATTCTACTTTATTACTAATTTCTATGCCCAAGTTTAGAAACTAAGTAGTATTTTTTTTTTCTTCTAGGTCAAGAAAATAGCTCTATGCTAAAAGTACTGAGATAACTTGCTGCTTCCAGAAATTCTTGAATTCTGAAGATAGAGCCTTCTGGAAGAAATGCAGCACTGCAAATTAGAAAAAAGTACTGCATTGTGTTGATAATGCAAGATCATAGGTCTTGAAGTCTTACTTGTTTGTGTACAAGGATTTCCCTTCTAAAAAAAAGTAAAATGATCAGGTTTAAATATATGTACCATGGGAGTTTCAGGAGTTATCTGCTATGAATATATTATCCACTGTATTTAACTTGTTTGTATGTGAAYGGACCATGAAGCATACAAAGATGTTTGCTATTCAGAACTGTTCACAAAATAATGACTAAATTGCTGAATGTAAATCTTATATCTGTGAACATTTCACTGCAGCTTGTCTGTTTGTAATACGTGGTTGGTCACTTGAAACACAAGTCCTTGTTCAGCTTCCTCGGATGACAGAAATACTTCTGTTGCAGTACAAGTAATAAAGAACCAAAGTTCTGCCTCAGAGGGTACTCAGCATGTTTAAAATCAGTAGTTGTTTATTGTTCATAGCATTAAGTCCATTAATTCCATGTCCCTCAAAAGATAATGATGATGATGATGATGATGATGAGGATGACAATGACGATGACAATGACGATGATAATGATGACAATAATAATATGCTTCTTGAGTTTTGCCAAAAATACATATAGTCTCAGCACAAAGTGGTGGTAAATGTTAATTCTGATCCTCAGGCCTCTGCTGCTGAGGGGCAGTGTTATTTGTTACTTCTAAGCTAAAGCTAAAGAAAGGTAGGGTGGATTAATTTCTTCACAGGACCAAAGGTTTGAGCCCATTTTGTCCTTCTTCTGGCACCCTTCTCATTACCAATCCTGTGGGCTCTCCACTCCACATGGCTGGCAGAGGGAGGGTACCATGCCACACCAATGCTTTCATGCTCACTGCATGTCCCTGCTTAACCCTGCAGTCCACAGGATGGCAGCTGGGGGAGATCCATACTCTGTATTACACTGCTCYTGAAACTGAGATTGGTACTGGGAAGGGGTGCTCTTCCTGCTTGCAAAGGTTGAGGACCTTTAGCTGGTGAAAGAGCTCGGTAGAGTTATACATCACTGAAGGTGTTCAYCAGACTAGGCATAACACATGGAGAATATGTTTTTATAGTCATAAAATCAATCCTTAAAAATATGCAGTTCTACTGCAAATGTTTATGTAAAGTGTTCAGTGCTCATTCTGTGTACTGTTTATGTTCCTCTGTTACTTATGTCACTCACAGTAATTTCCCCTGAGATAGAAATTCATTTTTTTTTCCCAGGATAAAGCTATAGAAAATAGAAAAATGCAGAATGGAGGTTTGGGTTTGAGGTTTTTTCTGTTTGTTTTGTTTTGTTTTGTTTTGTTTTGTTTTGTTTTGTTTGGGTTTTTTTTGGAGGGCGGAGGAGTGGGGAGGAAGTCTGATCTAAAGTAATGGGTTTTGCTTTATAGTTGAGAATCACCTCATATTCACAGCTCCTGGAGAAGAAGGTTGCTGTCTTACATGAGGCCAGCAGCTGCTGGTTCAGCAGGCAGGGGTCCACTGAGGTACCTGCAGGAATGCTGCAGAATTGGAGACCTTTGCTGTCCCGTGGTGGGGGATGCAGAARCAGTACCATTGTGTTGTGTGTTTGGATGCATGATACATATGGCTGGGGATACTCATGATACCTGGGAAGGAAGGGTCATCCTTTGGACCAGGGCAGTCCCTTCTCTGTCATTTCCTGAAATAAGAGACAAAATTGAGGAAGCCTGTTCCCTGTGTGTAAAGTTCTATTTTATTAAATTGCYGTGTTTCTGTAATTTTTCTGCCATGTCATGTTGATAATAACTAAATAATGCCATACACATTTTCTATAAAAATTCATCAATCACTCCCAAGGAGGGAGGATGGTCAGCAGTTCCCTGAACTCTTTCGAGTGGCTGGTCTGTGAGGTTGCAATACCCTGTTCCATGCTGCATTACATTTTAGAGCATCAGGCAGATTGAAGTTTATAATGGTCAACTATATCCTGGTACAGTTTTTTCAAGCTGTTATATACTAACATACACTTTTCGGACCAAAGTTCAGCTGAAATGGAGAAGCAGTCCCACAGATCAGTTCTGTTATGCAGGCTAGAGTCCTGCCTAAACAGATGATTTGGTAAACAAAGTGTTTTTTTTCTATTGGTGCCTATTCAGGTGTTAGTGAAGGCATTTGAGCAACTCCTCAGCATTTTCTACTGACACAGCCGATGCACCACAGAACGCATTTTTATGCCAGGATATCTATATTAAAATATGATTCTAGAAAAAAAGTGGATATACAAATGAGCAAGCTCACCCAGCACAGATTTCTCATCTCCACTTTTTTCCCTTCTTTTCTGTTTTTTTTTCCACATAGGAAGTCATCAGAGTTATATTTTTCTTGATTAACACATTTCTTCATCAACTATAATTGCAACCATTAAATTAGATTGCCTCCTGTTAATCTTCCACTGCTTCAATCCTATTATGCAGAAAAATAATGTAAACTGTCAGAGTGAGAGGATGCAAGTGCCAATCTTGAAACTGGAGAAAAATATTTTTTAATAAAAAGTCTTTCCATCACAGTGAATCTTAAAGCAATACAGAGATTGMATTTTCTTAAACCACAAGAAATATGCATAAAAAATGGAAATCTTTTCATTAACAGGGAGAAATAAACATCATATCAAAGCTGACGGCATTCTTGCATGCATCATTTGTATAGCTCATCAGATAGCTTAGAATTAAAGCTACCCTCAGGCAAGGAGTCGAAGAAGCAAATAGTCTTAATTTATATATCAATATAAAGTTTATAAGGCTAGATAAAAAAGTAGGTACTGAAACATTAAGTCCCAACAGTCTAGCCAGTCTGATTAATATCTCTTTGAACAGAACTTGCATTAAGACAGAGACAGCTGGGTTTAAAACACAAAGCCTGGCACAGCTACCGGGCTTGGCACATAATGGAAGTGGAATACTTTCTTTAGAGCTAACTTATGTTAAAATACCATATTAATCTTGCAGGGAGCTTTAAGAATCTCATGATCTGAGAGGACTTACTTGCTTTTGCAGTACTGAAGCATTCTATGTTTGAAGACTTTATCAAAGATTGATTAGAGCTGCAGYATGTTCAGAAAAATACTGCATTTTAAAATGTTAAAATAAATTATAAACTGTCCCTAGTTTTCTAGAGTATAGATAAAACCTATGACCCCTGAAGTGAATAATGGATCTTCAGTGCCATAGTAGTCCATGGTCAATTAATTATTTTTTGATATTTGAGATAGCAAGGGAAAAACTGCTTATTACCAGAATAAGTGGAATTACATTAGTTTTGAAGTGAAGAGTTAAGATATTAATATTTATAGTAATCTACTGTTTGTTTATTATCTAATTTCTAAGGTGGCTTAGGAACATTGTCATTGGTAGATCTCAAGAACTGGTCSTTCATTCAGACAGAAAACATGTGACTGGAATGCCAAAAGAAAGAGAAAAAATAAATAAAAATTAGACAGAGTACTTCTATAAATCCCCAGCTCATACATTTTCATTTCAAGGTTTCTCCATCAGTTTTTTATAGGACGATTTTTTTTTCCCCTGTAGGTTATCATGAARGTATTCTCAGAATTCATTCAGCCTCCCATTTGTAACTATTATTATTACAATAAGTACTTTCCCTGCAACAGCAAAAKTTCTCATAGGTTTTTTTTCGGGGTTATTCAGGCTATTGCAACCTTTGCAGTCCTCCTTTCCCTGGTGCAGCAACCTGGCCATTCTCCAGCTGTGGCCTGCAGGGATTAGTTGATGTCCTCTACCAGGACAATCATTTCCATTTCCAAAGGGGTTGAAGGATGCTTAAATGTGCAGTATGTTTTTACGACCTTACTTTTCTGCATATCTAACTGCAGTATTCACCCTCAGCACATTCTGCTGCTGAGAGCAGTGAGACATTAACTCAGTGCTCCTGAGTTTAGGGGAAGTGTACTCAGGAGTGGTGATGTTTCAAAGGAGGAGACCCCTGAGTCGTGGATAGGGACRCTGGGGATGCCGGGTCTGCAGCTCTGCTGTTGCAGGCTAACCTTGGCCRGCCAAGGATTTGGGTAGCAATTTGAGGGAGGCTCAGGCACATGCCTGTGGTCTGTGGTGTGGAGCTATGGTCACAGACATCTCTGGCTGGTTGTGCACAAAATTTACGTGATGTAAAGTATAACTGACAGTGTTTGGAAAAGATAGTCATGGTGTTGCTGGTGGGAGCAGAAATGACTTTAACAGCTGAGGATGACAAGTAATGGAGAGTTCACTGTTGCAGAATGTTTTATATCAGCATGGTGGCATGCCTTAAAAGGTAAGGGAACAGAAAACAGGAAAATAGGAAGGGAAACAAGGAAGCATTGGATGACAAGAAAAAGAGGAAAGAAAAGAGACACAGAAATGTAAGGCAGACATGAAAGTGGTCATGAGGAAGGAAGGGTGGAAAGAAATTGGAGAAGATTCACAATGATGCTAAAGGAAACTAAAGTTAGAATAAGCAAAGTGATTCAGAGAACAAGAAAGTGTGAAAAATTCAGAGTAAGTTTGAGCAGGCCCTGAAAAGAGACGTAAGGAAACTAACTGGCTGTGCTCCTGCAGGGGTGGGTGATAAGGGGAGCCATTTTCCATGGTCAGCATGCAGCAACCCCATAGATCAGACAGAACAGAAGAATCCTTKTGTTCTTCCAGACACATCTTTGGACCTCAATCCTTCCAACCTAAGCTGACATAATAAAAAGCAAAGGTACTACCTGAAGTACATGAATAGTCAGTCCGAGCAGAGCTCCTTCCCAGTTTGTAAATGTGATCTGTCACAAGAAGAAAAGGCCTGCTGGCACCAGTGGAGTGAGACATCACTGAGGTCTGAGGAGATCACCCACTCCCTCYGGTGCTGCCCTCAGAACACCTGCCTTTTTTACTCAATTTTCAGTTATGTTGTCACTCCGCCAGTGGCGACATCCATATGACAYGTGGGTTTTTAACTGATGAAAAAAGGCTTGTCAAAAGTGGATAAGGCATTTTTGTTCAAGAATTCCCATTCTGTGTCCTTGTCACTCAGTCTGTCATATCTAGTTCTAAACTACCTACTTCAGGATCCAAGCAAAAGGTGTATTCTTAATTCTATGAAATATTTTCTGAAGTAGTTTATGTGTACGTTAGAGTGTGGAGTGTGGAGCCTAATTAAGTTACAATTGCATCATTATTTTAATGGTAAAAGTTATTATATATTTTCAATCTAATCACAGAGAAGTTTAATGACAATTGAAAGGTTATTAGTGTATCATAGAGTGAAACATTCTAGGAAATCACCATTTTGTCCCATTCGCCTATCATTGACTAAAAATACAATGATGGAATTCCTTGTATGATAGTCTCAAAAACGTTTTGCTAAAAGGAGTTATTTGTTCAGATTTGGATGAGTGAGATGATGAGAGAGCTTTCTTCTTCTCATCCCCAGACATTTACATTCAATCTTCTCTCTACAAATCATGAAAATTCTGGTGGACAGGCAGCCCTTCAGCATGTCCTCAGGTGCTTTTTGAGATAAGATGGAGRTGAAAACTAGAAGAGCATCTGCATACTGGATTTTAAGGGTGAAAACAGTGACACAGTGATTTATAGTATATCCAAGAAACACATGGAGTAGTTTTCCTTTGTTTCTTTAAAAGAAATGGAGCTTTGCACTTGAGTCAGTTTCAGACTGTTAATTGGGAGTTGTCAGAAGGAGATGCCAGTGCAGTGACACTGCCACAAGATTAAACAGCTGAGCAGAACAAAAATTTTCCAAAATATGGATAAATGCATACAATTTACCTATGATGTTTTGCATTAGCTTTAAATGTTTTGAACAGCATCTTCATGGCCACAGCATTCATGAGAGAACTGCTATCTACTGGAGAAATATTTTGGGTAACCTGARGATGGCAACTCAGTTATTTCTGCACTTGTTACGTCTTTAATAACTACCTCGCTCTGTTTAAGCCCAGCCTGTTTTGGAGGGAGGACTAAGACCTGGCTCCCAATGGCCTTACTGGTTGCTGGGAAAGAGGCAGCTGGTCCTGAAGCTATTCAGGTCTACAGGGTAAACTCTAAAATGGGGAGTCCCTTTGAACGTTGCTTTACACTGGTAAATCACTGTGAATGTGTGGAAGAGAATCATTTTGTCAATAAAATAAGAGAAAGGTCCCAGCTGAGGCCATGCTTGGGCATATTTGCTGCTGATGGAAGTTGAAAAGCAGAGTGCAATGTGTCACCAATGCCTGCCAGTGGACTTTGCCAAAGCCCTGCGAGGAATGAGCCTGCACACCCGAGCAGCACATTCTGCTCCCTACTTGCTAAAGAGGTGCCAACAGGTTTCAAAATAATGACACAGGTGTTGAGTGGACTGCAGCATGTTTTTCTTTTCCATCATCACCCACAAGGAGGGGACTAATGATGCTGTTGCTTCTGTTGGCAATACTAGACTTTGCGCTGATCTTGGGACACATGCAGAACTGGCTTCCGTGGAACTTCACCCCACTCTCTGCTCTTGAAGAAAAGCTGCAAGGTGCTTCTTGAACCTCGGCACCTTCTATGCTATCATTAGGCATGRAAATAGAGGAAATAAACCACACAGTACAAAATATTTTTGTGGCGTAAATGCATGTTTGAAAAAACCCAAAACCTAACATGCTGTATCCTTTCTATTCTTGTTGAAGTTTTAGCCATGGAAAGAGAAAGACTGAAAAGAAGCACTGACAAATTACTCTTTTCAAAACTGGAAAGAAATTTTTTTAARTGCTCAGAAAATTTGTACATGTAGCTATTTTAAAACTACCAACAGAGTGATGACATCTTGGAATGAATGCCCAGAGAGTTAGAAAGCATAGGGTAAATTAGTTTCAGATGGATGACAGACATATTTTTTAGAAAAGCTTAAGTGAGTTAGAAACCTAAATCTTCCTTTCAGACATGACTAAAGGCACTTAGAGAGACAGTTTCTTTCAAAGTGTGACTTGATCGCCTGAATCACAGACACCCTTTGAAAACTGTTAAAATGTAAGACAGTTTTCTTTGTAAAGTAGAAATGTGAGAAATTTTAGATGGCCCTACATGAGGAGGTTTTTAAGGAGCTTTGCTGAGTATTGTTGAGATGAGACTTCAAGAAAATAGAGCTCTTGGAAACCTCAAGACTTCACTAAAGAGTCTCAGTCTGCTTACTGACATTTCTGTTGTTCATTTCCCCACGTGAGCAGCAGTAGAGACGACAGGAGCAGATGAAAATATGAGAGTCATTAACCAAAGCAGATTATGTTTAAGCTTCACTAGTAAGCAATAAGGAAAGAGATCAATTTGCCCAGAAATGCAAGCAAAATATAGGCATTTATAGCAACTTATCCTATAATGTTCTCAAAAATATATATAAATGGATGTGTACCACTCTTCCTAAAACATGTGGGGGCATCTTGCACCAGCCAGGAGCATTTCCAGGGAGATTCTTCTGGTCAGAAGTGCTATGTGCCCTCTGGTTTCTCGCCTGTCCCTGGGCTCTGTGTGCTCTGATCTCTGCCATGGAGAACAAGCTGGTTTTAGTTTAGTTAATTTAGTTACTAAAGAATGAGTTATTCTCCAGGCTCCAGAGGTATCAATATATTTTCACATTTTACAGTCTAAGAACATTTGTTCACAAATTGCAAATTCTGTTACCCCTCAGTTTGACAATACCTTACATGCCAAATCTATAGATTTTATGGCAACCTTGTGATACAAATTTGGGATAAGGATTGCTCTGATCCCGTGTCCTGGGGTGACTGTATGATACTGTATTCCCTATCGTCCACCCTATGCCAGGCATGAATCCTGTGCTTTCCTCTGTCTTTAAGCTGTTTCTCAGGAGAAGGGGGAGAGAAGCCAGGCAAATTTTTCAGAGYGGTTTTGTGCTCAAGGACACACACTCCCCTGCATTCCTGCGGAGGATGCMCTTTCCTGCTTTTAGCCAGCTCTCAGCTCCTTTTCTCGGGAGAGAGATGGAGAATTATAACTCTTTGCTTTTTAGCTAGCTTCTTCTTCGTAGCTAGAGCAAGGAGTTTCCTGGGACTTTAACTACTTCTTCTTCTCCTCTGGACTGTTCAGCAACACCAGAACATCACCAGGAGGCCTTACACCCTGGCCCGGGGGGGTCCAAGCTGCACCCCGGCTCCAGAGAGAGAGCAGAACCATCACCTACAAAGAACTCTGAAATCTACCCAGGTTCTCCCCACAGCGAGAGGTTTTATTATTTGACATTATTCTCTTTCCCGTGCCTGTGTGCGCTTTTKCTTGCTAAATAAATATTTTTTTTCACTTTCCCCCGAGGAATTTCTTTCCAAACCTGGTGGGGGAGGGGCTGCTGAAACCTGCCTTCTAACAGAGGGACATTCATTTTGGACATTTCCTCCGAATTTGTCTCAAACCAAGACATCCCAGTGTCACAGGCACACAGTCTGAACAACGTTAGTTATCAGCAGTGTACAAATCTTGATGTCCTTCACAAAAGCCAAATAAAATGAGCCTTTCTTTATGAACATATATTCTCTATATACAGCAGAACTTTTGTTTTGCATGTARTTACAGTTAACACACCATGGTAATGCCTCTGTTGAAACATGAGTCTTAGGCATTAATTTGAGAAATTTTGTGTAAGGATTAGAACAATGCAACACAAGGACCAATCATATTTCCAATGTTATGCAGTTGGTAATTCCAGTAAATTATATCTCGTATGCTTGATTCAACACTCCAGGTGGGGTTTTCTGCAGCATTTTTTTGAACACCTATATGCTTTCTGTGAGCATCAGGGTCCTGATCTAGTTGCAATCAAGACATGAAAAGATATGACATTACTATATATTTAAGGAGCATGCTATCAGAATCTTTACAAGTAGTTTCTAAACTTGGGTCTTTGGTCAATATTGACAACTTTTTTCTCAGCATTTTGRTAGGACTCCTGCAGGTTATTTTCAGGAAGCCATGTTCTGCCAGGAAAATTATAAGACTATTTTACATAAACAAACATGAATAATCTGGTTACACCAAACAAAGAATATAGCAAAATAAGCTTCATTGATTTTAAGGCAGACATTTTCAATAAAACCAGCCACCCACAGACATATTTAATCACCTTAGTAAAGAGGATTTGATTTTCTATGGCAACCGAACATCTGTCACATGCAGTAATTTCCCAGATACTTTGAATTTTTTGTTCCAAAACGGATGTCCGCAGCAACCTTTGAGTGAATATTTGATGTTCCATCTGGTCCAGGTGTATGCTCCTGCTACTGGGTTTGTACTAGATTTCTACCATCCAGATTTTTTAAAGAAAAATTTGTAAGCAATGTTGTTTGCTCTTGAGTGCTCAAACCCCATCAGCCTCACTGACCTTAGGATACATTTAGGCTAGAGCAAATGTGCTCTCCTGGATATGTCTGCTTTCTCAGTCAGAATGTATGCTAATAAAAGTAATATTTTACATCTTTTTTAGAAAGATACGTCTGATTTTTTTTCTCCTCTGAGCCTGTGAAATGCAGAATACCCTGGCTTTCTGTAACATTTTGCATAAAGACATGAAATGAGTCTCCTTAGTGGACTATGTGGTTTGAATTAGATGATCCTCTCATTCATACACAGCCTGGCTATAACTACTTGCTCCTGAAATAGGTTTCCTTAAAGCAGAGTAGCTCCAAATTAATGCGATCTGCAGGTCTGCTCTCTGTCATTCACCCCGAGGGACACTTCCACAGCTCAGTTATTCCTGTGGCTGGGAGCAGTGATGTCTGAGAGCCCCAGGGAAGCTGCTGGAGCTACATCTTCACCTGTGGACAAAGCTGGGTTAGCACTAATCATGCCTCCTTACCACGTCTAAAATGTACATGCCATCTCTTTGTTTAAATGAATGTATAAATGTCTTTATCAGATTCTGCCAGAGAGGAATGATCAGTCCTGGAAATTTTAGATTAATAAATCAAATTTGATTTGATGAGCTAAGTTGAATTTTGATGATGAATACTTTGATAACACGAAATAACAATGGAAAAAGAGCAGAAGGAGCTTTTGAACAGTAAAACCGTAGCAAATTCAGATGTGATATAGAAATGAAAGCTGTTGCATGGCTTTCCTAACTGGCAGGGATTATTACAGGCTTTAATAATTTTACTTTTCTGAAATGTCTATTTTCATGTGCAGTTGATTAGATGAGGGGAAAAACTACATTTATCTAATTTTCAAGTCAGGTATTTGATTTTAGAAAGCTAGAAGGTATAAAAAAGTTAAAAATTATGTTGTCTAACCTTGATGTTACAAGGTGATGACCAACAATTTCATTTGGTGGCCCCTGGCATCAAAACCTTCTTGAATTGTTAAAGGAACTCAGATGCAGAACAGACTGAACTACTCTCGGCACCCGAAGAAAGTTAGCATGCTTCAAAATCACTATATTTTATTTATTTCTAAGCTTTATGAGACTTTTGCTGTTTGTATTAAAAATTGTTTTGTAGGTGTGGTGTCCCACCCTAAGGGGAAAGGAGCACCCAAGATTTGTAGATGTCCGTGGTCAAAAAGGAAAGGCAACAGTCAGAGGATCCTCAAAAACTTAGAAATATAATATATTTATTGGTAAAATACACACTTGACATGCAAATTGATATAAGTTAGTTCCTCATTTTTTAGTATAAACACACTTGGGTGGATTTTGTTCAAGGGGTAGAGTGAAAGAAAAGATAGAGAGATTAAAGAGAGGTAGAGACAAAGAAAGGAAGAATGAAAGAAAGAGATCACCAGTTCTAGCTCCAGTGTTGATCCCGCTGTTGGTTTTAGGGTGCTTGAGGCACTGCCCAGGCTTCGTGAGGGTGCCTTTTAATAGAAAAATTTCCCCCTGCTGGAGCTGTTTCATGCTTCCTATACAAATTATTTATCATGTGCAGTTCGTTCTTCTAGACTTTTCAGGAAAAGTGTTGGAGGGCTTCAGGGTCTTTGCTCATGTTGATCCGACCCTACAGAGTCAGCCCTTGGCCAAAAGTCCATGTCCGCTTCTCAGCCTCATTCATGTGCTTTTGCTGAGCTGTGTTGTGCTTATTTCCAGGAGCCAGAACAAAAATATTTGTCCCATAAAATGTTGCTCTACCTCTGTATGGCTCCTTTTAAACCACATCCTGTTCTTTCTCAGAGTGTGCTCTTGCCAACAATTTTTGACTGACTCTGGCTATCTGGGGCTATCAGTGTTTTGAGACATATAGTGTAGTGCCTTTTCTTCTGGGCTTTTACTATAGGAAACAGAAATTCTAAATAAAAATTTGTTCTTTATCACAACTGAATCCTTGGTCTCTTTACATTGCTTCTCTGCAGCATGAGTTGCATTAAAGAAAGATACATAATTATTCTTGTATCATAACAAGAATTCATACTGAATCCAAATCAAGAATGACTGACATAAAATAAACATTTTGCTTACAAGTCAGTGTTCTTCTAAACTTGTATGTTCTGACTGGATTCAGTGCTCAGGTCTCATTTGTACAAAATGGAGAAGAATCAATTTTTCTTCTTTTAAATTTTGCTGCAAATTGTTAATGTATGTTTCACATCAGAATCTAAAAAAGTGCTCTACCAGAAGTGCACATTACTTTGTTATTAAATGGAAAAATTCTGTTCTTGGATATGCATTTTTGCTTTCATGTGTAAGATGAGAATTTGATCCACAATTTACAATTAAGCAAAGACAAAAAGTAAAACTTCTAGCCTGATATAAAGAGACATGAAGCATTTTTACTTTGGGCCAAATCAAGCATGCTTAATCCAAAATTTAATGCTGCCTTTACAAGACCAGAAAGCCTAGATTTTAGAGACATTTATGTTCGCTTTTATGACATATCTAAGTACTTCAGACTGCTGGAAACCCAGGTGTAACTCTCCTCTCTGCTGGGACAGTTTAAAGCTGCTTCATGGATATCAAGTCTTTATGGCTGGACTTGAAGGTACCCTGTGGTGGTTGTTCACAGTTTCTCTTGGTGATAGTTTTTCACCAGTGTACAATCATAGCATCTGTGAATTAATTGCTCGTTCATGACTGTGTTAAGTACCGGGCTGCAAAGCTGCTGGGTCAGTTATCTCTCCCTACATGATTTTATATTTTTTATACTTTACATTTCATACTATATATATTCATTTTGCAGTACTTTATAAAAGGCAGCAAATATTTCCCGGGAGAGGGTGTCATCCAGTGCATTGAATGAGGCATGATTCCTCAGGAAAGAGTATATTGTCATGAGCTGAAAGATTGATGTGTAARTATTTAGAAGATGTTGAATTAAGATTTCAGCCTTAGTGGCAAACATGGCCGGGCAACAGAAGTTGTAGGGAACGCACATCTCCCCCTCCTCCAGACCTCCGAAACACATCTACATACACAGATATCAATAACTCAAATCAGTGAAAATCCTGTTATGACTGCTGCAAGCTCTCGGATGTATAGAAGTACCCAAACCAAGAAGTAACTTCGGATGCATACACCACACTTTTAAAAATATTACTTATATTTTTCAAGTTTTAAATTTGGGGGGGTTTTACCCATTTATTCAACATATGGGATGCTGCTTGTTCTGGGGACAACCAGACTTACCTGATAAAAGAGGATTTTTCTGCAAAAGTGGGAAAACACATAATGAATGTGGTAGGGGATACAGGGTAGATAAATGATGATCTTAAGTTTAGCATTTCTACCATGGACTTTTTTGTGTACTAGACAAGACTGAGTTGGTATCTTGGGACTGCCTGCACAGATAAAGAATAAGTTAATGACAATGAATAATAGCCATTGTCTTTGGGTTTGGTTTTGRGTAGTTTTTTTGTGTATCGGTGTAGTGGTATAGTAATGACACATAAAAGTGGGAAAATATGCACAGTTAGATCACTTTGGAGCATATTGTAAGAAATAAAGTGATTTTTGTGGGTGACTCACAAAGCCAGCAGGAGAATGGCTCTGACGTATTTAGTGAGAGAAACCCAATGTTGCTGTCGTCTTTTCTCAGAATCAAAGGAATTTCTCTTCTTAATAATAAAAGTGTCCTAAAGTTAGGTATTAGTGACTCTGTCAATGATTCATCAAAGTCTAAAAATGGTATATCACCTCACTATTTTCAAAGTCCTTGTCAGACCAGTAAGGATGTTCTCCCTGTCGGAGACCAATATTCCAAATATTATCTGCAAAATACAACTATACGGTATAATATACAATATGGGGTGACAATCACTGCCCTGGTTCAGCTGGCCATACTATTTCTGATACAAGCCAGGATACCATTGCTCTTCTTGGYCACCTATACACAATGATGGCTCACGTTCACTATGATTCTATTGTTCCTTGTAGGTCTAGCCCATCAGCTATTTCTACGGAAAAATAGCTTGTCTCACACAGTCCTTTGCTCCATGTCTCTGCTATTTGTAATTGTGTAAAGAAATATCTGAACATATTATTTTTAAATATGTTAATATTTTATTAATGCTTGCTTTAGTTTAAATATGATGTTTCAGATTAATTACTTCTGAGCTATCCAGTTAGCTAGAAAGATTTCCTGGGTGTTGGGCTAAGTGCTTATTTCTCTTCTCCTGCTAGTGTTTTTGTATTTAAACTTGGTTGCTCACATGAAAATCAGGCTTGAAGTCTCCATCAACTTTGTATCACTTGCTGACAGCGAACGAGCAAACAAACAGGCATAATGTTCAGTCTTCTAGGACAATTTCCTGTTTTTTGAAGGTTCCTCTGTACCCTCAAAGTGGAATACTCTCTTTTTTTATCTGCAGTTTTCCCCTCTGTGTTCAAGAGAAAGTTGTTTGACAAGGGAGGAGAAGGACAGTGACAAGGAAGCAGAGGGACAGTGCTTTGCTTAGGAAAAGGACAGATGCTTCTCAGTCAGAGCCAGTCTCAGAGCTGATGTTCTTCCTTGGTAYGCCATTTAAAAAAACAAGCACAATTTAATCCTGACCTGGAATAGTACTCACTGATGAACGTAACTTTGCCCAAGTGTATCCCAAAAGACTGGACTATGAGAGGGAAGAGAGAGTTTTCTTCTGTACATATTGTTCCTTCTCGTTTCTACAGTAATGTAGAACGGTTTTGAGAAGCACATTCACAGAATAGTTGTGGTTGGTAGGGATCTTGGGCAGTCATTTCATCCTGCCCTGGACTCACATCAGAGATATCTTCAGCCTCGGGTCAGGTTGATCAGGCCTTAATTCATTTGGGTGTTTAGCTCCAAGGATGGAAATTCAACAGCCTTTCTATGCTTTTTTAGCAATCTGTTAATCTAAGATCTGGACTGGGCTGGGCTTTTTTTCAGTGTGAATACAGAGGTTGTTATGTACCCCTGAAGTCCTGTCTCACATTTTCTGTGAGATCATCTGGATAACTCTCATTTGCTACACTATTAACTAGAATGATTTTTGCTTATTTTCTTTTTCAAAGGACTTTGTGATTTTCTTCAGGTTTGTCTCTGAAGAACAGGCATAGCCATGTTCATGCCAACTGATATAAGCCACCTGGGGGAGTCATCTAAACAGAGAACTGCAGTGAGCCCATCTCACATAGTTATTGGAAAAAAGTAGAATCTCTAGAAAGTACCTTTGCCCACCCAGGCTGTGAAAGGCTTGGAAATAAAGGTTGTCTCAAAAAAAAAATTAAATATGTTATTAAAATAAGTCAAATCAAAGCATTCYAATTTGAGGAACAACTATTTTTCTTCTGACAAAAAATATTTGTTACATTTGCCTGAATTCACATATTCAATAAACYGCATTTTTCAACAAATGAGAGGTTTAAGATTTCTGCCCTGCCTGCATTAATTTTGTATAATTAGAGATGAGTTTTTTACAAGTCTGAGGAAGTTAATTACCTGTCTGGATTTTACATTGTGAAGAAGTTTAAAACAAATTTTCGCTCAAATTTAAGAAAAGCAGGCAGATTATATTTGAGCAGGCAAACAGCTGGCGTGCTGAACAGCGGGTGCTCCGTTCCCACTCAGTGTGCTGCAGCTTGCCATGAGAAACCRACCCTCAGGCTAAGGGGCACTTTGGCCTCCAAGACACTGGTGTGAGTGAGACAGGGGAGGAGGTGATGGGGGGTCACCCCAAGGTCTCCAAAAGATTGAAATATATTTCTTTCTTCTCCATGACACAGTCTACTCCATCTCAGCTGCACGGGAAGCATAAAGCGTTTTGCTACAATGGGAATTTATATGCAAATGAGTTTTGCATTGCATTGAGAAGCAGATTCAAATCCCTGAAGTGCCTGGGAGCCAGACCTTCAGATCTTACCAATGGCTTTTGGTAAGTGAAATTCCTTAGTACTGGGCTGATGTTGCTAATGCTGTGATTCTCCACACCCAAGCAGGAATGCATTAATTTTTTCCATAGTTCTCTAGCTTCCACATCAGAAATGGTAGACCAAGAGAAACAATGGCACTCACATGTCATGAACGGACTGTGTTTATTCACTTTATGTACAAACAGCCGCATTGTTCCACTTCCTCTATTTAGTTCTTCAACGATCCAAAAAAACCCTTCAATAAATGAATATTCACTTGAAAATGTTTTTTGTGATTGTGTCTAAGTGAATTGCACATAAGATTGGTAGCATGAAATGTGATAACAACACCTCTAGGTATTTTGGAAGAGAAGCCTGTGTTTTAGGAACTTTATTAAAGGAAAATGTGTGTTAGGAATTYGAAAACCTGACATTTCCTCTCCCCTAACTGATCAAATTACTGCCAAATTGTGGGTATGTCTCTCAACCTGAGTAAAATATCCTTCGTCAAAATGATTTGAATAAATATTCTTTGACTGTCTGCAAGTCTGCATATATATAGACCTTCAGAATGCCCACAGTTCATGTGATGATTCAGCTTCAGTTGGCATAATTGATGTAGAAAAGCTTAAAAACGTAAAGATTAAAAGTATATTACAACTAGCCGGCTGATTCTGCTCACTGTGAACAAGTTTCAGGGGTTATAAAAACAAGAAGTTTATTGCATAACTCTGTTTCAGTGAAAAAAAAAATAAAACGGTAGGAATTATTTAGCTGAGGAAAAACAAAACAGAAAACATCACCAGTCTATTCTATAATGCTTTCATACACCATGTCTTGAAAACTGACTATAATTATAATGCAAGGCTCTCAGAAGATTGTAGTAGAATCAAAAATAGCCTTGAGAAGGGTGATGTGGATGATCACAGACACAAGACAGACTTTGCATGCAGATGGACTAACGAGACTTCTCTGACTGAAAAGAGATAAAGAGATGGTATGGCAGATGGCTGTGAAATCACATGTGGGGCGAAGAAGGTAAACAGAAAATGAAGTTGTATGGTGCTCGAGATGCCTTAGTCCTTCAGAATGTGTAATATCACAATATTTGCAGCTCTACAACCTTTCACTTGAGCTGCCTGGAGCCGCATAGGCAGCTTTCCCTTGCATTCCCTTGCTTTTATGCTGGTACCATTGGTCTCATGTCCCCACACCTGCAGTCTCCAATGATGCTGTGTAGGTTCTCATGGCAAGCAAAAGCCACTGACAGAAACACCCCTGCTCAGCCCTCTTCACTCTTATTTTGCTGATTTTAGTTTATGCTAGGAAGAACGAAGTGAAATGCACAACAAAGCAGGTTACAATCAATTAAATACTTGATAAACATTACACTGAAATGTGTATGCAGGGAGATTTAGAAGCTGATCCGTAGGTATTTCTGATGCCTTGGTAGTGTTCTTCAACCAGTGCTAACAGCATGACTAACAGGAACATCAACAGGGAGTTCAGGCCAATCCCCACGGAAAGTACACAGTACTGGGGAAAAGGGTAGTCATACCAGGGGAAGAGCAATCAGCAGGACTAGAGATAAAGCAAAGRGAGACTCAGAAATGTGAAAGATAGACAAAGTCATAAGGTGAGGAGGCAGATGGTAAAAGTTGGGCTGGGTAAATCACATCCATAGAGTTATGGGAGCTAGGAAAGGCTTCAAAGACAGCAGGATGGGCAGGAGTAGATACAGATGAGTATGACCCAAACAATTGTGAGTGCACAAAGTGTGTGTTTTTGTGGTGAGTTAGAATCATCTTAATGTCTTGTTAAATCCAGGTCTGAAAGAGAGAGAAGATGCTGCAGTGTTACTGCTGTGAGATGCGTCCTGTATCTAACATGTCCATCCATGGTTCGAGAGGTTGACACTCTTCACTAGCATCCTTAGTGATAACTGCATATTAAGAGGACCATGGCAAATATTTTTAATTCCAGATTCTTGAGTATCTTCAGGTTGAATGTGACAGTTTACCATAATAGCACAGGAAGAGACCTGTTTTCCCGTGTTCTTGTGGGAACCAGACTACACTTGTGACAAGTATCCAGCCTGTCAAAACCAGCCAGATGAGCAATACTGGGATAGAGCCAGCAGGGAATATTCATTCAGTTTATTTTCCTCTTCAGATCATGCAAAATCTTAGCATGTAGCTAACACTATTGTGTAAAGAAGTAGAAGTAAGTTTAAAACCTGTTCTTCTCCTGATAAACTCACAAATTTGCAAAGGAATTTAAAAGTTAACAATTTCATTTAAAAACTAAAGCAGCTGTTAATGCTAAAATGAGTTGGACATCTATAAAGAGAGGCTAAATTGCCTCACTGGTTTCTTAGAATACATTCAGCATTTAAGCAGTAGAGAGCTGGTACACCTCAGACAGGCTGATCATTACTAGGCTTATCAGAAGGACCCCAGTTACAGGCCCATATTAACACAGCATTAGCAGGTTTTGTGTGTTCAGCAGTTTCTTCAGAAAGATAGAGGGCAGGATTTGCAGATGGATGTGAGAGGCTTAAGAGCAAAAACTCAATTACTTTTGATGACTTTCTCCCATTCCCTCTGTGGCTGACTGGGTCATTACTGAGCAGAACCATCTGCAATTGTATAAATCAGTTTTTATTAAAAGAGCAGGAGCCATATATCCCAATGAGATTGGAGCATACCATGCATGCCGGTCTGGCGTGTGCCTTCTTACATTTGGCCAGTGTCTGGCAGGGGCAGTGCTCAGCAGCAGTAGCATCTGCTGTGCCAGCAGGTTGGCAGACTAAGGCTCATGCAAGAGCAAGGCAGGGCAAAATGCAGGAGATCTTACCCTGGCTGTCACTGCATGTGAAATTAAGGATTAAATTGCCAGATACCCAGGATAATCACCATGAAACTGTCTCCCAAGAATCCTGAACTCTAATTGTTTTGAGAAAATATTAGGAAAATGAGTTGGAAAACTAGGACATTTACTTAAATGGGCAGCCTAGAGTCATTCAGATAGCAGGATGGTGGAGCATGTTTAATGAGATGTTCCCTCTGAACCTCAGAGGATCCCTCGTGTTGTCTGCTTCATTGTGTATTTGTGTTTCTAGACAGACTCTGGCAGTCTGGGCAGACTCTCTGTGGACAGTTTATGGGTTTTCTTAGATACTGGCAGCTTTGGGCATTTTCTTACCCCAAACAGGCAACATTCTCAGTTTTGAAGGCCCTACTAGTCCATTGCAAAACTCTTGAACACACTAAAAAAAAGGGGACAAGGCCTTCAACATGCTAAAATTTTCTGAAAGCTGTTCCATTATAAAGCACTCTCCTTTTTATTTAAGACTTATAGAAATGTTTATACATATACATTCAATTAAAGCCTTTTTTTCCCCCAGAAATTGTGAAATGCAGATATAGTGATGGGGAGAGCAGGGCTCTGAATGTGCAGAGACCAAAAGAAGAGAAAATGGACTGAGGGGGTATGCTTCATGCCTTGGAGGCAACAGGAAAAAGGTTTGCGTGGTACTAATGGAAAAGGCTTTCTTTTATTTTCAGGATACATGCCCTGTTGAAAGGCAAAATGGAATAGGAGCCAAGGAGCCAAATGTAACAAAGAACTTTCCTGACATCTCTTACAGCAATGCTAAAGGGTTATATGTTAGAAATACATTGTTTAGTAGAAACAATGAACTGCAGCAGAAGGACGTGAGATGAAATTAATGGAAACAGAAGTAATTTCAAAGTCTGCATAGAGAACACACATAAATGGTCACTGAGCAGGTGATCTGGAAAACATTGAGTTGAAAATCTGGGGCTTCTGGATTAACTAAGTCAAACAAATTAATCTTATGTATATAAAAAAATCAAAGAGAGAATGACATGGGAAGCGCACCAGACAATAATGGGAATAAGGGATCCTCAGAAAGTTTAAAAGAGGCACGCAGTTACATTGTTTTGCTGCTGTAGGATGTAGCTAGCTTAAAGGTCACTCTCCAATGTCAATTGCTGTTTTATTTTTCCTGATTCCAAGGCAAAACCCCAGTACTTTTAAAAGCAGCCAATATGAAGACAAATATGAGAAATCAAAGGCTGTATTACCTTTGTAAAAATGGGTTTCATTGTAAACATGGTGTCATTTTGATAAAGTAAGGGAACATCCCAAGGATAAAAATTTTGAATGTATTATTTTGTGCTCTTGGCCTGAAATGAGGCACAGAACATGCTTACCCACAAAGGCAACACTTAAAGTTCAGACAGGACAAAAAACTAGCAGAATCCCAGAGCACAGGTGCTCTCTCAGAGAGCACCATGTAAAGGCATCTTAATTCTCCTCATTTCAGTACCCTTTTATTTTTCTAGGCCAATCTTCATTATTACATGCTGAGTGCTTCCTAATTTTTACTATTTCAGACAACATAAGGGATGAGATGCCTCAAGTAAAAATAGTTTTCRTATTTGTTTACTTCTTTTGGCTCACCTGCAAGAATGAGGTCATTTTGTCAGGAAAATGAGTTATGAGATTTCCTGTAGATGTCAGGAGTTCATATARTAACCAGTGACAATCATTCTCTGAGAGCTGGAGACGCAATATCTCTCATGGCCAAAACAAAGCCTGTTGTCACTTCAGCTGAAGAAGTTGTCCTGTAAAAACCACTGATGTTTAATAAAGCATCTTCTGCTCTTGGGAGCATGGCAGAATTAAAGAAGACTATGTCCATTTGTCACTTAGGTATCCTGAAGTCATTGTGTCCTGCCGATATCCTCCTCCCCTCTCAGACCCTTCAGCAGCTCCTGCTTTTTCCTTTGGCACACCCATTCACAATCCAGACCCATCTGAACTCTTTGTTTTCCTGACCTGATGTCCCACACTTTATTTTAAAATACTTAACGACTCCTATGCTGAATTCCTTTGGCAGTGGTCGCTGCCTTGTGGCATCATTGTACCAGGGACAATTTCTCTGAAATCTACTTGCAGTAGAAATCAGGTGGAGAGAGCAAAATCTGGAGGTAGAGGCCTAATTTTGTTAGTAGTGATTACTTATATTCAGAAAGGCTCTATTTATCCTCTGGTTTTATTATGTGATTTTTGTCCCTCATTGTTTCCCAAAACAAGTATATGAGATTTCTTCCAAGTGTCTGAGAAGGGACATTTGTTTCTCTGTGAAATTCCCACAGACGAAGACGGATGAACAGGCAGACAGGTGGAAAGGGGTGAAAAACTTTAAAGAAAGGGATTTTATAAGTACATACACACATTGTTTACACTCAGAAGTTTCTTATTCCTAATTCTCCTGTGTACTAAAGCTGTTTCAGAAATACTGATGAAATAAGATTTCTAGATAGGTATTGTTAACTTGTATTAGAAACATTATTGCTTTTTGTTTATTTTAAAGATCACTGAAGTAAGTTTTTAAGACCTGCCTTTAACTAGTTTATGGTTTTAACTTTTGCACATGGTTATATGTTGAGGAATTTTTGCAGGAGAACGGACACTGGGAATGCACAACCCAGCTTTCCCAGCATTGAACCAAGCTGATTAAAGGATACGCTATCTTTGATAACACCCCAGAAGAAAGAAGAGAAACAACCCAAGGATATGAAATAAGGATGTATTGACCACAGCACAATAGAAATATAGTTTAAGAATTGCTGAAACAATAAGGTAGTTCAGCAATATGAAAGAACCATAGTTTAGGAACTGCTGAAACAATAATTTAGTTCAAACAAGATTGATACATTATGCTGAACAAAAAGGATGTGAGAAATTGAAATGTGGTGAATAGCTGTCACAGCAAGTGTCCAATCAGAAGTTTAGATGCAACATGCTAACAGCAGCAAGCATCCAATCATTATACTTCTTTTGACCACATGATGCTCGAATCATCACATATTCAGACTAAAAATGCTATATAAGTGTATATTCTTCAAATAATAAATGGCTTCACATGATCGTATTGATCGCTGTGTGATGTCCCGTTCTTTCGCCTCCACAGTTATAACTCTCTGACAATCTATTCATGGTAAACCTAAAAAATTGTCACTTTCTGCTGTGGAGATTTTACTTCCTTGAGGTTACTATGCCAAGATACTCTTGAGCAAAACATTATGGATAATGTAGCAAATGAATGTAACCACCATAATTACTTGATATTATAATTCAACATCTATCCAAATTAAATAAAAATACTTTGCTACATCGTACTAGAGAGAGAATTGATTTGACAAAGCTATATTAAACCAATAAATCCCTGAATATGAAAAGGAACTGCAAAAATAATGTCAATATTTTATGTCAGTTAAACCATTTTAAAAGCTCCTGAAACAGTGATACTTTTACTTCTAAACATCACTACTAAAATTTCCAACCTCCATGTAATTTTGTGTTTGCATCACCTTTTGGCAGTATAATGACAACCGAGACATTATCAGTAGCAAAACCTATGTGCTGGAATCAGAAAATAAGAGTTTCCTGTGGAATTCTATTGTTCTTCAGCTATCACAAACCCAATGTTAATATGCCTTGATCAGAAAACTAGAAACTTTTATTGATGGCAGGTGACAGTACACAAGGTGATAGGTTTACAACTCTACGTGAGGCTAAAGCTTGATCAGCTTCTGGGGTTAGAACTCTACAAAAATATGTTGACTGTCGTCTTATCAAGTAAATGATGGCGTTTGCCCAGGCACACGATTTAAAGACTATTTTCCTTGCATTTTGAGGGCAGATGAAAATGTCAACTCACCTAGAGGACTAGAAGGAGTATTCACTTATCAAACTGTCAAAGTCACCATCAGAGATCCTTTTGTTAACTAAATGCCTTATTTTGTGAGGTTGTAGAAGAGTCCACAGTGTGTGCATGGAGAGAGACTGGATATATCGCTTTAAATTGTGGAGTCAATGAATTTATTCACATGATGAAAGTCTATTCAAGTTAGAATAAATAAAATAACTTGGCCTGGATTTCTTGATCTTTTTATTCTTAAATGGTTTTTTTTTTCTTTTTTTTTTTAATCATACTTACCACACTTTTAATTCTGGTCACAGAATGTTGGATTTTATTACATAATCACAATTTTGGAATAACATGAAGTAAAGAATAGTTTTGAGCCTGAAATACCAGTGTTGGAATAACTACAGCACAGGTTCAATGAATGTCTGAATCTGACTTTTCTGCTTCATTCCCTTATGTAGGATACATCTTAGGCAGTCTCACCATTTAAAATCTCCAGGTTTCTAATGCTATCTGGGCTCACTTGATAGCCAATGGAGGGGGGAAAGACATTTCTAAACGACAATTGATTTCACCTGCTTCCAGGGTCTTATTTAGTCTTTCCAACTGGTATGAAAACAGAGAGCACACAGTCAACTGTCTTAGGCTAGACCTCTAGATTTTAGATAGCTCAAGTTGAGTTACATGAATTTCATCATGAACTATTACTGTTTCATGCTATTCCTTGCCATTCCTCTGGAATTCCCCAAATAACAGGTGAAATGCACTAAACAATTCACATAATTAAGTTTAATAAACAGTTTGTTAGAAAGGGTTCAGGGAATAGTTTTCTATATGATTATTAAAGTGAGAAAGAGATTATTAAAGAGAAATGTGTTAAGCTGAAGCTGCTTGTTTAAACATCTTTAAGAAAAGAATAGCACAGAGGCCTTCATAAGGAATAAGATTTACTAACTGGTTTTGTTTTAAATTAATTTGTATTATTGCAGACATTGCATCTACGGCGTTGTCCTTGTATCAGCTGCATTCTGTGAATGTGCTTAATTTTTATAGTTGATATGGAACTTTTAAAACCTATTTGTTCTCATTTTAAAAACAGGTTAGGATCAAATAATATCTTCTTACAAGTCTCCAAAATCTGTGCTTTGGCCCAAAAGTTAAGTTGGCTTGTGGAAAGAAATACAGAGTGGTGGCTGGAGCCCATTACATACAATGAAATGTTGAGCAATAGAATATTATTAATGAAGTGTTAAAGAACCTTTCAAGAAAAGGTAGCGATCAGGTTGTAGAAATGCAATATTTTTAATTAATTGAAAAAATGAATGAAAATTTCTATTGGATTTGCTTCACTGAAAGAGCATTATTAACATTTACATTTCAACAGGCTACTACATCCTCTTCCTTCCCCATTTCCTTGTCTGAGATTAAACACATTAGCATACTCTATCTCTGGAAAGCAAAGGCAGCAGCTGTATTTTGCAATAATTTCTTACACTCATTGAATTACTTATTCAAAATACTGCAACTGCTTTGTAAATTTCATGAGTTAGCTGAGGCTTAGTGAGAGATGGGGGCAAATTCAACCAGAATTACAGTTTTAGTAGCAGAGTTGCTTTCTAGATTAAAACAAGGTCCCAATAAATACTTCTGGGTGCATCTAATTCCTGCAATAAGCATGTCAAGGCATTGACCTAGCATAATGGTCTCTTTCAAAAATGCTGTTTCTTAGATATCTAAGCTGTAGCAATTTTTCAGCAGCAGAGGCACCTTAGTCACAAAGACACTTCAGAAAAACATACCTGTCATCACACACCTGGCACAACAGGTTGTTTCTCTGTTGCAGCACCTCAGGTTTAGGGTTGTATATGACCTCTGTCATCCTCACCCATGATGGAAGATGGCCTGCCTGTGAATGTGCTGCATGAGAGGGTGCTGATGAGCCTGGACCAGATGCTGTTGCGGCTGGTTAGGAAGGCTGGATGCTACTTAATTCCCACTAGAATATGAGATATGAGATTGATCATGGGGTCATATGGAACACTCCACGGAGACAATTCACACTCCCACAGGAATCTTGAACAAAGTGCTGAGGTTGTTGTCAAGGACAGTGATACAAGAGCATTGCTCCATGTTGCCTAGGCCTAAATTTACTGAAAAGGACAATTTCTGGCAGCGGAGTTCACTGCAGGTTGTACTGTTAACTGGAATGCTTCCTTTGACAGACAGAACCTGTGTTTCCCATGGGTGTTAGGGTGATCTGGCAAACACAAAAAAAGCATTTTGTCTTCTGAAGGTGGACATTTCTAGCCCTGAAATCAGATAATATCTCTTAACAGCACTGCACTAAGGGAAGTTTTTCATTATTCTGTTGGCATACATCAAAAAAAATTCTTCGTTCTCTCTCTCTGCTGATATTGCTAGAAGTGATATTCTTCAAAGTGTTGTTATACACAGAAATATATAAAAAATCATCAAAAATTTGGCGTGGTGATTTCCTTCCCTAGGTAGTTAGCTTTATTACATTATTAATACGATCAGGACCTGTTCTCATCCACACTACAAATGTTCGGGGAGTCGCACATTATGTTAACAATAGTTTGACCTCCTGGACTGAAGCTTGTTCCTGGTTGGTGCTACTGAAGTGCTCTCCCAGAATAGGTTTTCTGCCTTAGCTCACCCAAAYGGAATCCAGGTCTGCTCTCTGAAATTACTCAAATGAAAATGTGTTAAAAGGGAGAATKCTGGGAGATGTACACCTTTTCTGAACTAAAGCACCAACAGAGCCACACCTRTAAGAAACCTACAGATCTGCTGTTCAGCGGGAATCCTGGGCTTATCTTGCAACCAACTAAAGTAGAAGAAATCAGCATRTCCTATTTTGTATCACCATTTTCTTGGACTATTTCTTCTACATATAAACTTCTACGTCAAAATTATCTTGAGGTGCAACTCTTTCTAATCAGTCAAGTAATAGGCACGTAACTTAAGCAAATAAACAAAATTTCATTTAATTGGTTCAAAAAATGTTTATGACGCATAAGGACCTACTTCTGAAACAGCAAAGGTGTTTGCCAAGTAGGAATGAAACACATTTGAAAAATTGCAGTTTTATGCTGTACCACATACAAGAACTAAATAAYATCCTGGCCTCAATTCCATTAAGCTAAGCTCATTCTTTTACAATGCTGCTGAGTTCAGCTGACTTATTTTGAGGGTGAATTTAGGCTGATGACTTTGACAAAATACAATGGTATCTAGAGGACTGTCAAAGATATTCGGCTTTATTTTCAGAACTCAGGCTTAAAATTCTGCTTGTCATTTTCTGGTAGAGAAACACAGAGCTATTCAGTATTATATCATGAAAGAGCAACTTGTCCTATGACATACARGGCTACAACTTAGAACAGAATTCTTGTGACATCAAACTCATAGCAGAATGAAGGTGATACACRTATGCCCCAGAAATTTGAAAGACAAAAATACAAATAAATTTTTTATACATATATTTCTCCTTTTGGTCCTATTTTCATTTCTGTGGCCAGTTGTTGTAGCTTCTTGAACTTCCACTTCCTAGCTACAAAAGCACAATTTTCTTCAGATAGCTTAACTTCTATTCAAATACCCCAATATACAGTCCTTCCAAAATAAACCTCTCCTAACACCTGTGGGTACATAAAATGTCCACAGACACACACACACAACACACATCCCTCCAAGATTTTTTGGAAAAATTTTCCACCATTAAAAGTTGAGAGAAACAAAGGRTAAGAAAATATTAACAAAATACTGTTCACTTTGATACCTGTGATTATAGCAAAAGCCTTTCAACAYCTCCCATAAATCGTAATTTTCTTTGTATACTGGAATGCATCTTCTATAACATTAATAATCTATATTATTAAAGGTAGACTCTGCTGRGAGTAGTTTATATTAATTTGTAAATGACAATAGGCCCTGTTTAAGGAAAATGGAATCAAATTTCCTATGGGAACATCTGACACTTTCTTGGATAGAAGAAAACTGGAGAGAAAAGCAGTACTAATRATAAGTAGGGTTTTCTTTGCAGTAGCCAAACTCCGAATGAATTCYTTCTTTTCTTTGCAGTGCTTTTCTACTATTTTCAACAAATCTTTACAGTTGACATTTGGATCCCTTCAGAAATGTGCTCCTGACAGCTSTGAGGAGATAGCAATAGACTTAGGTTGTTGTCATTCGTTCGGCAGTACATGCAGGTATCATCATAAAACAGGATGGCAGTTTGTTTATAGAAAAGCAAACTTGTGTTTGCATTTGATAGGCTGCATTACGAAGGTTGAAAGCTGTTTTAATCGATCTAAMATTCTTGGAGATTAGGTACAATTAATATGAAACCAACCAACATTTTCTGGAGACAAATAAACATCAGAAAATGTTTACAAGGATGTTTCGATATATATCATCATTAATATTGGTACTGTGCAGATTGAATTAAAATCAGTCAAAAAACATTAGGTACAGTGATCTGTAATAGCACAGGAAGCAGTAATGTGCAGAGAAAGAGCTCCTGTGCTCATCCTCAGGGGAACGTTACAGATCTAAGTCAATTATAACAGGTAAGAATCTCTCCCATGATGTATGATTGTTATAGAGATATGAAAATTCTTCCCCTGGGCACAAAAGGCAGCATAGCTGTAGAAGCAATTTCCCCCTTACCTCCAGCTGCAAGATGACATTTGTTTTTTAAAGACTTTCTATAAAGGAGAAAACCTAAAAAATGCACTTTCTGTACTAATTTCAGATCAGACCAGACCAGTACTTCTGCTAAAAAACAAGCTACTACTATCATTCCTCTCCTTCCACACAATGTTTTATCCTTTTCAGAATCGCACTAGACCCCATGTAGGTCCAAACAAGTGGCCCAGGACCAATCTACCCATTGTTGTCAGTTTTGTACTGTATCTTTAGTACATGGCTATCAGTCCTTATGGAATGGTTCTTGGCAGATTCTGTTGACTGACAATCAGATGTGTGGTTGTTCAGCTGAGAAAGGTTTTAAAATGGATGCTCATTTACACTGAAAATCTCTTGATCCTAGCCTGGCAAGGAAAATTTCCCTTTCACATTCACCCTACAGCACCAGGRTGTTCAGCGTGACTCTAAATATCATACAAGTGCTTATGCTTTCTCTAGGAAGAAATATGAGACAGTCGTCAGCTTGAATTGACCTCTACAGCTTTGCTTAACTCTGATTTTTACATGAAATCATATTAAGCAAATATGTACTGCAGGTATATTGTTGCGCTGTTATTGAGAAGGAAATAGACCGTAATTCACAGAAAATGCTGAAAATATTTGTGCCACAAATCATCAGATTCATCCCTTATAAGCTGCAGAGACCATACATGCTAATTTGAACATCATTTTCCCTCCCACTTGGAAACTAYGGATTTTTAGAGAAGTTTCAGAGAAGTGCCTGATATCAGACAATATCAGACCTGATACTGACAACACAATTCTCAAAATTGTAAAGATTATTAACACAATTGCATTCACTTCTTTTATTTTTTATTACTAAGGTTAATTTTCTCACGGAAGATCTATATATTTCTAAATGCCTCATAAGCAATATTTCCTCAAATTGAAAAGATGTCCTACCTAGTTTGACTGGATTTTTTTCTATTTTTTGATAATTATGTCTTCTTGACAATAATTTTAATGAAAATTGAAAATATGAAAATGTATAAACTGTATCTAATATTTCTAAAGGGAAAGTATCTCAAACCCAAAAACCTGCATTAGTTTGCATTTTGCTGCATATTCCACCTAAACCAGTAAAATTCTTCATCTTTACTCAATTAATGATATATTTTTTTTTTCCAGCGGACAAAAATATATGTTGATTTTATGTAGAAGTGTGATAAACAATAAAAATGGGGCAGAAATATTTCATATTTCCATTGATATGTGTTCACAGGAATTTCTTCCTTTGTGCTTTAAGAAAAGAGCAGCTTTCCATTTGTTTCAGTGTGTTGTGCATGTGGCTCAGATACTCCTGCATAAAGTAGTGTAATGTCATGGAGTTGTGGGAGACGTGAGAAGGGAGATCAAGATGAAATCACCCTGCTAGGGGATTTGAATCAAGCCAAGAAGGGAAATACTCTCCATTATTTGGCATATTTTGCAGCTGATGATCTTGTTCAATGTAAGCTTAAAATAGTTGCCTTTTCCATGTTTTGGTCTGGTTGCAAAGATTCAAAAAGGTGCTCTCCTGTAAGGCTCAGAAGACTCACAGTGCAAGCATTTACATAAAATACTCAGGAAGAAGATAGTGACCTGAAATGAAATAGGAAAAATGAGTGGATGGGTGTTATTTAAGTGTATAGTTTCAGTGCATCTCATGCATAGTTAACTTCCATTCTTCTTTAATGTTTCATCCAAAGGACACAAGGGGTAGCGCTGGGATAATTCTGCAGCCACACATCACCTGCTGACAAGTTTATAACACTAATTTCTGGTGTCTGTGAGTCTCCAAAAGTCACACCGATGAAATAAAGCTTCCTCCTTCTCTGCAGGCTCTGTTGCAATGTATTGCACTAGGTATAGATAGGCTTACACATTACAGAATGAAGTCCATTCAGACTTGTGCTTATATAAGCAATCGGTTGCAAAGCTTGGGAGGGAGCTACAAGCTCTTTAAGATCTCAGGGAGGGAGTAAAGTGCCTGGTAGAGGGATCTGAAACAGTTTTAAACAAGAGTAAAGTATAGTCATCTGTGATTCGGGGTATGCAGAGGGGGTGATCTAGGGAATATCTGCCTGAAAGTTTTTTCAGGGTGTCCAGGTGGCTTAAAATGTCATATAAAAAAAAAAAAAAAAGCTGAGCAAGTCCCTGCTCTGGAGCCTGGCTGGGCAACTGGGCACTCCATCCTCTTTTAGGGAGGCTCAGGCCACACCTTTCCTTTGGGAAAACTGCATTTAAACACCCTGCAAATAATATAGCTTTTCCTGGGGAATGTACGCTCCTTCCTAGGGTACTACTGCTGCAGCTGCCAGTCTCAGCTTTGGAGTGGGCTGCATTCAACAAGCCCCTGGGCCACACTCACCACCATCTCCTCCCGGAAGGAGACAGACCTGGACCAGCTAAGGCACACCAGGAAAACGGCAGAAAACAAAGTTAAAATGCTAGTAAATAAACAAAGAAAATGAAATATGGGATTTTCATTGAAGATCCTGGGTCAGGTGTCCAGCAAGTTTTAAGTGAGTTGGTCCTGTTAACTTCTCCATTGATTTTTACAAACTTTAGATCTGCTCCATTGACTTTGGCCTGGTTGCCATGGCACATAAATATCCTAAAGGGCTGGAATGTAAAAAAGGAATTACCTTAATTGCTTTTGCTCATACCTTCAAGTACAAATATKTCCCCCAGGGTTACATCTAAATCTTTTAAAATAGTAAACTATTCAACACACTTATTATTCTCTGCATGAAAAATTACTTTAGTCTACTATGAATATGCTGCTCTATAATTCACTATTTTGCAATCTTTAAGAGGAAGAGAATGGAAAGGAAATTAATCATGTTAAGCCATGTTGTTTTCTTCTAAGTCTCATACATGCATTGAGAGGGAAAACAGATTTGCTGTTCCAGTACCCTGCATATTCTTTTTTCATTCATTATCTTTCATTTTGATTCTTTTAAAAACTTATGTCCATGGATGTGAAGGACAAATGCATTAAGCTGAGTGAAGCACAATTCCCAAAGATGCTTAACATGGAGAATTAGATTTTCTGCTGAACCATGTGCATGGCTTGTTGTCCTCGTTCCTCTCCAGAGACCAGCATATTTTTACCATGAGGTCTCAATCTGTATAAGCTGGGACTTTGCTTTATCATGTGCAGGGTCACTGTGCTGATACCAGAGCATTTTCTGGGAGAGGAAGCAAAAGCTCTTTGCAGAGGATTAGGTCTAAATGCATAATTTTGTGCAGAGCTGTGACTGAAGAGCTGATTTTGTACTAAGAGATGTCTCTCCTTTTCATGGCCTCGTCTCCTTTTCTTAATGTTTGTCTCTTAGGATTCTCAGAAGGCTGGCTTATTTGATAAGAAATACCAGGTAGACTGTGATACTGAGAGGACACACAGAAAGAAGAGGTGAGTGCAGCTGGTCAGCATAAGGAAAGCTAAAAACCAACCATGTCATACCTTACTGGGATTTGTGAGCTTTTGCATAAGCACTATAAAAAACCATCATGGCTCAGGGGAGTTACTTAAAAACTCAAGGTCCTGGATTCAAACGTCTGTTCTGCAAGAGGTTGCTGGCATCATTGTAGGCCTAAATTACTAGCTGTAGACCTAAAACTTCTGAAAACTCAGCAGGAAATTTTGCTAGATTACATTTCAAAAATGAAAAAAGAAATAGTAGTTTCATGTCTCCTACACAGGGATATTGTAAGGCTGATTACATCAAAGGCATGGTCCATAATTTCCATGAATGGAAGTGGCAATGGGATCTGTATAAGATTTGGTCCTTATATCTGAGGAAATAGTAGCACTTCCAAGATCCATAAGCAAAGATATAAATGAGTTAGTACCTTAATTAAGCAGGTAAATGCTAATGATGTGGTAATTCTGAGAATACCAGAATGTCATTACTTTCTAAAGAGTGATAAAAGCTACAACCTCTGTCCTTCTTTGGCCCCTCTGTTCTCCACAAAGCTTCCCTGCTGGCTGCATGACCTAATTTTTCTTTTTCCTCTCACTCAAATCTTCTAGCAAGCTTCCATGCAAATCTTCTAGCTGATTTTCCACTATATTTCGTTCTCTTGAGGTTCCCAGTTCTGTAACCCAGAGAAGGAATACTGCACTAATTCTGCTGGCAGCAACTGTTGATGCCTGTGCATCAACACGAGCCCCAGTTTGTCCCTTTGCAGGCAATGGCTGAGATCAAAACTGTTGCTCCCTGCCACTGTGTTGTTTCAGAGATGGCTCAGCACATTTCCATTTGCCTCATTTATCCTCACCCTTCTCTTGTAACTTCTGCGGAAACATTTAAAACAACAACTGTTAAAGCATATAGGGATGTTGTAGAAGTGAAAGAGATGGTGATCTCTGATAATTTACCTCTGTCAGAAATGCTGGCTTGTTTTGTTTTCCAACAGCTCGGTATCTTAGTGAGATCTATCTGGAAAATGAAATCTATCTGGAAAAGGCGGAGCACTGCAGCACTCCAACAAATGAAGTTGGGCTGGCACAGCAGCTAGTGTTTCTACAGCAGGAATGAAAGCTGACACCATGGCTGGCTCATGGCACAAGCAAAAATTTTATTCTAAATCTTTGTTTCCATTCATCCTGTTTTTCTGAAACTTTCCATTTTAAGAGTGGGTTTGCCCATGTGTGCTAGAAGGGTTTGAAAATATTGTGGAGAACCTTTCCAGAGCTTTTGATCTATGCCATCTATGCAGGAATATTCAGTCAAGAAAGCACAAAAAAATGGGGTAATATTTTAAAAGAGAATAACACAGAGAGAACTCTTGCTGGAAGGTCACCGATCTACCTGAGAGTGGCTGGACAGAYAGGTTCTGGGAGGCGGAGTTACCATTCCCACCACCCACCCTACTGCTTTCCCACAAGATGCCTTAGGAGGCTCACATCTTTCCCTCCTTATAAAGCCAAGCTGCAAATCCAGAGCCTCAGAGGTGATGGAAACATTACCCTTTGCTGGGTTCCTGTTAGAACCGGCCTGCATTGTGAGCTATTCCTCAAACACAAAATCATACAGATACTTGAAGGACGTTACCTTCTGAACAATTTCCTAATGTCCTAAAGCAGAAGGAGGGATCCAGTAGCCCACATAACTTTTTCAGCAGAACAAAAAGACTAGAAGTCACACCAAGCAATTTCAGAGCTACAAGAGCCCCTTTTTCTCTTCCTAAAGGAATAGTGTGAATAGTCAAGAATTTGGGCCAATCTAGGCTTTCTGCATGTACACATATCCTTTTATCTGGTATGCTTTAAATTTCAACCAAAATCTTCAGCTTTCACTTGACAGCACTCCTGTGAAACATCAAATGTATTTGCTTAACTTGGAGGAGGCTGGTAGCACAGTATTCATCTGGTTTGTATTTAAAGGCTAGTTTAAAACTTCTGGAGGCTCTTTCATCTCACCATATATTCATATGTGAATAGAGAATTTTAATAATTCATTTTGAGCTTCTCCTACAAAGGTATTACTGCAGTTCAGATTCTGTCCCCTTAATTACCTTCTCAGTCTTCACATCATGATACTCAGTTGATGATAATTCTCTTGATCCATGTGAAAGTAATAAGAATTTTCTACCAGGAAAGTTTTCAGATGTGGACACAGTTCTGGCCCAGGAGAGTCTGCATTTTGCAGATAATATTTTAACTTTTGATGGTTCCTAGTATGGAGCTAAAGTGCCAGGGAAAAACGTACTTATTAAAATGCTAACTGAGTGTCTCCTCTGAAGTAATGATAACATCATCAAATTTCAGAACCATTGGGGCAGCTAAAGCTAGAGAATTGATTGACTCTCTTGCAAAGTGGCTCTAATTCAACTAATTAGATGTTGAATGGGTGTTAAAGTTCAGCCAGAGTGATTAATTTCTTTTCAGCAACTGTTCCTTTCTCAGTTAAAGTTTCTGAAAGTTAAAATACACCATACTCACAGATAAAAACATGAAATAGCTTTGTGTTTGAATACCTATTCGTAAAATACTGCACCTGGCCTTTCACAATGAATACAAACCCTGGTCATGCTGTTCCATATAGAAGTCTCATGAAATAGGCAAATTGACCCAAACAATTTCCCYGAGGTTTCCAAGATAAAAAAAACAACAACCAAAAAACGAACAAGTTCAGGGTACTAATTCGGCTGGAAATTAGCTATTTTTTCCCTGGCAAGGTTCCTTCTCAACTAGGCCTGTTCCCCAATTCGGGTAGCTGGGTGGCTGCATGACCTGCTGCGCTGGTGCAGTGGAAGGAGCAATGTGGGGCTCCCTGGGCTCCTGCAGCTGGCATGGGCAGGCCTGCCAGGGACTGCTGCTGCTCCAAGCACCTAATGAGGCAGAACACTGTCAGCCCTCCTTTCCTAATGGTTACTGAATTACACCTGGTACTAGATATAAAATAAACTATGGAAATAGCCTTAGTGAAAAGATAGAACAACTAAAACAATCAGCAGAGCTTAAACTGCAGAGATGTGGTTTAATCAGAGCTTCATATTGTATCTGCGAGCTGTGGCTGCCAGTGGAGTGGAAAAAATTCAGTGTCCTTATTCCTGAAAATGGCTAGCGCTAGAGGACATGACAGCTTTCAATTAACTCTGGAAGAGCAGCCAAACCATGAACCTGTGACAGCGCAATCTGAGAAACACAGCAGTGTCTGCAGAGGATGTGTGTACTTACACTTCATTATTAGGCAAAGTGTGAAATAAATGAAATCCTAGGAAGCCTTTAATTTTGCTGTCAGAAGGAAAGCTGCAGTCTTGCTGTTACGGAGAGAAACAGCAACAAAGTCTCCAAAAAAAGATAAGAGTGGTCCTAAATTCTGAGGGGCACAACCCCATGGGGACAGCACTCGGAGCCCTGGAATTTAGCCAGTAGCATCTTCTGAGCAAAGGGATGCCTCTGTCCAGATGGACACTGAAGAAAGGCACAGAGTGTCCTAACCCCACAGGTATGACAGAGAATGCAGAACACTGCAGARGGAGATCCGGGGGAGGAAGGCGCACAGAGGTCAGTGCTGGAGCCTGCAGGAAGCAGTGAGGAGAGTGGCACGTGACAAGTCGCTGGAAGCACTGAGGAAGAGACACGTGAGTCAAGATGGAGGGCATTGCTTGCCACCTGTGCCCTCACAAGCAGTGTGTGCACAGTAGGTGTTGAAGGAGAGCATTAAAGCTCTTAGATGATTTYGTCCCCAGAGAAGCAGCTCACCTGATGTTTGTCTTGAAAAGAAGAGAAGCACTGTTTATGTCCAAATAACTATGTTGGACAAAAATGCATTAGTCAAGCAGCTGCTGGAAACAGTGGAAGTTACACTAAGAAAAAACAGAGGCACTTGAAGGTAGAAAGGGTATAGCAAAAAGTGACAGAGGGGAGGCTGTCACCCATCAGTGGATGTTTGAACGGTAAGTGTGTGAGTAAAGAGTATGGAAAAATGTGTAACGGGATCAAGCTAAAACTATGTTAGTCCCACTTCTACTCTAGACCATCTGACTGGAAAGCAGGGKGCCACAGCAAGTATGAAGAAGTCTTTTAAGAAGAAGCAAGTTCATCTGGGTCCAAAGTAGAGCTGAGAGTGCAGAGAGACCCTGGTCATGCTTGTGGGGTGTTATCACAGACAACAGTGCAGGGGTATCAGTTTCCACGAGCTGAGGATGTGACCTGTATTGTCTCCCAGATATCTGGTGAGGACTGGAAGAAAGTGGAGTGAAACAAATTAGTAGTCAAAATGTGGAAAAATAGAGAGCAATTATAAACATCACTTTTTTTTCAAAAGATAAAGTATCAGAATACCACAGAGGGAGTGTTTTAAGGCATTATCGTAATGCCACACAAAGTGCTCTAGAGCACACACTGTATTATTTTGTGTATTTACTCTAATGAGCCACAGCAGATTATTTTTCTTTTTTTGGCTGACCTGTCRTAAGGAACTAATTCTTGGCCAATGACACCGGCGACATAGTGTCAGAAAGCTTTTTATGTGAATTATATAAAATCCATAACACTGTGCAGAGTCTGTTGGCTGTCTCAAATATTCAGCCACATGTTTAGCCACTCTCGATTCTTCTTTTAATCTCAAATTCTACCTCTTACYTATTTGGATCACTGGCTTTGGTTCATTGCTTTGTAAGCCTCTTCTCCATGACTATGTTTAAAAATATAAAGTGACTAGGTAAAATTTGTACTGCTGAATTATGTGGAATAAATAATATTGATTTTGATGGTACTTCAGTAAATACAAGCACAAAGATCTTTCTATACAAATATTTATATTGTTGAAAATGTAACTCAGTAAATTCAGTAATATGTGAAAGCTTTCATTCAAATATTTTCAATTTGTAAGCACAAAAAGAGTTACTTGAGGCAAGCAGGGCTGAATCTGACAGTCTCCTGTCAGAGGTGAGGCTGCTGCAGCTCCATGCCCAAGGTCCAACCACTAACAAGACTGACCCAGTAGGCACAAGCACTCTGGTGCAGGTGTGTAACACACACATACACACACAAATTGACACGAGCAGACACACAGAGCACTCACAGGAACAGAGACAGCACCAATGTCCTCCTCTTCCTCCCCTCTTTGGCAGTTTTGGATGAAGCTCTGTCAGTGGGAATATATAGATGTATATGCATTGTATGTTCCTCYAGTAGCTACTTGCCAGACACTAAGCTATATTTCCCCTTGACAGTGATATCATTTTGGTGTCTTATAAGAAATGTGAGATGGCAGAAACATCAATATTTGGGGCAGGATCTGACACTATATTAAAGAGGACTGGACAATGGCAGGAGTAAGCATATACATTATAATGAAATGGAGGAAAAAGTAGGGATATGCTACAGGCTACATTTTTTAAAATGAGAAATTATTTTCCTTGGCAAAAGATATTGGTCATTTACTGTAGACTCAAAGCTGACCACTTTTTTCCTCATGTACTTGATATCTTCATTACTGCTATTACAGAAAATTCTCAGTGTCAGCAGAAATAAGTAATTACATGGTGGTTTCAGAAAAGAATGTATTCTGCTGTGCTTTAAGCTTTCTGCCTGTCACCGTCTGTATTTCTAATCGGGGCCTCTGCCACACACCTATGCCCCACACCTATTCCATTTCCTGCTACAGCAGATTGAGAAATCTGAAGTAAATAGTCAGACATACAGATGCAATTTAAAACACCAGTGTGTGCTTGGGGGCACTGGTTCATTGCTATTGTTCAGATGTCAGGTCTCAGGCTCCCTGAAAAATAAAGTGGCCTTGAAAATATAATTTTTAGAATAATCTCTTTAGTGTTCTCTCAGTTACAAGTCACTAAAACTGAGATAGCCAAGATTTCCTAAGGCTGGATGAATTCTGCTGCTTTCTTATTTCCCCTTCTCTCCCTGCCTCCCGCATACCTTAACTGAGTTTCTTAGCTTTATCTGTGGATAGGGAATTTGAGTAGAATAGAAGCCATTATTCAAGCAAGCCTGAGCATGGTTAGTGTGGAACTGTTAGAGTTGATAACACACAAGACAGTTCTGAGGAGCAGAAAAATGAAAGGTAATTATGCAGTAAACAAGGTTTGGTTTTGTCTGAGCCTGTGGTTTGGTATGTTTTCAAGACGCCATTTTGCCTGACTGAAGTTCTCTGATCTTTGCTCTGCTGCTGGAAAGGCACATACCTACCCTTGGAGGGTCGTGCCTTTCCCAAAGTGGACACCAGGCAAGGGAGGAACAGGAGCCAAGCTGAAGAGCTCTAATAAAGAGCTGCTGGTTCTGAGTACAGATCACGTCTCTGACAGAGATGCCCTGCAGCTCTGCACAAACATGCACCGGGCCATGGTTCTTGCAGCATCACTTTTAAAACGCACAAACTGTAGGAAGAGGTTTCATGTTTCCTGAAGTGGGCCTCCTTTGCATTCATCACTGGTGGCCCTATGGATGCAGACAGATGGCTTTCTCATCTGGAAGCACGAGGCATAGCTAACCTTGTCCTCTCAAGTATATCAGTGAAATTTTCCTGATGAAAACTTAGGATTTCCCTGAATAATTGATTTGCCTAAAATTTAGCTTCCCTTTCATCCAGTTGTTTTCATAGTCACCCAGCAAAGGATGTTTGTAAATGTCTTGATTTCCTTCTCTGGAAAGCTCTAATCTTGTTTTTCTGGCTGGCCTAGCACAAAGACAATGGTGGCATTGACCCAGGAATGGTCATGAGGAAGAAAGTGTCTCCAAGAGGCCACATTGAGGTAACCAAACATTTGGAAACAAACTGTTGCCATTGCAGCAACAAAAGCCAACCCTGTTTTCATGCCCTGGATTAGCTATGAAATTGTGGCTGCCATACTTCGCTCCCTCCTCATCTTTCAGACAATCAAACAAAGGTGCAGCATTGGAAAGGGGCATTATTTTGCTCTTTTCAGATGAGAGTTGTGGACCTCTCAGTCCTGCATGGGGGTAATGAAAAGGGTACCCTGTCTCTTTTAAACTGTTGTGCAAAAGCATATCATAGTGTATTAGAACTGAGTGCTTTTCTCACAGCCTATCCTGGTTTTGAAGTTATTTACTCCTTTTCTGTACACAAAACTCAAGTGAATCCCAAAGATAAGCATGTCTTCTCAGTTGAGAATTCCATTTTGACTCTAGTTTGAAAAGGCAAGGTACATTTGTTACTCATAACAGTGCAAAATCTGAGATGCACCACACCAAGAAACAAGAAAATAGAGCTTTCAATATATAAGTTAACTGTGGGCACAAAAACCTCCCAGAATGGACCTGATTTAGCCACAAAATGAAACTGTATATCTAAAAGTTTTATACATTTTAATTATTTCAGGACCAAGTTGTGAGGACAAGTTTTATAGCTATTAGGATCTATTGAGAAATTGGATAATGCATAAAAGAACAAGATAATGAATGCTGCTGCATACAGAAATGAGCAAAGCTGTAATACTCAGGTAGTAATAGSGGAGATTACATTTATATTATAGATGAACATACTGTTCAGCAGTGAAATAAGCCAGTTGTAATRTCACCAAGGAAAGGCAAAGTTTCCATTCAAAAACTCCGCTCTGATGATTATTTCTTTAGATGTAAAAGGACAATTTTATTTCTGGTGCAACTCTATTGGAATTCTTGCTAATACCTAAACTCTAAACTTTCTGGTGACATGACCAGTATTTTGTCACATATCYTATTGTGAGGGAACATGTGCTAGTAAATAAAATTTCTGCGATAGCTCTACACACAAATATCTACTAGATTTGTTTAGCTGGAGATTCTTTTATCAATCGTGAAAACATTTCTTTGGTTTGACAGATAATGTTGGAGAAGAAAAGAAATGACATATTTATATCTGATAAATGCAAACTATAAATGCAAGAAAATTTCATAAATGCACTGATGAAACTGCAAAATCTGTAGTGTTCTTGAACTAGTGATATTCTTGTGCCCACATTAATAAGACGTGAACACCTCTTAGAGCTCTGCTATTTGAATTTTTGTGTTGACATGGCTGAAAAATCTCTTAAGGTTTGTTTATCACACTTTGTATATGTATTTATATTTATTACAGATTTCTTTGCATTGCATCTGATTGCATAGGGAAAAAACAAGAATGCAAAAAATATAGCAAATGGCTAAGCAGGTGTTAACAAAAATGCCTGGAAAGACAGATAATTGTTTTTTGTATTTCAGGCATTGGCATGAATTTTTTTACTTTTTTTTCTTTGGTTGTGTGCAATGGGTTTTGTGTATTGGCATAAGAAAGTATATCTCAGCAAGAATGATGCTGTGAGGCCCTGGTTTTAAATAAAAAAGCTGAAAACTGGTCTGTCAGATGGAGAAATTACTTCAGGTATCAAGACCCAGATGAGTTGTAGAGTTATTAATCAGTAGAAAGTTTAGCAAAATTAAGTACTTTTCAATTGACTGCTTGGTACCAGCTTTCATGTGACAAGTTTGGCTTTTCGGCTCAAGATACTTTTACTCTTCAGAATATGGAACTGGAGGAAGGGGATATTTATGAGGATGAGAAAAAATATGAAAGAAAAATTTCAAGTGATTATCATAATCATGTGGGTACATGCCAAATTGCTTTCAGCTTGCTGAGGTGTTGTGCCACAGTATTTTCGTAATTTTTTTGTAAACATTAAACAACATCAACTGTTTTCCTGGTTTTAATTTTTCACATTACATTACATCAACCCAAGCAAAGTAGAAAAAATGCTTTCAGTGGGATATATATATTTTTAATTTCATAAATATCCAGCCAACAATGTGTGGTAACAATTCCCAGGAAGTTTTTTGGTAATGAATATGCCCCTATTTTAAACTTTTTAGAAGAGAGTAATGCAGGTGTGAGTGGCAGCAGACATGGATAACTGCATTGGTTTGTTAGGTAAATCCAGTGAAACACACGGAGCAACACCAAACTTCTGTAAAATGTAACCAGACCAATGCTGTAAGGAATGAATGCTGATAGGACAACAAAACAGGAGATGAAAAGAGAAAGCTTGAAGCAGCAACTTAGAACAAATTCCTCAATGTAGTGTTTTTTCTACAGATTTATATGGAATCCAGTAACTTCCGTGGCTTTGACCTTGGAATCTCCATGGATTTTCAGAACCTCTAACCATACATGATGGGGTTCACACAAGAGCGTTAGATCTGGTAGTCCAGGTTTTCTTCTGCATGGAGGCAATTTCACATCACAACAGCTACAGAAAGGGAGGAGAAGGCTTATAAGRAAGTGACTACATTTCTAAATTTTCACATTGATGGTCTCAAGAACAGTGGCCTAAGAGCTGATTATTACTGAGGGATTCCAGAGTGTAAATCATGAATACAGCATGGAAATTGGTCTTAGGGCTACCAGTCCGGGTGGCATGAGCATAAATACAGTATAATACAATAGATATTTGGKTTTTTTACATTTCCTCTCTGCAAAGTTGTAGACAAATAGTCCTCTAGGTACTTATTTTAGTTTTATAACATTTTCACCACAGAACACTGGGAAGTTTTTGATCATTCATTCAATCAAGGTGCTGTACATTTTTTTCCCTAACCAAATTATGTTTGTGGAAAGGTCAGAATATAGCTAATTGAACTTCAAAAGAATAATCATCTTAAAAGACTTAATGACTTGAATGGTTTTGGAATTTATCCAAACAGAGCAAGCAATTTTTATTTTGCTTATGCTAAGGAACAGTGCTATGCCACGGCTAAATCTTATACGACGTCTCTGTTCAGACATGTGCCATTCCTACACTTTTTGGTGAGAAAAGGAAGATGTCGAAGTTCAGTGTTGTGTCAAGAAAAGTATCAGTGGTAATGCAGAGGAAAAGACCTCTCTCCTAAATTCTGAGATATCCAGGCAGAGTTTGCACCTTAGGACACCCTAATGTAGAAATTCAAACCAGTATCCCTGATATTTGCCTGCCAATTTTTTCGCAAATACTTTTGTTTCTAGCACTGTATTGTATTTCAGATTGGTTAACTTTGAATAATTATGCATTGTCTAAAAACACTCATGTGTTGCTCCGTTTAAATAGCAATCTAAAAATAGAACAAAATGTGTTCTAGAAAATGTTTTTCTCTTTTTATTTCTATTTTGTTTTGCAAATAATTATTAAAAGTAGTTGACAGAGAAAGATGATCACATAAACGTGCCCATATTTTTATGTCACTTTATTATTAATGAAGAGAGTAACAGAACGTAACAATTCTGAGGACCTGCCTGACTCTCATAATGTTTCCCCTTCATGAGTAATTTTGTAACGTGCCCATTATTTTAAGAGAAGTGATTAACTATCTCTTCCTTAAATTTGGTGTGATCCTTGTTCAGAGAGGATGATATTCCTACTTGTGACAACCTTTCATGGGATATATAGGGAGAAAGTGCAGTAGGTTCCAGCAAAAACTCCACAAAACAACTGCCTAAAGCMCAGCGCTCACAGCTTTCTTGGTAAAAATTGGCTTTTTCTCTGCAGTTTGAGAACTCTCTTTATTATTGATGCCTACATTAGACAGAGTGCTACATATGCTGCTCCTTTTTCTCTCACCCCTCATCACACAGCTGAGTTTTAAAGTGGTACCCAGGGAAAAGCARCATTGCAGGCACTGCCAAAGGAGTCTTCAGGGCAGTGATACACAATCACCCTGTGCCAGGACAGCCTCAAGAGAGCAAAGGCTTACAGTACAGAAGGTTCAGAAGAGATGGATGCATTCAAGTGGTTAGGCCAGAAGTAGAAATGAGCTTTCTGCCTCTTCCAGATCTGAAAACTCCTTGCAGCCTGGTGATGTGGGACAGGCAGTGCTGAGACTGGAGGAATGCTATGAGTTAATTGGACAGCAGCAGTTATGCAACGATCACCAAGGAAGAAAAGTGAAATCTCCAAAGCAGACACTTGGACAAAATAAAATTTCTTCAAGCAGTGTTTTGAGGCATGTTGAGTGCCACAAAGGGAGAAATTAATCTAACAAACTGGTATCCTTGAAACCAGATTCTCTCACGGCTGCTTGTTGTCAGAGCAGCTGGTGCCTGCGTGCCAAAGGGAATGTTTTCTCAGCAGGAGCTGCTTAAATGTAAAGGAATCAGGCTTTTTCTGCAGTTTTAAGCTCATTAGTCAGTTATCAAGGATCTGGAATATTTGGAGACTCAATCAATGAAGTGAGATAGATCATTTCCCACTGTTCAGGAAAGATACTAACCAGTACCTCTGGGTAAGATCCCTCATAGGTAGCAGAGATGTTGTGAGAAGGATCCTTGCCCTCTTGGTACTTATTGATTTGTAGGACAGTGAGGACCATCCACCCTTCTGCCAAAAGCTCACCCCTGCTTGCCCTAGTCTGCCAAGTTTCAGACCTACTGAGCGGGACTCCGACCTTTGATTCCTGCACCATAGTCCCTTGCTGCCATGCCAAGCTTTAGTATGCTCCAGGCATCATGGCACAGCCCCTCTCCCGTCCCAGAGAACTGCATACAAACRCTATCCACCTCGCCAGAGAACATCTTCCCTCAGGTATGCAGGAGCTGGGTCACGTGGAAAGATGGGCTGTGCCAGTGCATTGAGCTGGAAATAGTTGTAGCATTCAGCTGCTCAGCCGAGGGTGAGCTGTGAGGACACTTGAACAAAGACTGTCACTTCATAGCAAATAACATTTGACAGCTGCCTTTTGTCTAACATAAATCTTCTTTTCTCAATATTTTCAAAATAATCCATACTTCCAGTGAACAGAGAGCATTGCAGTTCCTTCTGACATAGGACTTCTCATATTTTCCCATTTCCTGTTGCCTGTTTTTCTGGGAGGTTTTACCAAGTTGAAAAATCATTCCCATGTAATTCACCTTCGTGGAAAGGCCACACTGTGGGATTACCATTTTGTGAGCTACAAACTTCCCATCTAAGAGGATACTTTGCTGGGAGAGTGGTCTGCAGCCTGAAGCGGAGCCTGACAGTGGTTGTGTTGAAAGGTGTGTGTACTCTCCTCATGTCTACTGCTATTCCTACTAGCTCTTCATGCAAATGGCCTATACCAATATAATTTCATCTTTGGCAGAAAAATGTCCCAAGCAGTTTTGGCACAGAGGAAAAAAAATGGATTTGGGGGCTATTTTATGAGCAGATCAGAAATGCTCCCCAAAGGGGAATGTAAGAAGGAATTCTTTACTGTGAGGGTGGTGAGGCACTGAAAGAGGTTGCACAGAGAATCTGGGGATGTCTCAATCTGTAAGTGTTCAAGAACAGTTGGATGGGACTTTGAGCAATCTGGTGCTGTGGAAGCCCTCTCTCCCTGTCCACAGCAAGGGTGTTGGTACTAGGTGACCTTTAAGTCCCTTCCAACCCAAACCATTCCATGATTCTGTGATAATTCTATCAAAGGGGCTGGCTCAGCTGGTTAGTGATGGTGACATTGAGGGGCTCTCTGAAGCCCAGGTTTTCCCTCAGGTGCTGCAACTGGGGCAATATCAGAGTGCCCAGTAGAATTTGACATTAACAATCTTGCCGGGGCTGCTGTTGCAGGATAGTGCAGAAACGGCCACTGTGAACTTGGCCTTGTGCTCTTTTTCACTGTATCTCATGGACAAGACAACTGAAACACAGTACAAAAGTTTGAGCTCTTAGAGAAGCTATCCAAGCTTTCTAAGTACACTTCAACAAGATCTGAAGTCCACAAGCCAACTGCAGGCTATTCCGCCTCTGGCCTTAAATATAGCATCATCTGTTAGTTGATAATTGCCTCCCTAAAACTGTTTCAATTAGTCCCAGCTGGCCTGGACTGTTGACAAAGCTCCTGTTATCAGGAAATAACTGTCTGTTTTGAAGGTCCAGACTTTTCCTGGAAAAAAAGCAAGAAATGGAAACTGCTATTGCTACTTTTGGGCAGATYAAGCCTATAAGAGATATTGAAAAGGAGGAATAAATTTTCACTATTCCAGGGAAGAAGTATTTATAAGAACCATGTACTGGATAAATAAATGGGTTGATTTTCTCCAACTTTTGGTAATTGTATCAATACAGCTTTTAAACACACTTAATTTTAAAGAAAAATCTCTTGGAAGAATGGAAAAAAGTGAACAGAATAAAGAAAAAATCAGTGTAAAGAAAACCATCGTATTTTGTGGCACACTTGAAGCAATATCAAGGAAGCTAATTTTACCACTGTTTTGCCCTGATCTCATCATGTCTCTGTTTCTGATTCTGTAGCGCTTGGTTTCACTTTTAATACCTGGCATGATGTCTTCCTTGTTTACCTCTCATTCCTCTTGCTGGTCTGATGTTTGCTTAACACAATTTGTGACACTAACATCTTCCACCGTTTCTGAATTTTTCCAGCACATGTGAGCACCTTTATTTCACCTGGGTAGATCTGCCCCTCCATCTCACCGGATCTCCCACTGCCACAACACACCAGTATGTGCTGGTATGGCAAGGCCACTGTGGCTTATSGTGATCACTTTTGTCTCATTGTTTATCTTCTTCCCTTTGAAGAAGACTTTTTTTCTTTTCCATATAAAGATACCTGAAGTTCACATCCATAGGAATAAACTGTTGGAAGAGACTCTTAACACAGAAGAGAAAAGGGCATTGATTCTTCCAAGACAGGTAAGAGGAAAAAATGCAGGTACAAGAGAGTGCTAGCCTGAAGAGCTGAAGGGGACACTAATGCCACGATTTGAAAATGAGAAGTGCAGACATCAAGCCTTCTGGTTCACTACTGAGTGATTAAACATAAGTGTAGTCTGTCTTTAAGGAGTTTTTATCTCTTTAAGTTTTATCTATTTAAAGTGAAATAACACATCTAAATTACTAAGATTTGGTTCATCTTTATGTATCATCTTGAAGCTTCTTGTGTGATCTCAGAAAAGTTGTTTCTTTAACCTGTAGCTCAGTTTCAATGCCTAACAGTGTTTATTTGCACTAGAAAGATGATACCAAAGTATTCCTGTGTTTTAATAATGAGAACTATGGAAGCAGCCTGAAGGGGTCTTGATTGAGTAAGGCCTTCTTGTCTACCCATGGCCCGAAGATCCGGTGTGAGCTGGTCTGAGCTGGATGCAACTTGAAAGCTGGCTAATGAACCTCTCTGTGTCTCTCACAAGCCATATTACTCGGTGATCTCAGAAGAAATTTGGGACACTAAGCTCATAAAATAGCTTGGAACACCTCAAATTTTCCCACTGATATTTTGGGCTTCATATATGGAAATTCTGGGGTTCTGCTGGCTTATAGCAGTGTTTTTAAAGTAAACCCGGGCATGTTGACAGTAATGAAAACATGTCTATTCCTTCTGATTAGAYGTTTTTATTAAAAGATGTTTTGCTTGTGTTTAACCAGGAAGAAACCGGTGAGTTTACAAGACCATGCAGTGACTCACTTCACCAAATTAAAATCTTCTCTAATAAGTAGAGCTCCTGGGGATGCAATAGAGAGACGCTTGAAATTTATATGTACATAAGTTTAATATGTTCCTAACATCCGTATCTATCTATGCAAACGTATATTTACAGAGAGTGAGAAAAAGCAGATATATAGAGTAAAAATAAATCTAAAATCCAACATGTGCCAACAGTTACTGCACGATATGCTTCCAATACTTGCCTTTTAAATAATTCTGTCAAGCACTTGCTATCATCTAGTGATTGGGAATACATCAGAACGGAACATACTCAGTATAACCACAAATGAAAGATTCTACTGAGTACTGCAGCCTGGGTAGAAGTGCTTATAATTTAGGTTGGAAATTTCCAAGAAGACTATAAGTGATTTCCAAACTCAAATAAATAGGCCAAATTATTTATATGCCTTTTAAAAATCCCGTCCTTGTCCTCTTCTTATTTATAGATTCTAAACATGCTGATTTTAGCTTTATCAGTTTAACAGAAGATGTATTTACAAGATGGATAAAATCATGTGTAAGCTTTCTAGACAATTTTAAACTGATGCAGCCCTCCTTATCTGTCTGTTTTCTGCCGAGGAGATAGTGTAATTAGTTTGTCCCTCTCAACTGCTTTCACAATATCCCACAGGATGTATGGGCTAATTTCTTCTGTGTTGCTATAGAAAAAGTACTATCTCACAATATCTCCAGCTGAGATATTATGCCACAAATCCTTTTCAGAAGCTGAATTTCACAAGCATTCCCAGAGAGCCTCAGATAAAGAGAGCCATATTTGCAGGCATTAGCAAGAGGGAAATGAAACAGCAGATACACACTACAGTAGGAAGTAATGTAAAATTAGTCACCAGTACATATCCCTCTGGAAAAAGACTGATTGAATGTAGGTTCCCAGAAACTGAGTGCAGAAAAAGAACTAACAGGTATAATAGAATATTCTCTTCATGCACAGAACACAAAATTCAACCTCTGCAGAGGCTGAATCATTAAAGAGCAACTTAAGCTTTAATTTGTCGGTTCAAGAGGAGGATAGACAGGGGACAGACAAAATGCTGTCTATTTAAAAATTTAAAAGCACTGCAGAACAAAGGAAAATGTGGAAAAATTCTTTTTATGAAATTTCTGGTAGCTTTGTGGAAGAGTTTCTTTGGAAAAACCCATGGAATCACAGGATTCTTATCTTCACAGAAATACTATTGCAGAGAAGAAACAGAGTTCGGGCAGGCAGCCTAAGATAGACACTTTGGAGGACAGAAGATGATATGCTGGAAGAGTGGATTTGGTATGGGTTTCAATAAAGAGGTGTCTGAAAAAAGGGATTGTCCAAAATCTAAGAAAAGTTTTCATAATGATACAAACATTGAAACTAAGGTAACACTGAAAATAATTACCTAATTCAAATGTGGTAAGATCAAATACACTCTGATAGTATTTCTGACCCCTTTTATTTATGCCTTGCACATGTTCCTGGAGGAAATTTTTTCTTTATGACTTTCCTCTGAAGGGATAGCAACATATACACTACAGAAAAAAAATATTTTTTGCATGCAGAATCCCTCTGAGAATGTTCACACAACTATCTTCAAAGCCCTTTGTGGCCCAGCGCCCATCCACATGGAGATGAAAACGATATTGTATGATTGTGGCGATGGATAGCGCAACTTGGAGAACAGAGCAGCTACAAAGGAGAAGCACTGCAAGCAGGAAGTGGAGGGGAGTGTCTGCAAGTGTCTCATAGCTTGAAACAGGTTTCCAATGAATCTTCATTCAATTACCCCAAATAACAAACACATTTCTAAAATTCAGGCTGTAAGAGTAGTGCCATGGGTATACATTTAGTAATGCTGCAAATAGTTTTTTTCCCTAATGATAACCATCCCTTGCTTATGCAGGAATGATAGCAGGGTCCCTCCCCTTTGATGGGGTTACTCTTCACCAGACTGAGGGCATGTGCACTGCAAAGTCCCGCAGCTGGGTGTCTGAGAGAAACAGCACACACCCTCTTCAAATCACCAAAATAAAGAGCCTAAGAACAAGCTGGGTGAGCAAGGGACATATAGGAGCACCACGGATCTACGACAACGTGCTTCACTGGTAGCCCTCAGGAGCAGCCACTGCATGTGTAGGAGCTGCTCACAGGCTCCCAGGGGCTGAAATTGTCCTGCTTTGCATAGTCTGTGTGAAGGGGGGCATTCGTTTGTGGCACAATGCCTGGGCCTTCAGCCCTCTGCCATCAATGCCCTGGCAGATAGCAGTGCAGAGAAGCTCCTCAGCTTCCAGCCTGCAGCTACGGGTCAAGGCTTTCCCTTGGGAAAGTATTTAAACAAAGTGTATCCTGGCAGATATCCCAGAAGCATGCCCAGTTGTCCTGCAAAACAGCAGGACATTCCTGAGCAGGGGTCACTGTATGTGTATCTATATGTGTGTATATGTTTAGATACACACACAAATATTTCACGCACTACTTCGTAGTTGATTCGCTGCCTAATAGAGAGCTCTGATAAGAATAGTTTTTCGTTTCTTTTTCTGAGCATAAGCTTCTCTTTCCTTCATGGGCTGTAAAAATCTCAGAGACTAAACTATCTCCGGCATACTATCCAACCCAGACATCAGAGCTGCATAATTTTGGATAAGCACCTACTTAATCTGGGGAAAAAAAATAAAATATGTCTTTGCAGGCTGTTTTTCAAGATTTTTTTGTTATTATTATTATTTAATGTATTATGATGCTACAGCTGTGCAAAGCTGCTCCTAGATCTGGAACACCAAGACAATCCTAGGAGAGGTGGGTTAGTGTGCAGGAGGTGGAGATGTGGTCAAAGGTTTGGTAATTTTATCATAYAGCTTCTTTGTTCAGTGCATGGATATCACCACCAGTTACATGCTGTCTTGAATTTCAATGGCGTCTTTAAATTTCTTGGACAAACAGGAATTATTGAAAGCAACAAGCAGGAGAGAAAATTTTYCATAAAAAATTGTGGTTCTCCATGGTGGTGGGATCTCATTTGCTTCCACTGTGGATGTTTGGGAGGCTCTTGTCCTGAGGCAATGCAAATTAAAGGGTAGGAGCTGGGCCTGCTGCTGTTGACGTCCAGGGGGGATCTCAGTGACTTCAGCAGACCTGTTGTGCTCTGCCTATGGGTGTCAACAAGATCCATGCAGTCTGGGTGATGAGGATGTGGCCTCAAGTTTATCATAACCTGATAAAGGCAAGAAGATGAGAGGTGATAATGAGAGGTGAAATGTTTAGTCAAGTTTCTGTGACTTTTGGTCTTCTCAAATGTGTTGAATATAAAATATTGCACCAGTAAAAAACAACTACAATATCTAAGAAAGTATTTACTGAGTGACCAAACTGCTATGAATTAAGTTCTAAAGTGTATTTCAATTTAGCTTTCTCCTGGGTGAACTGACAGCAAGACAAGTCTTTCTAAAATAGTGTTTGTTGTGTACTAAGATTTCTAGCCTGAGGGTTAAGCACATTTTTTTTTTGAATGCAGAGCTACTGAAAAATGACTAAACTGAGAAGGAATTTAAAGGAAGTTCCTCACTGTTTGATATGCCTCGGTATGATTCAGAATAATGTGACAAGCATTATTGCATTTCCTGCATTGCTACCCAGACCCAAATCTGGACTGTGTTCTCTGCTGGACCCTTCTGTTGCACTGGGAGGGTCAGAGTTATTCCTTTCCTGTTGTGCACCCCATCAAGGGCTTTCTTGGAGAAATAGCCTGAGTGACTACACACACACAGAAGTCAAGCGGAGTCCCTGATTTAGCAACTAGTAGGTTTAGTGATGGGCTGGAAACTCCTGGGGAGCATGGCTGCACCACTGAGAGGTCCGTGGAAGAACTTTCAATCTGCACCAGGGAATTCAGGATATGTTTATGCACCCAAAGCACAATCATTTCGGAAATTATACCTGACATGCAGAAGGTCCATAGTTCTGCTCAGGTAGGATTAAACCAATCGTGATATACAGTACTTCTAACCAAAGGGGTGTGYGTGTGGGTGTATGTGTGTGTGCTAGGGGGTGKGKGGGGGSGGGGGGGGTGTTTAGGTGTGTGAATGAAGGGGCTCAGAAGCATCATTGAGGTTTTGCCAAAATCAAAGGAGATGTTGATTTTCCCTGGGAAAAATCTTTAATACTCTCTCTACTTTGAAGATAAAATTTACAGAAATATTTTCCAAAGATTGTGTTGTCTCGCTGTGGGGCCAATATTTTGACCATGATAGATGGTGGCAGTATTACAAAACATGTTTAAACATTTAGTCTATGTACGGGCTGAGTCAGTCTTAGCTGCCTAGCTCACTGCTGTCCACCTGGAGTCTAGATTTAGACTTCTTATGCACAGAGACGACAGTTTGATAGTGTCATCATCACAAATGGATTTTGTGCCAAAGTTTATATTGAAAGAAAACCTAAGTCTAAAAATGCTTGATGGCTAATACAGCTGAAAGTCCTCCTTTTACGTGGAAGTTCTCGAATGAAAAGGATGCAAAGACTATAATAGTCAGAGGACAAATAAAAGGATAAGAAAACCATTTTAATACTGGAATGAACTGCTATCTGAACCCACAGAAAACACACAATTCRTAAAAGTGCAAAAATTCAGGTTGGGAGTATTGAAGATTTGCAGAAATGCCAAACATTCACAGACCAAATTCAGCCAGCAGCCAATTTCAAATATTTCCAAGCTGAAAAAGGGCTTTAGAAAACTGTGCTCATTTTGTTTGTTAACAGAGRTAATCAAACAGAATTTCAGGCCTTGTTGTTGTGCCAGGCTGCAGTTCACAGGCATAAAGAATTAAGCCATTCTTACTAGAGAAAAAAAGTAAATTAATGAGCTCTTAATAAATAGTTTAACAGGCAGTGTCAAAATATTGTGGGCTTACAGTAAATGACACGGCAGTGACTTACGCTGGATTCCTCTCTGAAAACAAGTTCTAGGGATTGCCAGAGGATGCCCATAGACTAACACACGGTGGGAAGCCARAGAGTGAGGCAGGGGCTCAGCTGTACTCCATCCTCTTTTCAAATATTAACATAGTCCTTCTGCCAGGTGTATACACAATGCGTGGGGGTGGCTGTGCAGGTGCCTGTGCCTGTCCTTGCCTGGAGGTGTCTCAGTGGAGAAATCATGACAGGGCTGCTTCCCCAGCTGAACGTGTCCCAGGGTCACAGTGACCTCGGTGCTAGTAGTGTCTGGTCCCTGCTGTGCTCCCAGGCACTGACTGAGGGTGAGAAACTGTGCTCACTCAGTGCAGGTTTGGGCAGAGTGGAGGGGGTGAAGGAAGCAGATAAATGTGACTGCAACTGTTACTGCTCTTTTTTCATATCTGGTGAGGTTTTCCTTTGCTGTCACCTGTATGTTTAAAGAGCTCTGTGTTTCTCTTGTGATAATTAACAGAAACCCTCAGATCAGATCTAGCACTCTTCACGGTGCTGCTCCCATGGGCAATGCTCTAGGAGGCAGTCAGTTCTGTTTAACATCTTTATAAGCAATATGGAGAATTCACAGACAGCTCAGGCTGGTTCATTACTGTTCAGTATTTAGTCCCTTGGCCGATTCATAATCAATTTGCTACCCTTGTGGTAAACACAAGACTTTCCTACTCACTATTGATAGAAAAGATAGGAATTTAAGAGAGAAAAGATGGTGATGCTTAATTCAAAGCAGGAAAACAGAGCAGACATTATAAACAACAACAAAACTGTCACCCTCAGCTTAGAAGCTGCATGTATTTGGACCAGAGTACCTTATAGTGTGTAACAAGGACCTATTTCAAATGCATTATTGAGAGCACAGCAGGCACCACTCTAGGTAGATTTTGCATTTGAAAAACTGTTGACAACACTCAAGCAACAAATTTTCTATTAAAGTGCAAAGCACATATTACCCACGTGTGGAAACCACAGTTTTATTTTGTCTTGGTCATTTGTGTCCAAACCAACTTCAATAAATGGAATATTTAAAGAGATTCTAGATCATTTGCCAAAATTGATCTAAACTGTGCAGGTTTTCTTCTCCTCCGTGTTGTGATTCTATTGAGAAAAGCAATGAAATTAGATTATCGTGCTTTCTTTTTAAAAATAGTTATTTTTTGTTGACTTTTACCTAGGCAAATTACATCCTCTTTTTTGAGTCTGCAGATGTTGGAACTCAACTACAGTTGTAGCTGTAGTTATTTGTATTCAGACTTTCATTAGTGATGTTCACAGGTTTCTTCCTCTGCATACTTTCACTCATCATTTCATTATTGATTGTAATTTAATTAACCAGATGGCAACTGCCAAGTTCACATTTGCTACTTACTCCAGATGACAAAACTCAAAATGCACTCACACTGTCATATTTGTTGAGATATGAATTTCTTCAGTAAAGCTTGTTTTAAAGTCAGGATTATTGCCTATTATTAAAATGTTTCCTGAATAGTAGCAGAGCAATCCTTTGGAGATGCTCAAAGGCTGAGGTTTTTGCTGAATTTTATAAAGAAGCCTCACTGTGCTGTTGAGCACTAATCAGGAATCTCATCGTTGAGGAAGAAGTTGTGCTGAGCAAGCCTTTGTGAGAGGCATGTGTGACCCCACATGAGCTGATGGATAGGCTGCCTTTTGGGAAATAACTCTGGGGTAGGAGAGCATTTCTTAGACATTTCAAAACACAAGATTGTAATTGTCAGCGTAGCTGACATTGTCTTAAATGGCATTGGGGTTTCACTCCAAGCCATGGTGGACCTGGAAAATAACAAAGGATTGATATATCAAACTTTTTGTCACATGTTGCCTTGAGTTTGCAGCTCTTTAATGTTTTCATTCTCTGTAACAGTTTCTCACACACTTTCTGTAAACATAGCTATGTTTTGTTAACCGTACTTTGTTGTTTTTCATTCCATTCTCCTAGGCGGAGATGTTTGATGGATTTTTCCTTTGACCAGTGTGATTGAGGGGTGGTAATTTCTCCCTTCAATCCACGGTGGTCTTTAAGAACATATATAATAAAGCTCGGGCTCTCTGCCCGGCCCCCTTTTCTTGCTTCTCTCCTGACAAGGTGTCTGCGTGGTTCTTTTCGTGCTCAAGTGCGACAGTCACACTTCTCCATCCTTGTTGAAAATAATAGGTTTTTTTGCAACACCCCATAATCATCAAAAAGCAAAGGTGTTACTATAATTTTCAAAGATCATATTTTTATTCCCATTTTGTAAAATGTGTTTCTTTGTCTGTATTTTGCTTTTCATGAAATATATAGTTTCATTCCCCCCTCCCCCCCCTTTTTTTTTTTGGCAATGGTAAAATGGGAAAAAGAAAAAGGGAATAAAATGAATATAAAATTTGGACATAGTTTAGATGAATTTTATTAAAGCTTAAAAAAATATTAAAATAGAGAACAAAATTTTCCAATTAAAAATAATGATCATGACATTTACCATTTTCAGCCAGAGAGTTGTATCTGTTTACAAGACCCTTATCAGGAAAAAAAAAACCAAAATTTTAAGTGTGTTTCATCTTTTGTCAGGCTGAAAAAATAATAATAATTAAAAAAAACCCACAGAAAAAGTCTAATGTAAACAACAATGGCATGTAATTTTACACATGTCTAATTTTCTGCCTATGACATACAGGGTCATAGGATACCAGAAGGGCTACATACATGGTTGGATGCCGACATTTCCATTTTTTTAAATGATAATCATACTCTTTTTTTCTGTCAAAACTGAACTTTTCCTTGGGAAACTTATTTGTTTGTAAGAGCTTTATTTCATTGGAAAACCTTTCTCATGGAAGGTTCTCAAATCGCACTGATTGCTTGCTTTCTGCCAATAAGTTTGATTTTAAGTATTATTATTACAAAGTTTCCTGCTATGCCTATTAGTTGTAACAGCTTGATGCAACATTTGACAATTGTTTAATTTTTATTCTTCTCAGCTTGAATTAAAAAAAAAAGTTGAAGAAATCAAGGGAAATTAAAAAAAACTCTCTTTGAGAGAGTTTGATTGATTTTTCCGTCTGACATTACAGAAATTATCCTATTCTTACGTAGTGCAAAAGATCTTGTATCTTGYAAGCTCACTGAAGCTCTATCATGGCATTCTCTTCCTCATGGCAATCTTCATTTTTGCTTTAAAGAACAGCATACCAATGGGCTTTTAGACAGCCTTTATACCCAGAAGTTTTCTATGCCCAGAAGATCTGGATTCACACCGGTGTCCTCAGCACAGGCTCGAGGTGCCAAAGCGGGGGCTGAAGGAGGTCTGGGAGCTTCACCTGCAACAGCACTTGGCTACTATAAAATCAGCAGCATTTATCTGACTGAGGTAAAATTAGCAAATAAACGAGAGGGCATTTCCATGCCAGGGACATTTCTGGTAGGCTCTTCCCAGTTTCTCCCTGGGACAAACGTGTGTGCAGTTCTTGTCCCCGAGGCGAGGGGCTGCCGATAGTTCTTTGCAGACCAAAGAGCATCTTCCGTGCTGCCAGCCTGAAGGGAGCAGCAGCCGAGGGGGTGTGAAACAGTGGACCTGCATACAGAGATTTTTGTGTCCCAAACACTGCAGAGATGCCATAAAAAAAAATTTTGTGAAGTCAGGATTTGCAAATGTAAAGAAGATTTGGATAAAAATAAATATTTAGCAGGGATTTAGCTAACTGGGTAATCTCCTAGAAGCTAAAGCTACACTGTAATAAAAATTGAACAGCGCAGATATATTTGCAATAGCTCTACATGCAAAAGTTCAGCCATCAGGTTTTTTCCAGCCATTGATATCCAAATATTCAGAACTGAGTTTTCACAAAGCATSCTATGTCTGAAACAAATGTAAAGATTCATGTAAAGATTAATGAAGATTAGAGCAAAACAAACAGGAAATAAACTGTCTCTTGTCTTGTCACAGCTTACAAAGTCACTCTCTATTTCCTTTATCTATTCGGGAGTATATGGAGTTTAAAGATTTCAAAATATATATATAGCAATATGCTATAGAGGGGACAGAGCAAACCATAAGAGACTTTCTGAAACTATGTTACAAAGAATTTATTTGCTGAAACATAACTCGACATTTATTTATCTGACTGGAATAATGTGTAAGCTAAACCCAAAGTCTTTCACAAAAAAATATTGCCATTTGTACAGCAAGTAGTAATTTGTGCTTAACACAAACAAACATCATTGTTTAGCGATTTTATGATATTATTTGAAAATATGTATATTTTCTATGCTTCCAGAATAAAAGTTAAAAATATCATAGCAGGCCCTTTGGGATGATAATCTAATTTATTAATGCACTTTATTGAGGTCATCCTTTGTATGCAAATTCATCCACCAAAATTTTCATTAGGCTTTTAATTCCCTTTCTGTTAGATAGTAATGTCTTCTCATGGTTCCATCATTGCGGAAATGCTGTATCAGGCAAATAGCAACTTGACAAAATTAATTTTTTTTTCAATTATTCATTTTTGAGAAATGCAGTTGAAAGATTTGTGACAAAAAGAATATAATTATCTCAATGGGTAGTTTTTTACAACATGGCCTCACTCTGAAATGCAGATTCAATGAGATTTCTTACTTTCATAGATGAGACTATGTGTCTTACAGGACTGAAGCCCAACCCAGTTCAAATTGCAGAGCCAATTAGTTCATGTTTCTGTCATTGCATAGTAATTTTTAATAAATTGTACCATTGATTCTTGAAGTTTATATCCTATCATATATCATATATATCAAAGTTTAAAAATATACTGTTGACCATGGGCAGCCACAATTTTTCAAGAGTGTTCAAACACTTATTTACTAAAATGTATTAAAACAACAACTTTAAATGTCTTAAAATAGAATCTGCTCTATTTAATTGTAATGGGGATTAGTCTGGAAACTAAGATCTGCAGATAGATTTCCTGATGTTAGGTCCTTCTGGTCAGGTAGGATACAACTGACTTTGAAACCAGTTTATGTTTTCCATCCCAAGATTAGGTGCTTTAGGCAATCAAACTTGTTTATTCTCTTCTCTACCCTTAAAGAAGTTAACTCACTCTGGCATAACAACAACACTTTTGCCCCCTAGATATTAGGTTTTACGAAGAATAATTCATCCTGAGACTTGGAAGATTCATTAGTGCCCAAACTGGCAAACTGTAAGCATGGACAGGAGAAGACAGTGCAAATGATACAGAAAATTTCTTAACAAGGACACTCATGGCACAACATGATTTAAAAGGCAAAAGTAACAGAAATTAGATAGATCCTTYCTCATGATACTGATCACATGATACATCTGTGACTGTAGACATTAGCCCTCTAGACATTTAGGAGTAAATACAGTTTCATTGGATTTTTTTTAACAATCACCACTGTTACAGCTCTGAACATACAATGGCACATAGAGAACATGTCCAAAATGAACTTCTATAAAATCACAATTCAAAGGATATCCTTCTTGAGCATTCACTTTGAAATCACTACCAGACACAAAAAAATGGTCAGATGTCAGGTGTAGGGACTACAAAAGGTATAATCTTTGAAAACAACATAATAGGGAAAAAAAAGTCTCTGATTGAAGTTCTGAAGCAAACAAAAATTCTTTTCTTCTAGCTGTTAGAAAATTTGGTAGGAAGCTTCACCTTTGTTGTCAAACCATTTTATTTGATTGTAACTATCATTGTTTCTACTATAATGTGTTTTATAGAGTTTATAATGTTTTAGCACTCATTTTACAAGCTTTTTTTATTAGACATTTATAATGACACTGGATTAGTGCTATGCTTTTACCATTTGTTCCCTGTTCTCCGACAYGATGAGAAAACATTTGTCATATTCTTCATCCCATCACCAAAAAAATCCGTATTTTTTATAAGCTATTATAACAGTTTGCTTCCACAGTACAGCAATGACTTAGTCTTTGGAAAGACCTGCAAGAAAAATATAATATGTTGTTGCAGCCATTTACTTTCTCTTACGTTGCTTCCTACCGGCCATGGGCCTTTCTGCTGGAGACAGAGGTTGCAAAGGGGCTGGTTCCCAGGATCTACTTGGGATCTAGATTCATATTTAAGCTCTTTAAAATCCCCTTTCCTGGTTGTGTAGTCCTAAATTACTTACCTGCTTGATTCTCCACCCAGTAAGCCTCAGAAACCAGTAGTCATTACGTAACCACACAATCTAGTCGTGACAGCGTGAAGGTACTGAGCTGGTGCTTCAAACTTCCAGAAAAGTCCAAATGAACAATTTCTACAGCTATCTCATTGCTAGGTACACATCCAGTAAATATTTTCCAGTCACTGAATGGACCTCTCACAAGGCATAAATAATGGGCTGGTCTCCATGTCAAAGCYGTTCATTTCAGTAGATAAAAGAGTTACATTTAATAACTCCCATAGCAGAGGCTGTTGACAGGCAGCACAATTGTTGACAGATATCCTGCAGCAAAGTCCTAGGAAGGCTTTCTCCTTGAATTTTAAAATATTATACTGCACGGGGGAAGATCTTTGTGTACATGGGCATTCCAAATTAGTTTTAAGCACATCCAAGTTTGTAAAGAATGTAATAACTCCGATAAGGCAACTGATACAACTGGAAATAAAAAAACCCAAGTTTCCCTCCACACACTGATGGTGACCCATAGAAGAGCTTATGTGCTTGACGCATTGTGCTTTTTCCACGTAAGTTGTTCTCGTAATAAAAATGTTGAGTCTTGACATTAAAACCTTCCTTCCTTTAGACAGCCACAGATAGAACAATACCTTTCATACTAACCTATAATAAGCTTTGTCAAAAACATCCCATTCTTCAGAAAACATGCAAAGGGACTGTTCCTTTCACAAGCTGTGTTTTATCATGGAGTGGAGCCATAGTGGGGAAGAGACAGAAGCTGCTTCATTTGCGCACCGAGTTTTGTCTTTCTTCACTTATCTATCCATAATAAACTTGAAATCTTTACCTGAGACCTGGAGTAACTACCTCAAATCAAGCCCCTGTGACAGTCAGCTGTCTGACACCATACATTGCGCTGCCTGGGGATTTTGCAGTGCTTCTGAGTCTAATTCTTTGACAAGGAACAGAAAAGCCCTCAGGGTATGGCCACCTGGGACACTGTGCTTCTCTGTGCTCACAAAAGTTGTTGTTGGCTCTAGGGGTCTGGTAAGGATTAAAGTGCAGTGGATATACTCCTTGGTCACTTAAATGTGAGAGGCTGTGGATTTGCTATTATTACCTTTATTTATGCTGAAAAATACCTCTCCCTGTAAAAAGTTGTTATAATATGTTGTTAAACTGAAACTAGCAGGGTAACTACTTAATGRGTGGATTTCCACAGGAGCTACAGAGAGTTAAGTGCACAACTCTTCAATTTTAGAAGAGTTTCAAAATCATAGATAATAGCAAATCAGATTTCYTAATGCTAGGAAATCTTCAAAGATACATAACTTATTATGGTTCCTTATCATTTTAGCCTTTCTTCTGCTCATCTGTCTTTATGTGAAGCTGAGGTCACATAATGTGACAATGTGAAAGGCTGGTCATCATAGCAGAGGGTGCTGCTGCAATCCTGCTGTGCCCATGCTGGTAACAGCGACTGGGGCCTCTGCTGTCTTGTGTCAAAGCCATTGCAGCAGTGACGATGGCTACAGTGGCTTGTGCTCCTTGAACATCTACTTAGGCAAATTTTGTGTGGTTACCATGGTTTCTGGAAGTTGCACTTTTTTTTTTTCTTTAATACACATTTGTGATACAGAAAAGAATGTAAACTTTTTGGGCCAATGGCTGGCTTTGGGGCTCATGTTTGAGCATAATATATGGTGATATGATTTTCGCCTGTTGAAAACTGTCTTATCAACTCAAATTATAGTTTTAGATAGGGTTTAGACACCAGTTTAAATAACTGCAGGGCAGACTTACAGGGAACAAAGGCTCAAGTTCTTGCACTGAGTGCACCCAGACAGAATTTACYATGTCTTAGTTTTGTCTTTAGGATTAATTGCAAAACAGAAATGTGGTCTGGAGTAAAGGAGTAGACTCTCAATCTCTTAAAAATAACTGATGTAGAAAAAACTGTCACAGAACAGTTTACTAGACAGCCTCTTGGAGCCAAAGGGATTGAGCTGCTCTCTCTCAAAAAGAAACAAAGAAGATCTGACTACAAGGAACCATAAAAAGATATTACTTGCCCAGTGGCAATTTGACAGCTATATTTCAACACTTTCAGATGATTTTTGGCAAAAATTTGTAGAAAGGCAGTCTAAGGGCAAGTAACTGTCACTTTTTAAAGCAACAGAGAGGAAAATCAGAAGTTTATATACAGCGTTTAGTACTTGCATGTCACAAATTGGTGTGAACCAGTCACTTGCTAAAACAGCTATAGTTTGATTTTAAATCCTTTCCTTTCTAATTTTATTGCTCGAACACGATGTGTGCCATGTTTTATCAAATCATTCTGGATAGTGGCTCAAAAATATTACATCACTGCTGACATAACACGATATGACCTGATAGGCCTGAGATAACCTCGTGTGATTCCATGTTTAACACAAGTATCACTTTGTATAGCTGAAGACCAAGTTGTAGGTCATTTAAGGCTAGTATTGTTTTGGGTTTTTTTCTAATTGCAAAGAAGTCTGTACATGCCAAGASCAGTGAGTTAGTGAGCTGAAAGAAATGACACCACTAGGGGTGTCACCCCCAGCATGGGGGAAAGAGTGGGATTTTTCCCACTAAAAGTGAGAATCAAAACCAAGTCCTTCCGTTGCTGCTCACTGCAGCTGATCCTGACTTGCACACGTGCCATTAGCTGTTCACTCTCTGGAGCAGAGGGATTCTCAGCCCTCCTGCTATGCAGGTGCTGCTCTCCAGGCAAGTGCTTACATGGCAGCCCCAGGAGCTCAGTGCCATGTTTGAGTCCCTGCAAAGTAAAACAGATATAATTAGTTCCAACACTTCTAGTACTCACTGCTGGCACATACAGGGCTTATGAAGTCTGACACTGCAGTCTTTCTGGGTGAATCCTTGCCCTCTGTAGCTTGGGAAACGCAGAAAAAGAGTCAGCAACCTAAGTGTTTACTGTCCAAAAGGCTAAATAGTTGGTTTTTTTCTTTCTTTTTCTGAGGGATTTCAGTTTTAAATTGTGAGCTGGTTTTGTAATAAAAGGTTTTGATACACCTGGAAGAGCAGATTTAATTGACCAAACTATTATGCCAAACTATAATTCTTTAGTCTGTATCTRTAACAGTGGTCTATGCTATTTTTATGATGACCGATAAGAAAAAAGCATTTTATGTGTGACTGATGTTATCTAAGTCAGGTATCCGCCTGAAGCTGATTTGTATCTCAAAATTGCCTGTTTTTTCTGCCAAAATTCTGGAGTCTAGACAACCAGCTCTGATGCTGACCTCCACATTTAGAAGTTTGAAGTAATGTCAAATGAGTCCCTTCCTYGGGTTCTAAAAGGATTCAGGTCCATATACCCAAACTGTAAAGCAGTGAATAACACAAGCCTAAAGCAGAATGCAGGTAACAGTCAGATACCTACAGCCGTCAGCTCTGCAGAGTTTCCCTTCTCTTCTGCAGAGGTGACATAATCAGAGTATGAAACCAGGAGCTATCCCAGGCCAGGGTAYTGCTTTCTCAGCTCCTCCCCAAGCCAACAGCTCTTATGAATTCAACTTATCTTTTTTTTCTGAGCAGCGATCGTGGAACTGTGCTCAGTGTTTTGGTTTTGCCACAGGGTTTTATTCTTTGCCCGCAGTCAGTGACAAACTCAAAGGGATTTGCACCAGTTATTTTGTAGTACCATTCCAGTAAAAATAAAACAGACCCCAGAAACTCTAAATTCTGTAATTCCTTCAAATATGAACTTAATTGGCATTGTTATGGATTTAAATTTTTATTTTTAATTTTTCATATGATTTGTTGCTTTTCCTGGAACATATGAACTGTATATTACATATGGACAAATGTGCTGTGTATTACATTTTACAATATTTTCTTCATATCCCAGAAATCTCATGGAAGTGAAAAATAGGCTGATGATGCTAGAAGAGAATGAGACTTTGAAACAAAATGTAATAATCTTTCAAGCATCATTAAACAACAATTTTGATTACAGTTGCCATGAACTGCTCATATGCTGCTCGAGGCAAGGAAAGAATGGATCTTTTTTCCACCTRCAAATATGACTGACAACAGCAAGAGGAGATAAACAGTCCAGTTTTACTCAGAATTACTTGACTAACTGGTATAATTTAGTTACTGTATAAAACAGATGCTTTCCTTTCCAATCTATGTGTAATGAATRTTGATAGCAATTTCATAGGAGTATTAAATGGGCAATATTGAAACTGGTCTGAAAGAAGCAATGATGTAGCACAGTAATGGTGTAAATGATAATGGGTAATAATGAGCAAACAACTAAAGCAAAAGCTCCCTTCTGCAGAAGTTCATTGGAGTTTTGCCACTGACTTAAGCAGAGGAGTGGAGGGTTGTGCCACATTTTCACTTCAGACATTAAAAAAGTGACATTTTTTAAAATATTCTGAGGGTTGCTCAACTTATAATTAATTAGACTTCCCAAAGAATTTGAAATATTATTTTCTTAAAATTATAGTGTGTTCTCACTTTGTATAAGGTTATCATCTACTTTAGGGTGGTGCTCTGTATTGACAGATAACATTCATATTTTATATGGGTTTTATAGGGAGGTCTGATGAGGGGTTTTTATGAGGACAAAAAGCCCCAAAAACCTATAATTTTCATGGGAGAAAGAATACTCAGACCTATTTCAGCCAGGCAATACCTGCACCACTCTTAGCTAAGGTCTTTAAAATTACATTGTCTTTTATGCTTGTAATATCCTGTGAGATAGGGAAGCTTGTTTTGTTTTCAAATATCTATGTTCAGAAGACAAAAATAAAAGAGCTAAAGACACACACTATGAAACTTCTCTGTATTCATTCAGAATGTCTGTGAAAGAGTCCTAAACCCAAAACCTTACTTGTGGACAACCTTGTGTTGTTCTAGATAACTGTAGATCTGAAATAATGTATTCACATCTTCCTTCTAACTCTTCCCATAATATAAGCAAAATGGTATTCAAAATAGCAGGACCAATATGCACAGCTCATTTCATCAACCTCTTGATATTAGTTTATTAACAAAAAAAAGATAATTTTTTCATATACCCTTTTGTCATGGATTTGTTTGAATTTTAGATTTTGCTTCTTATTTTAGGAAATTTATCTAGTCTTGAAAGTGAATGTTTCATTGTCTGAAACCCTCTAAATGAGTATTTGCCACTTCTAATTATTAGGTTAGAGAGCTGTCTTACAGTTAATTGGAGAGTGGATCATACTGTGTAGGTAACACCTGTCATGGTAAGAAGAGGATTTAGACAGCTCTGGAAACAAAAATATGCTGATATTTTCCCCGTCAAACCATGGGGAAATCTGCAAAACTGAGACTTCCATAAACCAGTAGTTAGTTATTTAATCCGTTAAGCAATCATTATAATAATATAGAGTCCATCAATTTTAATACACTGATTCCCACTGCAACAGAACTGATAGTTTGTTTTCAAAGTATATATATGCCAGCAAAGAAAGTGGACCAGAGAGGAAAAGCTGCTCTAAATAAATAGAGGCAAGTCTGAAAGAGTGGTACAACAGCGGCTTTGCATACCAAGAAAGACATTTTGACATATAAGACATATCCCTCAGTGCTATCATGACAAATTGTATAATCTAMGGACTCAGACACTTGGGTAGTTTATGACACTGTGTTGGTACATGCTTACACGTAAGAGATCACATAAACGTAGTTGAGTCTCACGAAGTTTCACCACGGGGATGTGGTCTCATGCAGTCAGCTGAAAAACTGAAATTTTTTAAAGTATTCAGTTTGGAAATTGATAGGCACAGAAAGAAATCATGTCAGAGGCTAAAACTGACCCACATCTATTTGCATGTAGGCAAATGTTCTGTGTATTGATGCTTTAAAGTACAAGTGAACCTGTCTCACTGAGGTCTACCACAGTTTATACAGCTGCCGAAATGCAACTTAGTTAAGAAGAAATTTAATCTTTCCATCACCTTGTCTGMAAGTAGAAGTTGTGCTCTATCTGAATGAGAAATAAGTAATGCATGTGTCCCCTGCATTACACACACATATATAAAAAGTCGTAGAGGCTGCTTTTTCTTAGGAGGTTTTCTTATTTCTTTCAGTTGGTCTTTCTGAATTGATCAGATTCATTACTTGATAAAAAGTGTCCTTAACACCCGGTTATGCTTGTCATAAATTGAAAATTACAGTAGAATTCACGTGTGATGTCACTTCTCTTAAATCAGCGGAGCTCCGCTGTATATGGGTTATAACTTTTATAATTAAACAAATGAGGTAAAAGTAATGGAAACCCTGTAACTGAAGTCCAACTTCTACGTAAATAACTTTGTAGGTAAGACTGGGTAAATACAGTGTTGGTGGTGTTCCCAGATAGCAAGATTCTAGTGTTTTCCATGAATAATATTAAAGTGAGTTTTTAAGGGCAAAATGACATTGTGAGTTTAATATTTTTACCAAAGATGAGATGAATAACTATCCTCTTATTGATTACTAACAAGACCACAGAATTACTTATTGTAGGGTACTGAAACTGGAGATGGGCGTAAATTCAAATGACTGGGGAAATTGTGTCTCAGGATGGGAAAAAAGGTTACAAGTTAGAAAAGAAACAAAAATAGGGTCATTATTTGTTCTCTAGGGATTGATTAAGTGTGTCAAAGGCAGTCAGCCAGCAATCTCTCAGTCTCTTTTCTTCAGTGGGAGGTAATGAAATTTAATTAGTGAGAAGAGACAGCTTTCACACTAAGGAAAGGAGTGGAGAGAAAACAGGAACATCAGTGTGCACAGAGAATAATGCTACAGTACATAACAATCCCTATTAAAACTGAATTAATAGCCAAAGCTGTTTGGCCTCTGCTCTTCATTGCAGGGCATTCTCACTTTAAATAAACCCCCCAAAAAGGAGGTAAAGCTGTATTTCTGTTATTAGTGGTATGAGGCTTAGTTCTGCTAGGGCTGAAGGTGCAAGCACAACTCTGCTCCTTCACAATTACATAAATCCTTCAAAGTTCATATTAAAGCGTACACAGATTTTTTTTTTCCCCCATTAGAAGCAGTAGTTAGTTTGTTTAGGTTATTTTTTTCCCTTTTTCTTCTTTGGGTTGCCTATATTATGGACTTACGTGCCCTGAAGTTCAAATAAATAGGAGTTTAGGTTAATCCAATTTATGTGTTCTTGGATGTCATTGAGACCCTCCAGGAAAAGTTTGGTAAAATGTACATTGCTAATGCATCTACAATGTGAACAGGGCAGGACTGCATTAGAAGAGGTATAAGCCTATGCCTAGGGCCTCAAATTCCTTGAAATATTTGCTTCTCTCAGGAGTGAAGTTCTCATTAAAATGAGTTCCTGGAATTGCTGTTTGCATGCAAGAGCTTGGAAGTGTGATCAAAACATTCCTGAAGGGATAGCACRTGCCAGCTGAAACGGGTTCCTTAGTGACACCCAAAGATGCCCCAGAGGAGAGGGGTCCCTCCAGCCCAGCTCACCCAAGCCACCGAGCTCAGCCAGCTCACCCAGCTGTGGATGCCCCAGAGGTCACAAAAACGGGGGTAGCTGTCATCTGCTGGGCACACACCGGTCAGCTGGGACCCCTATCAGTGCTCTCTCCAGGGTGCAGATCAGCCTCGCTGATGATCTCTGAGGGCAAGGTGAATGAATGAACTCTGTGATTCTTCAAATGCATGTGCTTCCTAAAAAAACTAATTCTTAAAGTATTATTTGTGCGCTGATATCCTTTTCTTTCTCTATTTTTTCCTCAGATAATCTGCCAAGATCCATGATAGTTCTCTACCATCTGGAAATACAGACACTTTATAGGTGTGTATGTATGGTGTCTTAGAAGCAAAACCAAATTGTTCCGAATGTCACAGTTTGTTAAGTAACCATAAGGATTTTTTGTTTTTTTTTTTAATGCACAGAGTGGAAATAACCATTATTTATTTCCTTYCTCTCCTCCAGGGAAAAGGAGCCTCCAGGGATTTAATTGTCTAACTCCTTGAAATTTCTTAGCCATCTCCCCTAGGATGAAGCACTGCCAGTCTCTGGTAGTGCTTTTTGAGAAAGAGCAATGCCTGCCTCCCAATACCCGGGGTACTGCAGAGGCAGATCCAGTGCCAGGCATCTCACAGACGTCCTTGGGCTCCTCAGGCAGAGGCAAGAGTCTGCTTCAGCAAGGCTGTAACTCCTTATGGCTTGGGAGTCTAGAAATAATTCTAACCTCGAACTAAATTTGTTCTTAGATTTTACTTCAGAACAGTGATTCAAGTATTGAACAGAGCTATTTCAGAAAAACACAGTTTTTTACTCTGTTGTTTGGGCTTGATTGGTTTTTTTTGTTCATTTGGGGTTTTTTTTTGGTTTGGTTWATTTTTTTTTTAACAGAGACATGTCAATGTGTATTATTAAAACACCCCAACAAAACTAAACCTCAATGATCGTTAATTTTAAGTAGTGACTATTTTACCACTCAAGGCATTTAGAACTATGACTTCCATGTCATGTAGGTGTTTCTGAGGTACTGCAAAGAAAAAAATATTAGAAGATGAAAATGCTGAAGCTTATGCTTGCAGTACATGCATTTAAGGCCCATTGACTCTTTTGTTCTTTTTCCTCCCTCATAGTAGATAATGTATTATAACTTGCCTTTGATACTCATTTTTATGCATATTTTTAAGTAGGGCTTTGAACCATTCTAAAGAAATCTATTATGGAAACATAACCACGTAAAACTTAAGGGAAAATACTTATCTCAGGAAAACTACGGAGAGTATAAAATTTACTTACTACGTTCAAAACAGCTCTTTGGTAAAACCGTCTTTCTGATCACATGTAAGCTAAAGAAATCTGGAGTGCAGGGAAACTATTTTGCCTCTAWGAACATTTTAAATGGAGCAGGAACAGTGTTTCTAATAATGAGGCTGTGAGTATTCCCTTATGTCCAAAATCAAAGTCAAAAATCTTCTAGCTATCCATTGGAAAAACTTCCTGGCCATGAGCAAACCACAGGTAGACAAAATTCGGTTTGTCTCTACTTAAACACAAGCTTCATTTTACATATATTTGAGGATAAAACCTCAAAATTCTGTCAAACTTTGCAGATGACTACAAAGAAGTTCCTCTTACAGTTTTTCTCTCTTCATTACTGTTCTGGATCCTAAGTCTTTTGAAATCACCAGCTTTAATTTCGTTGTTAGTGCACAGCAACACACAGAAAAAAGAATTTTCTTCTGTCTAGGGAGCACTTAGATCTGCCAGCTTCTTTCAGTACATATCTAAAATTTCTTATTCTTTATTAAATTAACTCATGTCGGCCTAATGAGCACCCCACTGAAATCCCGCATCTGGTTACTTGCAGGCAGAAGAATTATTCAAAATAACCCAGCCACTAATCATCACTTCTAATTTTCTCCTGAGACACAAATTAAAAAAAGGCAAGTGAAAAAGAGTAAAGAACAAAAGGGTATAAGGTTCAAGCCCATCAAATATCAGGGTAAAGGCTATGGGCTATCAGAGCTGCAAGAAAAATGGGAGATAAGCTAAACAAATGAGAAGTGTTATTTGGCTTCTGCTGGATTTTCACACCTACACTAAATGCTACATTGTATACTTCTGCATTGGGCTTAATGAACCGAGTGGTAACAAGGTTTGCTCAGAAGACCTGAGTCCATGAGAGTCAAGCATAGTGTGAGAAAAAAGGAAAATTTCAAACTGCAATACCAACTAAAGGTTTCAGAAGTGTGTGATAGTTGACATGCAGACAGGGAATGAAAGGGGAAAATGTAAGTTAATTGTTGCTCAAAGAAAGACATATCAACTTAAAAAAGCTTTAATTTAATGTTATACATCTTGATCTTGTAATAAACCTGGTATTTCGTATTTCCCTGAAGATACTCTGGGATGCTTTAATTCTGGTATCTCTAAAGTGTATTGATTGAGTTGCAAATCATCATTATAAAAATGTGAGAATACATCACCTGGGATTGTTTCATCAACCTGAAAGAAAACTGTAGAGAGAATCAGGAAGGAAATAAGCCTTTTAATTTAAAATAAATAAGTAATGCTTTCGGTACRGTCTAGAGGCTCAGATATGCCATCTATGAATGAAATTAGGCCATTTCTTACTTCAGCCCTTTTACAGGTGCTTTCTRCAGGGGGACCTGATGGATGACAAAGCCTTTAGGTGTCTCACCCAGCAGCTTCCTGTGCTGTAAGGTCAAATATAGGTTTGAGCTGCATAACACTTCACCCAATATCTCAGAAAACATCAGCATTTGATAGCAAACCGAGAGAAGACGCTTCAATGCGCACTGTTGACCCTTTGGAGAGAGTACGTGGGTATAGACAGCACAGTACTGACTCCAGTTACATTGCTCCATGCGCAGCTGAGAAACACTTGGATATTCCAGTGAGGGATGTGACATAAGAACCAAACCAGAACAAATCTATTAAATTTAGAAACATGATGTCTGACCAACAATTTTTAAACTTCAAGTATACATGAATAGTCATGTTGGAATGTTGCCCGCACACTTTCACATGCTAAATTACTCAGGATAGTAAAAGACTATCAGAAATATTTAATTGTCAATGAAAAGGCTTCCTGTTTTGTTGCTGTTGTTGTTGTTGTTGTTGTTGTTTTTAAGTGCAGAGATTTTATGCCAGGATATCTCTAATTTTATTTCCATACACTTAAACCTAAAGCTGCAGCATTAGAAATTTATTTACATATTTTCCCATCTCTCTACTGTATTTTAGCAAAACTGCAGAGCAGCATACTGAGTAACAGAGAGTGCTTGTGAACTTTAATATTCCAGTTTATGTTTATATCCTCCATTGATGCAGCTGGGCAGACCTCCACTGATTTCAATTGCCTTATGCTCACACTGACTGCTAAGCCTTTTAAAGAAGCTACACTGTGGCAGTAAGTCCTGGGCAGCTGACACTCTGCAGGAAAGAGTATAAAATTGCTGGGGCTTTTTGTTTGTTTTCTTTCAGGACTGAATTTACTTAGAATTTTATAGGCTTTTTCCTGTCCAGCTGTGTTGGTTGCACTTGGACAACAGATGTTCACTTAGTTGCTGTGCCTCATAGCCTTGGAAAAATAAGGTAAAATTGAATTTAAWCTTCTTGCGGAATTGTGGCAAAGCTTATATTCACTTAAGGAAGTAACTTTGCTGAAAGATATCGTCTTTCAGTGAAAGRTGAAAGAAGGCGAAAACAAAAGGCAAAGAGAGGGTGCAGTCGATATCCAATTCAAAAATACCTCTAAATTCTAGACATGTGAAGAGACCTGGCTTTATGTGAAAACACAGGTCTGTGTCAGAAGTTCAGCAACAAGGCCAATTCTTCCAGGAAACTAGTAACAACATAGTGCAGGGTAAGGTGTGGGTGTGGAGAGTTTGAGAGAACTACACATTACAGAAGAGATCTGGACAATGAGGTACATCCTGCTCTCTGAATTTTTTGGAGGTGTAAAAGGCTGTAGAAGAAGCACAAACCAGTTAGAYGGCATTTTATTTTGTCAAGGTTGGCTGCTAAGAGTTAAAATATCATCCTCTCACTAACGGCACTAATTTAGAGACCTTTAAGGCCTAAAATGGTTTCTAGGTCTCCTAGTCTTCTTTTATAAACAACCCAGGACRCTGAAGTTCATTTCAATAGATATTCACATAAATATGCCAGTATTGGATCTAGTAACTGCGTTAAATTTTCTGGGGAGCTTTCCTGACAGATTGCCTTCTGCAAGGCAACAGCTCCAGTTGAGAGTACGGTAATGTAAAGACAGTGATTACCACAGTGAACCAACAGGTCGTTTCCACACTGCCAAGGCTGCAGCTCTATTCGGGGTGGCTTGAAATCTCATGGAGGAATAGGGAGGATTTTACAGAGAGTGAGTAAGACAAAGAAGAGAGTCTATTTGCCCTACTGCATTCTTGTATGCCACCTAGCACTGGCTGGAGTAATGGTATTCRAAGTGAGTATCGAAGAGAGAAGTGAGAACTAGTAAATTCAGATCAATTATGCAAGCCTGATGGTGTTTCCCTTGCAAAGAATATCAACATACATGTTATGCTTGCAAGAAGCAGACTTGAAAACACAGGAGAGAAAAGGTTTATGTTAATTTTGTACCACTGAGGGAACTGAATTTTCTCTGTAGACTATGATAAGAGCTGTAGGACCTGGAGCCTTAACAGAACAAACAGCTTGACAGATTCCACCCTCACTGCCAGGAAAGAGATAATCATTATTGCACTGTAAATATTAACAAGGTAAGCTTTCTAGCAGGGRCAGCTTAGGAAAACAGCCATCAGGCCTTAAGCTGAAAGATTCCTGTGTTGCTTCTATCTGTAATTTTCTCCCTGCACATCTCTCATGTGGATCAGTGTAGTGTCCAATGTTCTGCTGAATATCCTACAAAAGGCCAGAAGGACTTAACATTTCACAGTGGATTTCAACTTTTTCACACACACCTGGGAGGAGGAGACAAGTTAGTAAAACACTATAAAAGTGGGGTTTTTCAGAGGYTGAGGACTATTACATTCTACATAAATACAACAATTAGAATAACAAATTCAGCGATACTGGTCATTATCTATGAGTAGAAATGGACACTGCATTCAAATTAAAGTAGCAATTTATTCTTAGGCAAACAAGAAAGTCAGCAATTACCAAGTTGTTAAGTCTTAGATGACATTATAGTGAGCAAATGGGTCAGTACCAGTTGAAATAGTTAATGAAGGAAAGGTGAAAAAGTTTCTTATCACTGTCTCATTATGCTACAACAAGAAAGACTTGTCTGATAAACAAAAAAGGAAAAAAGTGCCAAACTCTTTAATATGTTATTTGAACACAGTGTTAAATGTTATTACTTGTTTTACTTTCCCTTCTTCTTAATTTCAGTCTGTGTTTATCTGAAATGTCAGGCTTGTCCYATCCTTGTACCTACCAGCTTTTGTGCATTTTCAGCCTTTAGTCAAATAAATAAAATTCCTTTGCTGTCCATCTTTTCATTTCTTTCCTCTTCATTTCACCGTCCATGATTAGTTCTCATCTTGAAATTCAGTAGCATGCAATTTGCATAACAAAAGGCTCAATCTATATAATAACACATTTCAGATTCTCAATCAGAGATTGTGCAGTTTCTTTGTATCACTTTTAAAGAAATCACATAAGAAAATACTATCGATAGCATATGAAACCAACTCACCAATCTTGATTTTGCCTGTGTCTGAAACAGAATATAAAAAAAGTTAAAACTTGAAAATAGGAAAAATKATCTAGCTATAACATAATGTCTCCACATACTAAGCAACCTCATTTAAATAGGTAGATCATGTTTGCTGATGTTCAGAACAATGAATTTTAGGCACTGGTACCAGTAATTTTTTTTTCATTAATATATTTATTTCATATTCATATTTGGAATATTTGGTTTTCAATATACTGGAATTTTCCYGTAGGTCACACACAGTCATTTCCCACCTGCTTCTGCAATTCAGGGAACTAAGAAGTTCAATACCAGAAATTAAATCAGTATTGGAAATGCATCTGGTTACTTCTCGGTAAAATTCCTTAGCAGTTCATTTCCTCAGACCTCGGAGGACTGAAATGGAGAACTAAATATTCAGTTAATTGATAAATATGAATTTACTGAGGATATGAAATAGCAAATTAATGGAGAAGTATATTACTCTGAACCCTGTTAATCACATCAATTTCTAGAGCTAATAACTCTGAAAGGATGGCATATGTGATGACCATTGTTTACAGTGGTGTGCTAAAAAATTGCTATCTTGTTATGCCTCTGTTTGGTACATCATCCTGGTTTTTCCCATATGGTAAATTATTTGGGATAGGGAGCTTTACTCTATTGTGTTTTCACACGGTGAAGCTTTGTATCTTGAAATCTCAATCCTGAAATTCTACAGTAACACAAACAGTAATAGTAGTGCCATAGGA